>OX375875.1:0-600000 GCA_947359465.1 Metellina segmentata | reverse complement strand
ATTGGCAGAATTCGAATAGATTTGGTGAAGTGGGCGACCTGTAAGCATCGAAGCGATAAATAATTAAAAAATTTGAAAACGGTACTTTGGTATTTTCTCTCAAATATTAACTATCATTACATAACCAACCCTTTCAAAATCATGATAAATAAAATATATTTTGCAAACAAAAAGAAACTATGAATTAAGACCTCTCCTCGTATGAATGCAATTAGCACAAATCAAAGTTTAGTTTTTTAAATGTTAATGTGTGTACTTGTATATCTCCTGTAGAGCACCTATTAGATATTCCACTATCGAATGGGAGAATTTATCTAGTCGTAATATACCTAGAACAGCAATATACCGATCTTTTACCTTTTGAAGGCGGTGAGACGTCCCACCGACCTAAAATTGTAACTATTTACCAGTCTTGCAATAAATACATATAGAAACTACTCTTCATTTATTTTAAAGAAACAAAATTTTCTATTAACTCACATTCTTGAATGTCTTTAAAAGGAATTTAATCAATGTCTTACTGGAACTGGCGGCAGTCAGGGATCAAACCCAATGAGAAAGATCCTAGGACAACACCACGCGATTTTGAACCATGGTTGGATGACAGGTTCGCTCCTGAGCTGGCACACCACGCTAACGCGAGAACATATGAGGCCAAGACAGATTTAATGTGCACCAGCCCCTATATACACGACATTGTTTGGTTAGATTCGAACTCGCAATCCTCGGTTGCGAATCTGTAACTCTTCTAACCGTGCTATCGTGGTCCTTATTTAATCAAGGAACACCATGTATGTGTAGTCAATAATAAATTCGGTTGATGGGATACTGAATGTTATATTCAGAATCCAATAAATGAATAGGAGTGATAATCAAAAAGTTGGTTCCTTACTTCTTTAAAATTCTTTAACACTACCATAGTGGTAGCATGTCAGGCTAAATTTTTTTTTAAATCTGAATTTCCAAATTATAATAATTGTATAGCTTTTCTTATTTCATCTGTTAAACATTTAATTTAATTTCAAATCTATACTATTATAAAATGAAGTTTTTTTGTGTGTATGGTTGTGTACGGGGTGCCCTGACGAATTTATGGCATTCACACTAATGAAATTTGGCACACATGTAGTACGAATTTTTTTTGCAATTTTATAGACCAGCCAATTTTTAAAATTAATTCTTGAAAATTTTAAAATTAATTTAATGCGATGTTCTATTATTATTATCTTTCTTCCGGATGGCAACATTCATGAATCGGTATTGAAGGAATCCGTATTTACAGCGCTTGTGTATCCGTTGCCGTGTAGCCGCCCGATTACTGGATATCCTTTCAAAAATTTATTGCCTTTTTAAAAGCATGTTAACTTTTAGTTAGCGTTGATTTTTAATCTTTTATATAAGTATCTTTTTATTGTGCTTACTTCATTTTTGAAACTGGATAACGGTTGTGCAATACGTTTGTTATTGTTTCTTTTTTTAGACTACGATAGTTTGGATTTTGATTTTTAATGCATATAAGCTTTTAGTTTGGATATTTTTTCAAAGTTTAGCGATATTTAATTTTGATCTTTTGTGCTATTTCTGGTTTGTTTCATTTATGCAATCTTTTGTTTGTTTCTGTATAGTACTTTGGTTTTCGTTTAGTTAATTTTTATCATTTTTGTTGTTGTACATAGGACTAAATCAGATGACTCAAGAGTGGAACAGTATGCACATTTGACGCATCTGATTCAGATCCGTTGATGAACGATGGAAATGTTGCTGTACGAAAACTGAAGTACACAGAAATCGCTAAACTTCCAAAAAGATATAAAAACCAAAAGTAACAGGTGATGCTTTTGTAAATTTTGTATTGAATAAATTATAAAAATTAAATATTGCTATTCTTTCCAAAAGAACCGGTGTAGTGGTTAAGGTGTTAGCCTCTAGATCGGAAGGTTCCTGGTTCGAATCCGGGTCCGGGCATGGATATTTGTAAACGTATGGTGTAGAGGCGGCTGGTGCACCTTAAATCTGTCGAGGCCGAAAGTCGTCACGTTGGGTTGGCGTGGAAGTTTGGAAAGTGTGGTGCCAGCTCAGGTGTTGCCTCGTCATCTGACCGTGGTTCAAAATCACGAGGTGTTGTCCTCGAATCTTTCCCTTAAGGGACTGCTTCCGGACCGTCGTCAATAGCCCGTTGTGTTGCTCTAGTACGACGTTAACTAAAATTACCATTACCATATTTCCAAAAGACACTCAAACACAGAAACAAACAAAAAATTGCATTAAATAATAACAAAATTATGGCATTTCGCTATAACGGCCTCTTTTCACGTACGCCCCACAATGTTTTGTTATACGACTAAAACAAATGCTGTTTTTATGCTTTTGTTTAGTATCAGCTTCTCCCTTTAGATTACAATGCTATATTTTGCCCTACGAAAATATCAGTCATGTTTGCATAACATGCGTTGTCGCTTTAGTGTAGTTAGACCAACACCGACTTTATACAAAGCACACGTCACAACTCTAAATCCTATCGCGAGGCTACTTTTACGCGCTATGATACGAACTGAAGTCAGTTCATACTAATAGGTGTACTTAAAATAAGTAACTTTTTTATATTTGTCTTATATGCACTCACTACCCATATTTAAGCACAGAGAGTAAAATGTTAATTTCCAGAAGCCAATCTGAATTTGAGAGACTGCAATGTGCTGCACAGAAAGAAGGAAATATTAAAATGCGTTAGGTAACGGCCAATCACGGTTTAGTTTTGAGAAATATGCTAAAAATGCAATGTTGGATTTAATCATTATTTTGTTAATGACACCAATGCTCCAAACCTTCACAATGCTGGCTTCTTATACGATTGCCGTTTTTGCATATTGGGGCTGTAAATTAAAAAATTACTGTTATTACGAAATTATGTTAATTTGTTGATATTTTATGCTATTTTTTGTTTGTTTCTGTGTATTTTTTTGCAAGTTTAGCAATTTCTGTGTACTTGAGTTTACGTATAGCAACATTTCCATCGTTCATCAAAGCATCTCTCAAATGTGCATAATGTTCCACTCGCAGAGTCCTCTCATTCAGCAATATCCTAACCAAAAGTTTATGCTTTTCTCAATTTATGTTGCATATATTATCAAAATTAAATATTGCTACGTTTTCCAAAAGTCACCCAAACACAGAAACAAAGAATAAAATTGCATACAAGAACAACAAAACTATGAAAATTCGCTATAACTGACTTTTATTTTTATTTACAGCCCACAATGTTTCGTTGTATGGCCAAAAAAAATGCTGTTTTTATGTTTCTGTTTAGTTTTAGCTTTTCTCTTTATGCTGCGGCACTGCTACATTTTGTGTCACGAAAATATGAGGAATGTTTGCACAACATTGTCATCATTTTACTGCGTTGTCGCTTTAGTGTAATTAGACCAACACTGACTTTATACAAAACCCACGTCGCAACTAAAAATCCTATTGCGAGGCTGCTTTTATGCGCTATGATACGAACTGAAGTCAGTTCATACTAATAGGTGTACTTAAAATAAGTAACTTTTTTATATTTGTCTTATATGCACTCACTACATATTTAAGCACAGAGAGTAAAATGTTAATTTCCAGAAGCCAATCTGAATTTGAGAGACTGCAATGTGCTGCACAGAAAGAAGGAAATATTAAAATGCGTTAGGTAACGGCCAATCACGGTTTAGTTTTGAGAAATATGCTAAAAATGCAATGTTGGATTCAAACATTATTTTGTTAATGACATCAATGCTCCAAACCTTCACAATGCTGGCTTCTTATACGACTGCCGTTTTTGCATATTGGGGCTGTAAATTAAAAAATTACTGTTATTACGAAATTATGTTATTTTGTTGATATTTTATGCTATTTTTTGTTTGTTTCTGTGTATCTGTTTGGAAGTTTAGCGATTTCTGTGTACTTGAGTTTACATATAGCAATTCCATCGTTCATCAAAGCATCTCTCGAATGTGCATAATGTTCCGCTCTCAGAGTCCTCTCATTCAACAATATCCAAACCAAAAGTTTATGCTTTTGTTAATTTATGTTGCATATATTATCAAAATTAAATATTGGTATGTTTTCCAAAAGTCACCCAAGCACAGAAACAAAGAAAAACATTGCATACAAGAACAACAAAACTATGAAAATTCGCTATAACTGACTTTTATTTTTATTTACAGCCCACAATGTTTCGTTGTATGGCCAAAAAAAAATGCTGTTTCTATGTTTCTGTTTAGTTTTAGCTTTTCTCTTTATGCTGCGGCACTGCTACATTTTGTGTCAAGAAACTCATGCGAAATATTATTGAAGCCACCATCGTGACTCGACATGCTACAAGTTAAAACGTATTCATTCCTAGAATACCAATCATCACTTCTGATATCCCCCATTCCAATTTAAAAAACTTCAGTTCCCAGTTCGTTTAAGTTTCACTGTGAGCATCAACAATGCGCAATCAATTCGAGATAATTTAATACCATTTTACTTTCTATAAAGAGATATCACTTAAATTTCTTGCCACATATGGTTATTTTAATAAGTGTACATGTATACTCTCTCGGTGAAAAATAATCAAGTAAAAAATGCAAATTTTTAAAATTTGTTTTCCTTTTGCACATGGCACAGACTTATTTCATTTAATTTAATTGTTTCTAAAGTTTTATTTCAGATCTACAAACGTTGCTAATTTTAAAACTTCAGTTAGGCAATAAAATAATTCACTTTGTACTCAACAAAATAAAAATAAATTACCCTTTACTTTGGATATTAATCTATTTTATTTAAAATTACCTCAACTTACAAAAATACTTATAATTTTTTTGTCTCCCTATTATTTAAGTAATTTGGGGTTAAAATATACTGTGTTGCCCAAATCAACACATTTCATTGTTGTGTTCAAAATAAGATACACATTTCAGTTGTAAAATTAAAAAAAAAAAAGAGACTCATTTTTTCGGGTTTGAGTAAAAAAAGCATGTTTCTCACTCCTTTCACCATTAAATTTTCTCAACTGCCTTTTTCAAAAACTTAAATCTGTTTAATTCTTAGAAAATACAATTTTTGGCATTGTAGTTATATATGCATGTGTATAAGATCGATTTTAAAAATAATACAACAATCAACACAAATTGTGCAAGTTTTTATTAAAAATTTCAACGAATTTTAAATTTGAAGAAATTTGTAATTTTTAATTAACATCACACAAAAGCAACGCAATTGGCTATTAACGAGGGTCTGGTATCAATTCCCTAATTGAGACATCCGAGGTAACTATTAATTAACGTCGTACAATAGCAACTCAACGGGATCTTGTCTACGGTCCGGGATCAATCGCCTAAGGAAAGTATCCGAGAAAATTGGATAATTTTTAATTAACGTTCTCAAGCACTACAAGTACCTATTAACTAGGGTCGTAGTTAAATCCAATAAGGGAAATATACGTGGACAACCACTGTCATATGATAACATAACACCTCAGCTCGCACCCCACCCTCCAATAAATTGTGACGTCACACCTATTCACTCTCTTCGCAATTCCAATTTCACAATAACGAGGCCATCACGGCGTTGTCCATGGTGTTGGTTTGCGAAGAAAACCAAATGGGAATGTGTAGCAAACACCGGTGGTTTACAAACGTTCCCAATGGACACACCTAACACCACAAAGTACAGCACGGGCAACGCCGTGCTAGCCACGCAGTGGCTAGTCTTGTATATTAGAAACTGTTTTCACTGCACTTAAAGAAGCACATTGTAAAGACGCTATCACATCTTTCCTCGAACACCAATGAAAGTAGAAGGGAAAGGCGGTTTCTGGATCAAGCGGTGCCGGAAGTGACGTCAGTGGGGTTCCGGAAGTGACGTCATACATCGAGTGGAGTGGAGTTGTAGGCCTCCTTCTGCCGGAAATGACGTCATATTGTTCGAGTGAAGATTAGTTGTTTTCGATTGCTGCTGCTGACGTCATAATGTTAGAGTTGAGTTTTGTTGTTTTATTATAGGTGTTTTTCGGATCTGGCAATAGGAATATTTAACTTTTATGGAATGGCAACGACTGACGAAATGTATATGATAACCAAAGTGCAGTGCCGTGAGTGATGTCACAGCCTGGATGGTTGAACAAATTGCGGTGCTTGCACGTCTTTTACGTGAAAGGACTCATTCACACATGTCTGATCATGTTCTCAATGACGGTGTTCCATCATAAGGTGGAAAGAAGTTGGTTTGAGTTGTATTTGCCCTGCTAGGAATATTTTAATTGGCTGTCTAAGATTTGCACTTGCTTTTTGGCAACAACGGCTGAAAGAGGGGAGATAACGGTTGATGGAAATATATCAGAGGGTCGTGAGGGAAGGGGAGATAAGGAGATGTGTTTTTATTCAATAATTGTTTTATTTTTAGAAAAATTAATTAAAACGCTTAGACCCAAAGAAATGTACTTGTTTTTTTTTACATGTTGTTTATAAACGCTGTATAAAACGCAGTGTAAATAGGAATGTACACTAAACGATATTTGGAAAACGTTACAATTAAAATTTATGCCTTTGGGAATATTATTTTTTATACTTACATCTTATTGTTATTTTAAAGAAACTTTTATGCTTGTCTTAAAACATTCACTGCATTTGGGATTTTTTTAAAAATTAAATACTAATTTTATAAATTGTGTCTTTTACAAAGTAAGATCTGAAATGAAATTTATTTGCTATAAATATTTATGATTTTTTTAATTTAGATGCTTTTATTAAACACTAACTATACATTAGATGCTATAGTACATATTTTATTGCAGAATTTATTTTTAAATAACGTACCCTTAAATAAAAGTACAAAAATCTTTTTTCTTTTATTTGAAAACTTTGCAAGACCCTTACTATGATGTTTCCTTGTAATTTTTTTTTAATTGAACCAAAGAAAACTCACTCATATACTACAGAAATACAACACGGGACTTACAGAAGTAAGTTGATTAAACAAAGAAACAGTGGAAAAAGGTTAATTAAACTTACAAAGTTTGATGACTTTAACAAATACAAATACAAATTCAAATACAAATATTGACGACCAGCTACAGGCTCGAGCCCAACAAGTCTCGTCCTTTGTTTATGAATTCCCCAATTCCCACTGACTAGCCAATTGTATCTTAAATTCGTACACTCCCTTTGAATTAACTATATTTTCTGGGAACGCGTTCCAACTGTCTATTACCCTATTAAAGTAGTAGTTTTTCCTTAAATCCCGATTAAAATGTGTCTTATTCAATTTATACCCATGGCCCCTTGTTGTGTTATCCCTATTGAAATTTAAGCCCTCTGTGTCCCTTTGTTTTACAAGCTTGAAAAGCTGAATCAAATCCCCCTTCCTTCTTCTTCTTTCCAGTGTATACATGTTAAGCTTATTTAAACGTTCATTATAGTCGAAATTTCCTAGCCCCTTTATTATTTTTGTAGCTCTGTGCTGAACCCTTTCAATTGATTCTATGTCCTTTCTCTTATATGGAGCCCAGAATTGTACAGCATATTCTAGATGTGGTCTTACTAAACCCTTATATAACGGTAAGATTATATTCTTATCCCTTAAAGTTACAGTCTTTTTAATATACCCCAATAACCTATTAGCCTTTTTACCCGCAGCTGAACATCGGTGACCCATTTTAAAATCCCTGTGAATTATCACCCCAAGATCCTTGACTGTTTCTCCCTCCTTTACCTTTACTCCCTGCAGACAGTACTAGGCTCCACTGTTCCTGTAACCCATATGCAGAACTTGACATTTCCCTACATTAAATGACATACCCCATTTTACAGCCCATTCGGATATCTTATCAAAATCCCCTTTAAATTTTCTATCTGTAACTTGGTATCCACTGTCCCCCATATTTTTAAGTCATCTGCAAATATACTGATTCTATTCTTTATCTCCTGACCTATATCATCTTTGAAAATTATAAATAAAATTGGTCCCAAAACTGATCCCTGAGGCACCCCAATTATAACTTCTGTCCACTGTGAATAATTTCTTTTTACCTGCACTCTCTGCTTTCTACCCAATAATCAATTCTTTATCCATATTAATGTTTTTCCCTGAATCCCCAGCCTTTCCAATTTAAACAGTAATGCCTCATGAGGTACTTTATCAAAAGCCTTTTGAAAATCTATGTACATGATATCCACACTGCTCTTATTATCCAGCTCCTCAGTAATTTTTTCGTAGAACTTCAAAAGGTTTGTAGAGCAGGATCTGCCCTTCCTAAATCCGTACTGATTCTCTGATAACAGTCCCCCTTCCTCCAAGTATAACATTATATGCTTTTTTAACAGAGATTCAAATATTTTGCAAATTACTGATGTTAGACTTACTGGTCTATAGTTGCCCGGATCACTTTGTATTCCCTTTTTGAAAATTGGAGTTATTTTGGCCAACTTCCAATCCTCTGGTACCCAACCCGTGCTATATGTTGAATTAAATATCGTGTGAATTATTTCCCCCAGTTCTTCCGCGCATTCCACTAGTACTCTCGGATAAATATCGTCTGGCCCTGGTGCTTTAGATGGCTTAATTCTTTTCAACTGATGTACTATTTCTTCCCTGTTGAATTTGCATTCTTTAATTATACCCCCTGCAAAGGCTCCATACTTGGGATCCTTTTTTAAATTATAGTTACCATTGAAAACCCCCAGAAAAAAGTCATTTAACACGTTTGCCATTCCCACCTCGTCTTGAATTAATTCACCTCCCTTCCCCTCCAACGGGTCAAGTGTAGAACTAAATTTATTTTTACCACTTCCATATGCAAAAAATTCTTTTGGGTTTATATTTATTTCCTTTGCTAATTTTTCCTCCAAGGACACCTTTTGCTTCGGACTAATAGTTTTAAACTCCTTTCTGGCCTTCTGATATGCCTCCTTGTCCCTGTCGTTACCAGTGCTTTTATATACCCTGTATGTTTTAATTTTAAAGCTTTGTGTGTTTCCCCTGAAAACCACATAGGGAGCAATTTTCTAGATTTTCCTGAACGTTACATGTTTTTTTAACACCCTGTCTAACTTATTCTTGAATTCCTCCCATTGTTCAGAATGATGCGGTGCTAATAATCCCCCTTTGAATGTTTCCTTTAACTCGTCCCTTATCTTATGAAAATTTACCTTTCTGAAATTTGGAATTATCCTACTATTGATTGTGTATGCTGACTGAAAATTTATACTTAATCTGATACTTCTACGATCACTTTTTCCCAGTGGCTCACCTATAACCAAATCCTGCACCCTATCCTCATCATTGCTGAAAGTCAAATCCAATATTGCATTGTCCCTAGTATCCTCATACACCATCTGGCACAAAAAACAATCCTGTATCACTTCCAAAAATTCTGCCCCTTTCCCATTTGTTGCTAGATTGTTTGCCCAGTTAATATTTGGATAGTTATAGTCCCCCATTAAAATTAATTCTTCTTTTTGACATGCTTCGTTTATCAGATTGCACATGCCCTTTTCCTGCTCTTCACTACAAACTGGAGGTCTATATATATTTCCCAGAATTAGTCCTTTGCCTTTGTCTGTATTCAGTTTCACCCAGACTGATTCTATACCCTCAGTTTTACTATTTAACTTTATTTCCGTATTGTTTAAAAGTTCTCTCACATAAATCAAAACCCCACCCCCTTTCCTATTCACTCTGTCCTCCCTAAACATTGTGAATCTACTTAATTCTAAAATTTATGCATCTTCACTGCTTGTCCAACTTTCAGTAATCCCAATGATATGTATATCATCTGCTTGTGCAATTCCCTTGAGCTCATCCATTTTATTTCTCACACTGCGAGCATTACAATAAAATACTTTTAGCTTATTTTTCACCCTTATATTGCACTTTCAACTTGTATTATTTGTCTTGGTATTGTTTTTCTCCCTTACATTGCACTTCCCTTTTGTATTCTAGTCTTCTGCAATTTAGACCCTGTTAGTTTTCCTAAGCAATTACTGTGTACTGTCAACCCTCTATGTCCTTCCCATCCCAGCTTGTATTCTAGTTTTTTGACTCCAGAATGTTCAAAACCCGCTTGCCAACCTCCCTATTACCTATCAGGCTTAAATGCAAATTGTCCCTGCTTATCCAATCCCTCCTACACTCCTTCCAAACATCTAAAAATCTAACCTCCTCCCTCTCACAGAAATCCCTTAACAACCAGTTCATCTTATTGGCCCTTTGATTCAACCACCCATTACCTAACCCATACCTAGGTAGTAATCCTAATACTGTTACCTCTGATGAGATTAAATGAGTAGAAACGCAAAGGACTCCATGTTCATTTGAAGAAGTTATAATTTTATTAAAATCAAATCATATATTATATTTTAATTATTTTTTCCTAGACATATTATTTTTTTATTTAAATAAATCTGTCTGAAATTTAGTGATTTAATTTTTTAGATTTACAAACTTTTTGAAATGAAATTTTCTTTGATTTATTGTAAAATGTTAAGATGCTTTTATACCAAAATTTGATACTATTGTGGGAAAATAGTCCCGTCGGTTCCCATTCTACGCGTATGTATACATTAGCGGTGACGCGCCGCATCACATAGTACCTAAGCAGACGCTGAATGTAAGCCGCGGAAGCAAGAGCTTCGCGCTTTAACTTATTGAGCTATGACGAGCTCTATTGAATGTTATGTGACGATGTTAATTGTCGATGTTTCTTCCCTTTTGTTTTAACTGTCTTATTTTGTCCCATGCCCCTTTTTACATAATAAAGTGTCCGTCTTAACTAGCAGTTATCTATTTGATCCCATAATTGGGGGCTCTGGCCTTTCTTCCTGGTCACCCTAATTACCCCTAGCAACAAAAACCAATCTCCTGAAGTGTGAATGTGAATATTTTTTTCAACAATTGTGCTTTTGGATTACTTTGAATTTCCAGTTGTCCATGGTAAGTTCGCAATTATGACTTCCTTAACTTTGGATAACATACCTTTTCTTTCAAACTTCTTAAAAAATGGATCTATTCGGAACATTAAATTATTATTTTCCATAGTTTACCCTAACGAAATTTACGACCGCACTAGTCGAAGAAAACTTCGTGTTTTCGCAGGTTTTGATTCTGATTTCAATTTGCAAAACGCTAAGGAATCCCTGCTGAAAGAGTTATCTTTAACTAACTTTATCTGTATATGTGATATTTTAAATTTAGATGTAGAGGGCTCCGCTGAAGAATTGTGTGAACGAATTTTACTTTCGCTTTCTGATTTAAAATCATTGCATGAAATGTTAGACTCAAATTCTGATGATGAAACAGAACAGGAAGTAGCCTATAGTAGTAGTAAGCGCGAAAAAGAAGGAACGGAAATTTCCCCTAAACCGTTATCGCAGGTGGCTTCCCCCACTAGTCTAAACACATCCAATCCGGCGCCAGAAAAACAAAATATCCAAACAAATCCATTCAGAGTTAAAACACTATCGTGTTCTGATGATTCGTCAAAATCGAATGCAGCTGTTGTTGACCGTTTTTCTTGGTTATTTCTGAAAGATGTGTTAATCGAAGAACGTTCGTTCTCAGGTCTAAATTCTTATTCTGTTTATTCATTTATTAAGGATGTCGAAAATTTCTTTTCATTGTATGGGGTAACTCTTGAGTTGCAAAAACTTCTAATATGTAAAAAATTGTTGATAGGCGCAGCAAAAACTTTCATTCAGAGTCAGAACGCCTTAACAACCTTTTCTTCCTTGAAAACCGCGTTGATAAATGAATTTGGTCAAAGATTTAACTCCCGCGAAATACATGTCGAATTAAGTAGGCGCAAATTAGATGAAAAAGAATCCCTTGCCGAATATTTAATAGCACTCCGCGAGATAGCAGCTAGATCTGATGCACAAATTGATGAAAGTTCAATTATAGATTACTGCATACGAGGAATAAATGATTCTAACGCTAATAAAATGATATTATACGGTAGCAAATCGATGACAGAATTCAAAGAAAAGCTTAATATTTACGAAAAGATTTTTCAGAGTAAAAATCGTTTTTCTAATAATCATTCTCGTACCCATAATGAAACAAATACTAGTCGCACTTTTGATTCTAAACTTCATCATTATCCTCAAAATTCTAAATCACAAAACCAAACTTCGATTTCCTCCAAACATTTAACTTGTTATAACTGCAATGGTACAAACCATATTTCGCGAAACTGCCCAGATAAAAATCGTGGAAAACGCTGTTTAATTTGTAAAAATTTTGGTCATATTTCATCACAATGCCTAAAAACCGCGTCTCAGAAATCACCCGATGTTGTTAGTTCAATTAAAGAAATTACTCCGCACACATGTAAAGTAATTACACTTTTAAATACCAAATACTCTGCGTTAGTTGATACTGGAAGTCCCTTAACTTTAATGCAGCATGGTATATGGAAATTCATTGGTTCTCCTGAATTGACGCACAATACTTCCCTCCTTACTGGATTTGGTTCAGCAAAGACCCCAGTGCTTGGTACATTTACTTCTTCCATCCAAATTGATGGAATTAACTTTGATACAACTTTTCGTGTTGTACCCGACTCCTCCATGACGTACCCCATCCTAATTGGTTGTGATGTTATTCATCAAGCAACCATGACTGTTGCCCCGGATGGAATAAAATTTACAAAAACTGACCCCACTTCGACGTTTTTGTCCGAAAATTTCATCCTGCACATCGAGGACGATACCCCAGAGTTTGATGTGGACCGCAGCATTCCCAGAAAAATCCGTGATGACGTTCAACAATTGCTCCAATCCTACTTGCCGAAAAAGACTAAATCAACTGATGTCGAACTGAGTGTTACTTTGGTCGACGAAAAGCCAATCTATCATTCACCTCGCCGTTTGCCTTTTGTGGAACGTGACATAGTTGAAAAACAAGTCAACGAATGGCTTGCCAATGATGTCATTGAGCCCTGCTCATCGCCGTACTCAAGTCAAACACTTGTTGTGCGTAAAAAGAATGGTGATCCCCGTGTCGTTATTGACTATCGCCAAATTAACAAAGTGATTGAAAAAGATCGATATCCCCTACCACTCATTGAGGATATTCTTGATCAGTTGCAAGATGCTAAAGTGTTCAGTACTTTGGACATGAAAAATGCTTTCCATCAAGTTTCAGTTGCAGAACAAAGTCGTCCATACACTTCTTTTGTCACATATCGTGGACAGTACCAATTCAAACGTATGCCTTTTGGTATGGTGAATCGCCCCGCTGTGTTTCAACGTTTCATCAATACTGTGTTTCGTGACCTGATAGTCGAGGGAATTGTTCTACCTTATATGGATGATTTGGTTATCCCTGCCAAAGATGATGTTGAAGCTCTGTCCCGACTTCGTTTAGTTCTTGATGTCGCCAAGGACTATGGACTTGAGATTAACTTCAAGAAATGCCAATTTTTTCACCGCCGTATTGAATTTTTAGGACACATCGTTGAGTCTGGAAAACTTTTTCCTTCGCCTTCTAAAACTGATGCTGTCACCCGTTATCCAGAACCCAAATGCACGAAAGATGTTCAGAAATTCCTCGGACTGACCGGTTATTTTCGTAAATTTATACCGTCCTACTCACTTATCGCTAAACCTCTTAGTGACCTGCTTCGTAAAGACTAAATTCCATTTTGACGCAAATGAACGATCCTCATTTCTTCACCTCAAACGACTTTTATGTGAAAATCCCGTTTTGGCCATTTACCGCCAAAATGCTGAAACTGAAGTGCACTGTGATGCTTCAATAGATGGTTTCGGTTGTATCCTACTTCAGAAGGACACTGACAATAAATTCCATCCCGTGTATTACCACAGTCGCAAAACAAACGACAGTCAACGCAAATACTCCAGTTACGAACTCGAAGTCCTTGCAATCGTCGAGGCCTTACGTAAATTCCGTGTGTACATTCTAGGTCAACACTTCACAATAGTGACCGACTGTGATGCCTTCACTAAGACAATGACAAAAAAAGATGTCTGTACGCGCATTGCTCGATGGATTTTACTTCTTCAAGACTTTGATTATTCGATAGTTCATCGCTCAGGAACAAAAATGGCTCATGTTGATGCTTTGAGTCGTGTGCAAGTTGTTTCCGTATCTCCTGATCCACTTACTATTCGTATACATCGTGCTCAACAACAAGATGCTTCTCTTCGCGCCATCTGTGAACTCGCATCAAAATCGAGTTATAATGACTTTACTACAAAGAATGGTGTTCTTTACAAATTCGTCAATGGCAATGACATTCTTGTTGTACCAGAATCGATGCACCTTGATATAATTCGTAGTGCCCATGAACGAGGTCACTTTGCCGTTAAAAGAACAGAGGAACTCATTAAGCAGCAGTACTATATTCCTCAATTACACCAAAAGATCGAACAGTATATATCAACTTGTATACCTTGCCTTCTCTCAAACAAAAAAGCCGGCAAACAAGAGGGTCTGTTAAATCCTCTTCCCAAAGACGATACTCCTCTACATACATACCATCTCGATCATCTCGGACCGTTAGCAACTTCAAACAAAACTTATCGTCATATTTCAGCTGTGATTGACTCATTCACCAAGTTCTGTTGGCTCTATCCGTGTAAATCAACCACATCCAAAGAAGTTATTGCTAAGCTAGAAGTGCCAAAAACTACTACCACCATCGCTGAATATATTAAGCCATTCACTTAATATTTTTGCATCTTACATTTTACTTTATTTCCATTATGTCTATTGTAGATTTTATGTTTTCTTAATTTTTTTTACAAAATGTGAATGTATGAAGATGAAAAATATTCTTTTCCATTTGTGTTTAAAATATATTCTTTTGATTGAAATATCTATTTGTTTTTCTTAACTCATTAATTTTCTTCTCAGATTTGATTCTCTATTTCTGTGTGCAATTAATTACCTTTTGCATTATAAAAACCTTGAAATTTATAACTGTACTTTCCCTGTTACTTTGCATACAAGGTTACGTATAGAAATTTTTTTGATGATGTTTTGTTTTAAATTTTCATGTTCTATATGCTTCATTTAGAATGTTTGATTACTACTTTTCATTTACATTACTGTTTTGTGCATTATAATTTGACCTTCAAAACTATTATGTTCTGTTTTGAATTTATTGCTAATTATTCAAATATGTTAGTGAGTCAAATGTGTCAAATATGTTTAATAGTGCCATATTCTATTTTGTTTAATTTTTCTATTTGATGTTATATTTTCCCCATGAAGTGCTTTATTTCCCTGTGTTATATTGCTTTCATGCGAGGTCGCATGCGTTGTCGGATGGCCGATTGTGGGAAAATAGTCCCGTCGGTTCCCATTCTACGCGTATGTATACATTAGCGGTGACGCGCCGCATCACATAGTACCTAAGCAGACGCTGAATGTAAGCCGCGGAAGCAAGAGCTTCGCGCTTTAACTTATTGAGCTATGACGAGCTCTATTGAATGTTATGTGACGATGTTAATTGTCGATGTTTCTTCCCTTTTGTTTTAACTGTCTTATTTTGTCCCATGCCCCTTTTTACATAATAAAGTGTCCGTCTTAACTAGCAGTTATCTATTTGATCCCATACTATTACACATATTTTAATACTGATTTTGAAAAAATACGATTGAAACATATAAATTAGCTATTACTATAAAATTTTAAATGCAGATTGCAAAAAAAATTCTTTTCGATAAACAATTAAGACATTTAGCAGTTTAATTTCTTAAAGCGTGTTTTTATGTAAGAAAAAAAATAAGAAGAAACCTGCAAAAGTAAAATATTTTTTACCTTAAGTTGAAACTTTGCAAGACCCATACTATGAAGATGTTTACTTGTACATTTGAAGTAGTCAAAATGAATATTAATAAACTTTTAGTCCTTGAAGTTCTAAATTAAATTTTATTTTTTCTAATGCTCTTACAAACCATACATTTTACTAAACATATGAACTTCTTTTTATTTACTTGAAAACCTTGTGTATGTTATGTAGTTTAAATCGCAGAGCCAAATGCCAATTTTGTACAAGTATTTTACAAGATGCTTCGTATAGGTCTTTTATAATTTCAGATATACTACATTGCTACGTTAAATGAATAGTAAGTGGCTGCTAAACAAAATAAATTGTTGCACTTTCTTGATAGTTAATGCATAATCTAAAGATTTACTCACACCACTGATAGTTTTACACATGAGTAAAATTAAATAACTGAAAATTTTTAAATACTAATTAATTTTTAAATGAACAAATATCAATGAAATAATATTTAAGTATGAATTCTATGTATTTCTTCAAACAATCTCTGCTAAAAACAAATTGTTCTAAAATCATATTGAAAAATAATTCTAAAACATATTGAAAAATAATTCTAAAACATATTGAAAGAAGTCATACTGAAACAAAATAAACTATATAACACTTTTTAATTGAAAAACAACCAGGATTCATATATTTTACACAAAATTATTGCATTATAGTAAAAACAGAAGAACGTATTTTTTACATGCCTACATTTTTAAGAGACATATATTTCCTATGAGCCAGTTATTAAATGCCGTCACCTCAGCTTTTGGGCAATGCAAATTATTTTTGTGATGACCACATGATAGGTTTTGGATCTCTTTGTTGCTGCTTAGAGCACATAGTGCATCGAATTTGGGACACCCAAAGTGTTCCAAGTTGATGTTCGGAATATTCAATGCATTTAAGCATTGTTTCTCAACACAACCACCTTTGTAAGCTACTAGGTACTGAGACGCACTCTTTGTGTCTGCTTGTACAATTTCAAACGTTTAGAGTCTATACTTTCTAAGGGAGACACGTTTTCCCATGCTATGGGATTGAAAGGAAGTCCATACACGTAATTTTCAACATATCGCACAGTTTTACGATCTTTGGCACTAAGATACAGGATTTTAACAAAAGGGGTATGCTTAAATGTGCATGTAATTTGTCCTTTTTTTTTGCTCCATCACGTTGATGAGCTGAATACAATTCAATTCGATGACTAAACATGAGCAATAAAACAAATATGTAACCAAATATAATTTATGGAAGAGAAACTTGTTGTTTACTTTCTTTAAAGTATACTGATTTCTCTTGATTATGCAGTTTTATTTTTCTAAATTTACATCAGCAAAATTGAATTTTTATTTAGGGGAACAAATCTTTTTGTTGAACAGAAATTAGTATATTTGACTATAATCAGTTTTTTTTTAAATTGACGAAGATAACTTTTTTGAAGGGATTTAACTCAATAGGTCTTATAATTTTACACTTAAGAGTAACAGATTAGTATAGTGTTTAGGAAAATGAATAACCATTATGTAAATATGAAGCCAAAATGGGACCTCCACTTCGGCAGCTGGAGGTCTTCTCGACCTGGTTCTTCTGGCGATCGGGCTGGGGGATGGAACTGCCTCGGCCAGGGAACCAGTGAGACGAATAGCATGGCTCAGGCTTTGTCCCCAGAATTCATCTTCAGAGGATGAGGAGCAACTCTTCTCTGGAGAAAGCGCCAACGGGGAGAAGATAATATTTGCAGTAATCGCATCGACTGCAACACTTTTCAGATCGATAGTCCCAGTGACCTTCTCAAGTGGGCTCTGTCGTGGGGTGACGCAGGGGTTGTACACCGGAGAAGTCTGGTCGTTTCCGATTAGAGCTGCAGCAGCGGGTTCAAAAATGGCTTCAGTAGGAAGATCGTGATTCTTCATATCAGCAAGTCCAGCTGTCCTTCCGGCATTTCAATCCCAGGGGTAAGCTTCCATCAAACGGCACTCCGGGAGGGAACTAATTAGTGAGACAAGGTGTGGGGTGTGCATTTACATAGTGTCAGTTGATCTGCTTGTTTCCTATTGCCTTTCTCGTTGCCAAGTGTGGGTTTCGTTGAGTGACAATTATGGCGCTCTGTTGTGCTACCTGCAATGCGCATTGACCGCTGTTTCAGATAATCACTCGGGAACTCCTTCCTTTGGTCTCCTCCACGGTCGGGCCCCTGCAGCATTAATGCGCAGGTAGCGGGAAATCTAGCTGTGAGGAAAAATGAGAAAACAACTTATGGAGCAGATCAAATGTTACAAAACATGCTGGAGTCACCCTTAGTTGTGTGCGATTCGTTAAACTCCACCTAAAGCTAGAATGTTTTGGAATGAAGAGGAGAAGTTGCCTGGAAGTTATTTGTTTTATGATTTTCAAAAATGCTTTAATTGATAAAAATACTGTGTTTGATTGGGTAAAATTTGAGTACGTAGGCGAAGTTCTTCTGGTGTTTCACTTCTTACATCTAAACATAAATAGGAGTAAGGCTTTTTCGTTGCATCCTCGTAAACTTCTTGAAAAAATTTAAGGTGTCTCGGAAAAAGTTGTTTTCTCAAGTGTGTCACTTGACTGAGATCTCTTCTATTTTTACATATCAGTAAGTAATGTGCGTTTAAAGTTATTTCTCGCATTTCTTTTCCTTTGTGAAAAAAATTTTGCACAATGAAAACTATGCTAAGATTTAAATGATGACTGCCTTTTGTAAACAAGTCTGTTAAATGTTTCTGATTAGCACCATGACTCATGAGGTCATCCACGATAAAGAGTGTATGCTTTCCTAAATAATCTCGATAATTCGATGGTAATCCCTCTATGAAGGTCACCTCTGGAATTTCATCATACAAAGATTGGTGAATTCCATAAAACCACACTATCTTATCTGGAACAATAGAAAACATGTTCACTTTATGTTTCAACAAGTCACTAACGAAATATGTTTTCCCACATCCCGTGGGACCTGCTATAATCATGGTGAAAGGGTGTTGTAACTTTGGAAACTCCATGACAAATGAATGAAATAATACACAGTGTGTATTTTAAATACCTTTATTGGTAAAACTTAGTTTTCACAGCAAACTTATTGGCTACGAAATTGTACACTTTTACATCGTTATAAATTGTATTAGTAACATAGGCTAATAATATATCCTTTAAAGGATATCTGCGACATTTTGAATACAAATAATACAAACAGTGTTGACCACACACAGCTGTGGTGTGACTTTGTATAGTCATTGGATTGTAATTCACATATCGATAACTTTTTACATAGTTGGTTATAAACTTATTAAAAGCATGAGGTGGATGTCCATAAGAATCAAAGAATTCTACCTCCTGAGGTGAAGAAAAGTAAAATGCTAGCCAGTGACTTCCTCTCCTTGATGAGATGTCCACGTTAGCAATAAAACAGGCAGGATAGCGTTGTATACGTGTAGGAAGCTGATCACTTGGAAAAACTCCTAGAAAATCTTTTCGAGTGAAACGATTTCTGGAAAGTATGTCGTGCAATTGATAGCTATCCATTTTTGTTTCAGTTGGCGAAGTCACACAAAACGTGACGAGATTTCGTTATTTCAATAATGTTTTGAAACTCTGCATAAACTAAAATGGATAGAGTTTCGCTTAACGCTTTTGAAAACTTCACTTCCACTCGCAAATTCCCATGATGTAGTAAGTTAAAATGAGTGTCATCACACAAATCTGGAGTTAAATCAAATGAATATATAGCATATCCATTCAAAAATTCTTCTCTTGATATGTAAATTCCCTTGTCTCGATTAAATCCTGAGAATAAGCTGTGATAAGCTCGAATATAATTCTCCGATTCATAGTTTAATTCCAAGGGTTTGCATGGAACCGGTTGTCCATCTAAATAAATTCCTAAAAAGTTAAGTTCATGATGTTCAAAGTCAAACGGATTTAATGAATACACACCATTCATTGCAGCATTCTTAACGCATGTAATAATAACTCGCTTTGGCATCAATCCTAGGAAAACATTGTCTTGCATAAATGACCAACTTCCTTTCGGAACAGAGTAAGTTTTACACACCACTCTGTCTATAGGATATTTTGCAGATGTCTTTTCCAAGGCTTTGGCATGACCCAGGGAAACACCTGGACTTACTTTCACTTTTCTGACGAAAAGTGATGCGTGCTCTAATATCACATTATAATCGGAATCATTGGGAGATATTAAGCAGAAGTTAGATTTACTACGTATCATTTTTATTTTTAAGTCTACAAGGTTGAGTAATAGACGATTTTGTTGGAATATATCGCAATGTAATTGACCAATCATATCAAAAGTTTTGCTGTTGGCTATGAGTTGATACCGTTTCTTTAAACTTTCGCATGCTTCATCGGATAGAGGGTTCACTTGGTGTGGTTTCTCATCTTTAAAGAATCCTTCACAAGTAAGTAAACTTTTCTTTGCATCTTCTCCATAGTTTAAAAGTGTTTCGATATATGCTCGGTAGGGATAAGTATTGCTTGCAGAAGATATAATGCGTTCGTTCAGACTGACATCAACTTGAGAAAACATAGAATGCATAAATAAATTAATTGGAGCGACAGGTTCCTTTTCGGATAATGCTGTTCCATCCAATTTGGTTATTTTCACCTTCACATGAAGATAGGAATCAGCCAAATCTACATATTCTTCTCCACTACCAGATATGTTAAATTCAACCGGAGATCCATCACGTATATTTGATAAGGGAAAATATTCAACGAACTTTCCAAATTCAATGGCAGCCTGAGTTGCTGGAATAGTAAATAAATCCAATTCTGACTTAACACAAATGGGGGAATCTTGATGAATGAGAGCAGCCATTTCTAAGAAAAAATATCATGTGCTTTCACCTTCTTGGGTTTACGAGTACTAATTATGTTTTTGTGATGTTTCCGCTTTTTATTCCTTTTTCCTGAGCCAATCATAGTCTTAACTTTGGAAGCAACTTTATCTGTTAATATTTTACCAGCTTCCTTGAAACGTCTCTGTGCTGCCTTCTTAAGATCTTCGCCTTGAGATACGTCACTCACTAAATCTAATCCACTTTTCAATGCCTGCTTTCCTAGTGCTTTCGCTCCCAATTTGAAAAGAGGCATTGCAGTTCGAAAAAATGAACGAAACAGTCCACCCACTCCACCATATCCTGACTAGTATACAGATCCACGATAAAAATTAAGTCCATTTCCAGTTTGTTGTACATGATAATCTTCAAATGATTTGCGGCAACACGTATATGGAACGAGCATTATGGAAGATATTTTTGTCTAAAATGAAGTTTCACATATGAGCGTCCACGTTCAAATGGTGTTAAATCTCCTCGGTGCGTCCTTATAACTATTTCTATAGTGTCAATTATTTTCCTACTTACAGTCATGTAGTGAGGTCTATCGTATTGTACGCATATCACTTCACCGTCACTTCCGGTAACATTCACAATGCTAAGCAGAGGAGCATATACATCTCCAACGATTTGAGACTGTACTATGTCAGTGTAGAGAAGTAAAACGCGGTAATGTGCACAGGGGTCTGCCACCAGCGTACTTTCAACAACAGTTTCAACGTTAGGATGAACTGAGACTATTTCGACGGGGTTAAAACCTAACATTTGGGATAGACCGTCATGTAAAATAACTCGAGCTTTCCCCTTAACCTTAATTTGCACTCGCTTAGTGACAGAATTAAATCGGAAGACTATCTTATCCTGGAATTCTTCGAGGGAAATGCCTTTCAAAATATCTGGAACGGTTTCGTAAAATCCAGGTGGAACTCTGCGACCAATCACTTTACCATCCCCCAAATCAAAGCCAATCAAATTATTTTTATCATTCACATTGTACCAAGTGTGTGGGTAGGTGAACTGTGCTAAAGCAACTTCCCATTCACCTTGAAGCTCAAGGGGGGACGGCAATCGCGTGATATAGTGAGATATTTTATTTTCAGGGAAATAGGCCATTGAATTGTCACTCGGGAGTGTTAAACTCATGTTGGCAAATGAAATCTATCCGCTAAGGTATATGGTTTTTATAAAGTTGTCATGTTCGAGGCTTGAATCCATTGGTTAAACTTATTGGAATAACCTTTAAACTTCACAAAGTATTCTAAACGCTTCTTTTTAGTTCTTTTCAGTATAATTTTCTCGATAGGATAAGTTTCTTTCAGTTTTACTTTTTGCAATTCTTGCAGATAAAATGTACCTAAGATAGGTTCACCCAACAAATCAGTGATTCGATACACTGAAGGACTTCTTTTAACACACTCACTCACAACAAATAGTTCTTCTGTAAAGTTCGTCTCATATCCCTTCTCAAATGTAAGTTTCTTTTTTGAAATACGAACAACGTCACCAACATTTAAATCACATTTGGAAAGCGATGAGACGTTTCCATATAGAGTAAACCAAACATCTCTCTCATTTTTATAGTTCACAACTATGGGAGCTCTTTTTATGGAAGAATGGTAAGTGTGATTATAACTTTGAACTAATTTTTGTAATACATTTAAATAAATGTAAGTGTTTTGACTGGTAAAGTACTTCCACATTTTTGTTTTCAAAGTGCGGTTGAAGCGCTCAACAACTGAGGCTTTTGTGGCATTGTAAGTCGTAAAATATTTCACATGGTTTTCCTTCAGAAACTTCTGGAAAATGACATTTTCGAACTCCGTCCCTTGATCTGTCTGCAAAAATTTAGGTTTTCTTTGGGAAAATATTTTCTTAAAAGCTTCTACTATGTCCTTTCCACGTTTATGTTTCAAAGGGAGCACCCATGCAAATTTTGATAATATATCGATGCAACATAAGAGGTAGCGATATCCACTATTATGCTTCCTTAAATTTGAAAGGTCTACTAAGTCAGCCTGCCATTGCTGATCAATTGAATAAACTATCACTTTATTGGTTGGAAACTTCTTGCGAATTGGTTTGTGCAGAGTGTACGCATCTACACTCTCTAGCCATTTTTTTATCTCTTTTCTGCTCACCTTTCTTTCTAACGCACGGTATAAAGCATCGACACCACCATAACTTCCTGCGTGAGATGGATCCTGATATGTTTGATTCATTGCAATAGGAAAAATTACTATTAGTAATCTGTATCCTAAAACGTATCATTTTTCATAAAATATGGAGATGAATCTACTGTTTCATTTAAAAGTATACTAAAATCAATAGCAAAATTTGTTTTTCCAGTAAATATATATATTATCAATAAAAAGATACATATAATGATGTATAAAACCACTCTCCAAACAAGTTCTCTTGGTGGAGACATAATCGCAAATGATGATTCAGTTAGAACAGTTCTCTTTTATACGTGAACATGAATGTACTATATTTTAAATATAACGCGATCATGTAGGTGATCGTGGCCGAACGGCTTAAGTACTTGTGTAAAAACGGTTGACCGCGATTACCTTTTGCTGGGTTCGAATCCATGTAGTATTATTATTTTTCTTTTAAATAATTCTCCATTTAATTCTAAAGTATCATGCTAAAAATACAAGTCAACAGCTAGAAAATAAATTAATTAATACTAATTGTTACTTTTTCCATCACTAGATGGCGGTACCTGTCATTTAGCCTATAATTTAAGAAAGCTTATAAGTCCATTATACTATAGTACTTTTACTTAAGTCAGTTTAATTGTTCAACCTTTCACTAGATGGCGCTACCTGTTATTTTATAAAAGTATATAATAAACAAATAAATTTAAAACCATTCTCAATACATTTGTAGTGAAAAAGAAAAAGTACAAGTCCTTATCTACATAAGGGAGTAATGGAATTGTATGATAAATAACCCTTACTTGGTAAGTACACAGTGGCCTAACGGATAGCATGCTCGCATCGCATCACCATGGTCCCGGGTTCGAATCCAAGAAATTCCTTTTTAATTGAAATAACATGTTTGATCATCTCACCACCAGATGGCGCTAACAGTCATTCATCACCCTGACAACTTATCAACAAATTGACGTCATCATATTCATCCCCAGTGTCTTAATCATCTCACCACTAGATGGCGCTGCCACTCATTCACCACCATAGCAACTTGTCAACAAATTGACGTCATCGTCTTCAGTTCCTTATCATATGACCACAATCTTGAAAAATGATATCATCGCAACCAATTGTCTTATCACATCTGCCCTGCTCACCTTCCCTTCCTGCCCACTTTCCCTTCCCTTCCTGCCCAACTTCCCTTTATGCGCCAGAACTCTCAAAATCTATCTACTTATAGCCTTTATATAAGGAAATTTTACTGGTTCAGGGTTCCCACTCTTTTTTTCTAACTAAACATAAGCACTTTCTAGGACAAAATAAGGACTTAAAAATAAAATAAAATAATGCAGAAACCGTATTATACAATATAATACCTGACTGTCTACCAAATGGGGATGCTCTTACCGATTAGTTAATCTTATAAGAATAGTAGTATGTAAAAAATTTAAAATTCAAGTGTATTTAAAATTTCTGTTCATCTCATTTATCTTTTGGACGACACTTTTAATCTCTTGGTTAGTTGAAGCTATTTGTTGAAAACGTGTACCTCAAAGCTCTTAAAATGATGCGTTTTACAAACCAACCCAAAGCGTGTAATAGAATGCGATTCAACCATCAGGCGTTTCCAGAGGAAAGCTTAAATTTGTCAATGCAATTACTTCCAGACAATATGTTTCACCTCGGCGAATATTTATTCGTGCTAATTAATAACTCCAATGGTTCCACATGTGTCCACATATGTATATTTACTTTAGGGAAACACAGTGTCTAGCAACCGACGAAGGAATGTATTTCCCCGCATCCGAAAACATGGTATATTCTTATGGAGAAGGTGATCAAATTTTTTGCGTATGCAACTGCCTCTGAAGTTAAAGTTATAGAGAAGGAAGTCTGCCTTTCTAAGGTGTTTGATGCTGAAAAAATGGACTTGGCTTTACAACGTGTATTTCAGAAAAAAGACCACAGTTTTCATTTCTCGCCCCATTGTGTGTTTATGAATTCTGATCAGTATTTTAAATTGTACGAATTCTACGCTAATGTGTCAGATATATTGAAAATATCACTTTTGACGTATTTGCTGCCATACTATGTGAAACTGGAAATCAAAAAATGGTTTTCCTGATGAAAGTTACAAACTTTACTGCATTGATACTGGTAAATCTGAATGTTGGAGAGAAGTTATAGCTTCTCTCTGCAAGTGCCTAAAGGAAATTGTGGTAAATAATATTACTATTCTTTTTGATTGCTTAGGTTGTAAGAATGAAATTGTCAATCAATCTGTACATGCATGTATGAAGATGAATGTTGACGAGCGCTTTTGCAAATTTTTCATCCATGCTTTATGTGTTGTTAACTGGAAAGAGTTTGCTATTCATTTTGTAAGAGAGAGAGAGAGAGCAATAAATTGTTAAACTTTTATGACATTGTATTAGAAGGCAACTTTTTTGAAAATGTGAATACAACAGATATTTTCAAGAATATTAAAGAAATGTATGCAAAAGACCTGTAAGATATGTTATAACAATTATATTAACTGTTTTACCGATTCCTATGTCTTCAATAAATATTAAATCTTCAATCCAGTGTTGTTAAAAAAAAATATTCTACATGACAATTATAGTATTTTTTTGATAATGTTAAAAAAAACAATTTAATACGAAAAAAAATTAAACAATTAAAAAAATTAAACAGTAAAAAAAAAGTTAAGTGGTAACCAAACAAAATTTAACAGTAGCAAAGTTAAGCGGCAAAAAAAAATTAAGCAATAAACAAAAAAAAACGTTTAGCAGTAAAAAAATAAGCTAAGCAGTAACAAAAAAAGTTACGATGTTTTTAAAAAAAAAAGGAAAAAGCAATATAAAGTTTATCAAGAACACTATAAAAAAAAAGTCATGCAGAAAAAAAAATCAGTTTGAAAATAAAAAGAAAAATATCTCAAAATATAAATATTTATTTCCAGCTTTCTTGCTTTGCAGAGTACATTTACACATATCTTTCTTAGGCCACGTTCACATGGAGATTTTCTAACGCGCGTTACAACACGCGTTTTCGAAAAGTCCATGTGAACACCCCTTTGCGCGTTTTGCAAGGTCGGCTTTCCTTAAGCATTAAATTATTTTTTTATTCCTCTAATTAAAATTTCTATTTTTGCGGTGGTTGAAGATAGAGTGAAAATTTCAACGGATTTCGAATCTGCGTAAAATTCTATGCCAGATCAACACCAAAAACATAAAGTTTTTCATTAAAAAAAAATAATAATTTTCTGTATAGTAGTAACTAATTTTTTTGCGAAAAGCATTTGGCTAGTACTTATCACATGCATAGAAAATTTTCTAGAAGCACGGTGATGGCGAAATAAGAAATGTATATGACACATTAAGATTAAATTGAAGAACTTTACAGAATGTGATTATTTTCGCATCGAAACGCAACGCAGACAATTCGAATTATACAGGTTCTCTATATTACAACTACAAGAATTATTTTTTATTGCCTTGTTAGCTGCATGTGACGCCAAATATAGTTTTCTCTAAGTTGACATTGGAGTATATGGGAAAAACAGTGACTCGGCTGTTTTGCAGGAGTCTTTATTGTACAGAAAACTTATAGAGCATGCTTTAAAAATTCCAAATCCAAAGCCTATATCCACCGTTGATACCATATTTTTGCCTCATGTACTTGTTGGAGATGAAGCTTTTGGAATTTCGGAAAACATCAAGCGCCCTATTTGTGGTAAATCTCTAACATACACCAAGAGAATTTTCAACTATCGCTTATCAAGAGCACGACGATGTATCGAATGTACATTTGGAATGATGGCGAACAAATGGCGAATATTTCACAGGGCAATGAAACCTAAAATTGATACAACCGAAACTATAATTGGGACCAGTTGTGCTCTGAACAATTATGTAAGACCAAGATGGGTATCAATATGAAGATACTCTTTATGAAGCTCCGTTTACAAGCTTTAGTACCAGAAATATACCACGGGGAAACATGTCAGCTAAAACTGTAAGATAAATATGCCGATTATTTTGTGAATGAAGGCAAAGTAACATGGCAGGATAAAATGATATAAATGTTATTAAATATTAAAAATAAAATACAATAAAGAATTTACCAAATATTTTCATTTTTTATTTGCTGTTTCCAATTTCAGAAAAAACTACAACAATATCTTCCCAAGATGACTTTTTCAAACCTCTGTTCTTATGAGCAGGGCACTTCATATTCCAAATAGCAGGAATTTTATGTATTTCATCAATTAAAAGATCGGTATCACAGAGCTCTGCTTCCATCGTGAACGACTAATCCCTTTTTCCGGTGTCAGTAGAACGCTTATCAAGAATTTGCTTACATTAAGGAGCAGAGCAAGGTCATTTATGGAGCCAAAAACTAGCAGATGAGTCATGTAACGAGTGTGACTGTGAATGTTCCAGCAAAATAGAAACGAAATCATATAATCAATATAATTACTACACTCAATAGTGATAAAATTGCTCTAAAAATGTCGTGAAATGGCTTACAATAGAACTAATCAAAAATCTGGAAATTGATAATCGATTTTCCATCTTCATGAAAATATGATATAAAAATTACATTAAATGTAGTAACATTAATGATAACAATAAATTGACAGGAGGATTAGAATATGTTGTATGAAAAGCAATGCCAGTAAAGCATCGAGTTTAGGATTGCGAGTTCGAATTCAACCAAAGACTGTCGTGTACAAAGGGGTGAACGTTAAATCTGTAATGGCCTAAAATGTAATCACGTTGGCGTGGAAACTTAAACGGACCGTCGTCGGTATACTTTATCTCAAAACTAAAATTACATACTATTCCCCTTTGTTGGAAACTATCTTCAAAACACCGAATGAATTAATTTGCATCCTATTTTAATGATATTAAATACAAAGCAGTAAATTAAGGCAACAAAGTACTGTATTCAAGATATATCTTTTCTATAAAACGAGATAAATAGTTATTTTTGTGTTCGTAATGATTATCTTCGTCAATTGCTTCCAAATTCGTATTGCGAAAATATAAAATTTGCAATTGAAAAATTATTTATTTAAAGAAAATCGCATTTAAGGTATCGATCTTAACTAGAATTTTCCGCTGATTTCAAATCCGTTGAAATTTTCACTGTATATTTAACGATCGCGAATATAGGAACTTCGAATAAGGAATTAAAAAAGTGCTGACGCCAGTCAAAAAGCGTGTCATGTGAACAGTGTACCATATTCCTATGTATCTCGAGCTTCAGCCGAAGCGTTCGAATTATCGGTTCCCCTCGGCCCGCGGAAGCAATAAAAACGCCCGATTCAGCAGTTTTCTGCATGTGAACGCTCCAGTAGAACTCTATGTATTTTGGCTATCCGCGTTTTGTGTCAACATCAAACGCGAGTTAGATTTCGCCTCATGTGAACGGGGCCTTAAAGCAATTTGTAATTCCCTTTTAAGGCACTTTAAAATTCCTCTATCCAAAATAGGTTTAGCATGTAACGAACAAACAACAAATAAGTAAAATAGTTACTATACCCCTTCTAAATATATTAAATATAAGCAATATAATAAAATCGCAAGTAGCTTCAAGTAATCGTTTTAACCTATCGCTTTATAAGTATAAACATAGTGCCAAAGATCGTAAAACTGTGCGATATGTTGAAAATTACGTGTATGGACTTCCTTTCAATCCCATAGCATGGGAAAACGTGTCTCCCTTAGAAAGTATAGACTCTAAACGTTTGAAATTGTACAAGCAGACACAAAGAGTGCGTCTCAGTACCTAGTAGCTTATAAAGGTGGTTGTGTTGAGAAGCAATGCTTAAATGCATTGAATATTCCGAACATCAACTTGGAACACTGGGTGTCCCAAATTCGATGCACTATGTGCTCTAAGCAGCAACAAAGAGGTCCAAAACCTATCATGTGGTCATCACAAAAATAATTTGCATTGCCCAAAAGCTGAGGTGACGGCATTTAATAACTGGCTCATAGGAAATATATGTCTCTTAAAAATGTAGGCATGTAAAAAATACGTTCTTCTGTTTTTACTATAATGCAATAATTTTGTGTAAAATATATGAATCCTGGTTGTTTTTCAATTAAAAAGTGTTATATAGTTTATTTTGTTTCAGTATGACTTCTTTTAATGTGGTTTAGAATTATTTTTCAATATGTTTTAGAGTTATTTTTCAATATGTTTTAGAATTATTTTTTAATATGTTTTAGAATTATTTTTCAATATGATTTTAGAACAATTTGATTTTAGCAGAGATTGTTTGAAGAAATACATAGAATTCATACTTAAACATTATTTCAATGATATTTGTTCATTTAAAAATTAATTAGTATTTAAAAATTTTCAGTTGTTATTTAATTTTACTCATGTGTAAAACTATCAGTGGTGTGAGTAAATCTTTAGATTATGCATTAACTATCAAGAAAGTGCAACAATTTATTTTGTTTAGCAGCCACTTACTATCCATTTAACGCAGCAATGTAGTATATCTGAAATTATAAAAGACCTATACAAAGTATCTTGTAAAATACTTGTACAAAATTGGCATTTGGCTCTGCGATTTTAACTACATAACATACACAAGGTTTTCAAGTAAATAAAAAGAAGTTCATATGTTTAGTAAAATGTATGGTTTGTAAGAGCATTAGAAAAAATAACATTTAATTTAGAACTTCAAGGACTAAAAGTTTATTAATATTCATTTTGACTACTTCAAATGTACAAGTAAACATCTTCATAGTATGGGTCTTGCAAAGTTTCAATTTAAGGTAAAAAATATTTTACTTTTACAGGTTTCTTCTTAATTTTTTTTCTTACATAAAAACACGCTTTAAGAAATTAAACTGCTAAATGTCTTAATTGTAAATCGAAAAGAATTTTTTTTGCAATCTGCATTTAAAAATTTATAATAATAGCTAATTTATATGTTTCAATCGTATTTTTTCAAAATCAGTATTAAAATATGTGTAATCTATATATATAATACGCTTATGCGTGGCGCAAAATCGGCCTGTATTTCTCTCCGGTGTGTGGCAACGGTTTTGTCCTTTCAAATGTAAATATTGCTATCCCTCATTTCAACAACGGGAAGCGCGTCGCGTTTAAGCCTTGATCAATCTTCCCGGTAATTGTGAGAGGTTTTTGATAGAAAAATTAGCTCTTTGCGTCAATTTCAATATAATTAGCGAAGAAGAGAGCAGTGAACTAGGGAATCTTTTGACGAACGAATTCAGAGAATTACCGCTAGAAATACTGTTACTGTTGTGTCTGCGAGTTCTCAAATACACAACTGTGTGTACAAGGAGGTTTTATCTGAATGAATATACCCCAGAATTTGTTATCATAGTAAATTCATTCATTCATATATCCCAGAAATCTATTTGTCAGTGTAAATAATCACCCGCACTGTTCCTAAAAGTTCCAAGAGATTCCCTTTCTCGCTGCTCTCTCAGAACCTCGGCTGTATCGTTCCGCAATACACAAAAAGGGTCTTCGGATAAACTGTTTTGCACCGTGTAAATACTCAAGTATCATATACCCCAGAATTTGTTATTATTGTAAATACATTGTCATCATATACCAGAAATTTATTTGTCAGTGTAAATACTCACCCACACTGTTACTGAAAGTGAATTTAGAACATAGTAGTCCCAAGAGTCCCCCTTTCTCACTGCTCCCTCAGAACATTAGCTGTATGGTTCAGCAATACGTAAAAAGGGTCTTCGGATAAACTGTTTTGCACCGTGTAAATACTAAAATATTATGTACCCAGAATTTGTTATTATTGTAAATACATTCAGTCATATCATAAATCTATTTGTCAGTGTAAATGTTCACCCACGCTGTTACTAAAAGTGAATTTAGAACATAGACCCAAGAGTTCCCCTTTCTCGCTGCTCCCTCAGAACATTAGCTCTATGGTTCAGCAATTTGTAAAAAGGGTCTTCGAATAAACTGTTTTGCACCGTGTAAATACTCAAATATCATATACCCCAGAATTTGATATTATTGTAAATACATTGTCATATCATATCCCAGAAATCTATTTGTCAGTGTAAATACTCACCCACACTGTTCCTAAAAGTGAATTTAGAACATAGTAGTCCCCAGAGATCCCCTTTCTCGCTGCTCTTTCAGAACCATAGCTGTATCGTTCAGCAATATGTAAAAAGGGTCTTCGGATAAACTGTTTTGCACCGTGTAAATACTCAAATGTCATATACCCCAGAATTTGTTATTATTGTAAATACATTGTCATATCATATCCCAGAAATCTATTTGTCAGTGTAAATACTCACACTGTTACTGAAAGTGAATTTAGAACATAGTAGTCCCAAGAGTTCCCATTTCTCGCTGCTCCCTCAGAACATTAGCTGTATGGTTCAGCAATACGAAAAAAGGGTCTTCGGATAAACTGTTTTGCACCGTGTAAATACTCAAATATCATATATCCCAGAATTTGTTATTATTGTAAATATATTCAGTCATATCAGAAATCTATTTGTCAGTGTAAATGTTCACCTACACTGTTACGAAAAGTGAATTTAGAACATAGTAGTCCCAAGAGTTCCCCTTTCTCGCTGCTCCCTCAGAACATTAGCTGTATGGTTCAGCAATACATAAAAAAGGTCTTCGAATAAACTGTTTTGCACCGTGTAAATACTCAAATATCATATACCCCAGAATTTGATATTATTGTAAATACATTGTCATATCATATCCCACAAATCTATTTGTCAGTGTAAATGTTCACCCACACTGTTACTAAAAGTGAATTTAGAACATAGTCCCAAGAGTTATGTTCATCCACGCTGTTACTAAAAGTGAATGTAGAACATAGACCCAAGAGTTCCCCTTTCTCGCTGCTCCCTCAGAACATTAGCTGTATGGTTCAGCAATACGTAAAAAGGGTCTTCGGATAAACTGTTTTGCACCGTGTAAATACTAAAATATTATGTACCCAGAATTTATTATTGTAAATACATTCAGTCATATCAGAAATCTATTTGTCAGTGTAAATGTTCACCCACACTGTTACTAAAAGTGAATTTAGAACATAGTCCCAAGAGTTATGTTCATCCACGCTGTTACTAAAAGTGAATTTAGAACATAGACCCAAGAGTTCCCCTTTCTCGCTGCTCCCTCAGAACATTAGCTGTATGGTTCAGCAATTTGTAAAAAGGGTCTTCAAATAAACTGTTTTGCACCGTGTAAATACTCAAATATCATATACCCCAGAATTTGATATTATTGTAAATACATTGTCATATCATATCCCAGAAATCTATTTGTCAGTGTAAATACTCACCCACACTGTTCCTAAAAGTGAATTTATAACATATAACATATAACATAGTAGTCCCCAGAGATCCCCTTTCTCGCTGCTCTCTCAGAACCGTAGCTGTATCGTTCAGCAATACGCAAAAAGGGTCTTCGGATAAACTGTTTTGCACCGTGTAAATACTCAAATATCATATACCCCAGAATTTGTTATTATTGTAAATACATTCAGTCATATCAGAAATCTATTTGTCAGTGTAAATGTTCACCTACACTGTTACGAAAAGTGAATTTAGAACATAGTAGTCCCAAGAGTTCCCCTTTCTCGCTGCTCCCTCAGAACATTAGCTGTATGATTCAGCAATACGCAAAAAGGGTCTTCGGATAAACTGTTTTGAACCGTGTAAATACTCAAATATCATATACCCCAGAATTTGTTATTATTGTAAATACATTCAGTCATATCAGAAATCTATTTGTCAGTGTAAATGTTCACCTACACTGTTACGAAAAGTGAATTTAGAACATAGTAGTCCCAAGAGTTCCCCTTTCTCGCTGCTCCCTCAGAACATTAGCTGTATGGTTCAGCAATACATAAAAAGGGTCTTCGAATAAACTGTTTTGCACTGTGTAAATACTCAAATATCATATACCTTAGAATTTGTTATTATTGTAAATACATTCAGTTATATAGTGTCCCAAAAATCTATTTGTCAGTGTAAATACTCACCCATACTGTTCCTGAAAATGAATTTAGTACATAGTAGTCTCAAGAGATCCCCTTTCTCGCTGCTCTCTCAGAACTGTAGCTGTATCGTTCAGCAATACATAATCAGATCAATTTTCAGGTCTATGTAGACTAAATAGGGCCCCTTTTAAGCTAGACTAAAGAATTGTAGTGTCCTATGGGCGAGCGAAGTGAGCTCGGATCGCGGAGCGATCCGGAGGGAACTGCTTGCAGTTCCGGGGGTTGGCGAGCGTCAGCGAGCAGGGGGCGTTAGCCCTCTAGTAGTATCTAATTTTGGTATAAAAGCATCTTAAAATTTTACAATAAATCAAAGAAAATTTCATTTAAAAAAGTTTGTAAATCTAAAAAATTAAATCACTAAATTTCAGACAGATTTATTTAAATAAAAAAATAATATGGCTAGGAAAGAATAATTAAAAAATAATATATGATTTGATTTTAATAAAATTATAACTTCTTCAAATGAACAAGGAGTCCTTTGCGTTTCTACTCATTTGTTAAAGTCATCAAACTTTGTAAGTTTAATTAACCTTGTTCCACTGTTTCTTTGTTTAATCAACTTACTTCTGTAAGTCCCGTGTTGTATTTCTGTGGCATATGAGTGAGTTTTCTTTGGTTCAATTAAAAAAATTTTTACAAGGTAACATGTTCATAGTAGGGGTCTTGCAAAGTTTTCAAATAAAAGAAAACAGATTTTTGTACTTTTATTTAAGGGTACGTTATTTAAAAATAAATTCTGCAATAAAATATGTACTATAGCATCTAATGTATAATTAGTGTTTAAGTAAAAGCATCTAAATTTAAAAAAAACATAAATACTTATAATAAATTTCATTTCAGATCTTACATTGCAAAAGACACAATTTATAAAATTAGTATTTAATTTTTTAAAAAATCCAAAATGCAGTGAATGTTTTAAGACACGCATAAAAGTTTCTTTAAAATAACAATAAGATGTAAGTATAAAAAATAATATTCCCAAAGGCATAAATTTTAATTGTAACGTTTTCCAAATATCGTTTAGTGTACATTCCTATTTGCACTGCGTTTTATACAGCGTTTATAAACAACACGTAAAAAAAACAAGTACATTTTTTTGGGTCTAAGCGTTTTAATTAATTTTTGTAAAAATAAAACAATTATTGAATAAAAACACATCTCCTTATCTCCCCTTCCCTCACGACCCTCTGATATATTTCCATCAACCGTTATCTCCCCTCTTTCAGCCGTTGTTGCCAAAAAGCAAGTACAAATCTTAGACAGACAATGAAAATATTCCTAGCAGGGCAAATACAACTCAAACCAACTTCTTTCCACTTTATGATGGCACAGCGTCATTGAGAACATGATCAGACATGTGTGAATGAGTCCTTTCACGTAAAAGAAGTGCAAGCACCGCAATTTGTTCAACCATCCAGGCTGTGACATCACTCACGGCACTGCACTTTGGTTATCACATACATTTCGTCAGTCGTTGCCATTCCATAAAAGTTAAATATTCCTATTGCCAGATCCGAAAAACACCTATAATAAAACAACTAAACTCAACTCTAACATTATGACGTCAGCAGCAGCAATCGAAAACAACTAATCTTCGCTCGATCAATATAACGTCATTTCCGGCAGAAGGAGGCCTACAACTTCACTCCACTCGATTTATAACGTCACTTCAGGAACCCCACTGACGTCACTTCCGTCACCGCAGCACCGCTTGATCCAGAAACCGCCTTTCCCTTCTACTAATGAATAGACATTTTAAGACCTCGGGGGCACTTCGTAATCCGTGGCCCTACGCGTCCGCTTAGTCCGCGTACCGCTTAATCCGCGTCTGACTTCTCCACACAGGAAATTAATATAGTTTTGATATTTATTGTTTTAAAATTTTATTTATGGAATATTGACGCGTATATTTTCTATGAATTGCTAAACAAGACTCCTATAACTGAATAATTCAACACTTCAATGGAAACCTCTCGAAACTCTAGTACTCCTCGCTATATGTCTTGGCGATACTTTCGAAATAATAGATACAACCTGTTATTTCATTTCTATTCATCTCTTGAAATTGTTATCAAATTGGTTTTAGTTAAAATGCTTTCCACTACGCCACATTAGATACTCTGCGGAAATTATGATAAACCCTTTTAAACTTAAAGTTAATTGTAGAACATTTCCATTCACGTCTAAGAACTCTTCCTGCGGTTTGGTTGCTCTAATTTGTAGTTTTTCATAAAAACTCTAGTTATGTTCCTTAGTACTCGTACTCATGCACTTTTCAAACAATACTGTAGTTAATTATTTCCAATTTTGTACAGTTGTCCTTTTATGTTTCACAAGGGATCTGCATATAGTGAGTAAAGGTTAACAACAACGATGACCCTGATTTTTAAAAAAATATTAAATCTTTTACGTAATCTGTAGTTGCAAACCGGTTATTTAAAAATAATATAGGATGTCCTTAATAGAGTGTTAATCGCCTTCAATGAAGTGAACACATACTCAAATATGTGTAAACATAACTAAATAATATCTTTGTGATACGCTAATTAAACACAAGAACTTAGCGCATAGGAATTATAATCTATTTATATGATGCACAAAAGATGCTCTATTTTTTATTAAACTAGGGGGCTCCGCCCCCTGCTCGCTTACTCTAGCCAACCCCCGGGGATTGCTGCGCAATCCCATTTGGTTTGCTTCGCAAACCAACACTCCTTTCACAGATGCCATTTGGTTTGCTTCGCAAACCAACATTCCTTTCACAGAGTGAAACTATCTGAATAATTCGTATTATGCTGATTTCACTTTCCGGTACATGACGTCACAGCGAGGGCTTCGCGCCCTGCTCGCTTACGCTCGCCGACCCCGGGGATTGCTACGCAATCCCGTTTGGTTTGCTTTCTCAAACCAATACTTCTTTCGCAATTGATTTCACTTTTTTTTTGCTTTAACACTTAATGCACCCTAAACTAATAGCCGCATCAGTAAAAAATCTTCTGTATCTTGTTCCCTGTACAATTTTAAGTAAACAGTGTTAATATCAAAACTTTACTATTGTACTTTGTCGGTAAACTGTCTTGAGAACAGAGGGAAAAAAGCGAGCCTTTTTCCTCGCCAAATAAAAAGAAATCGTTTTTATGGCAATTGTTGCTACGATAAATTTGATATCTGGCAAACCCGATAGTCGAAAATGCAACCCACTACTGTTTGCGGAAACAGCTATGCGAACTGAAAAATACGAAATTTGTGTCACCAACTTTTGATTGCATCGAATTTATTTATGAACCAATTTTTAAAATAATTGTACCGTAAGAAAGAGTACATTGTGAGGTATACTGCAATATTTTTAAAATTAAAAACTAACAATAATACTATATAGATATGACCATTTTAGTTTTGTATCGGAAGTTACGATCTGAAAGTTCCGAAAATTGTATGACCCACTTTTAATTGCATCGATTTTGTTTATTAACCAATTTGAAAAATAATTGTACCATAAGAAAGAGTGTAATGTAGTGTATTCAGTGATGTTCTCAAATTTAAAAAATAATGGTTTTTGCCGTAGACATAACGGTTTTAACAAAAAGTAGCGAAATATCTGAAGATTCCGAATTTTGTATCACGAACTTTTGATTGCATCCAATTTAATTATTAACCGATTTCAAAAATAATAGTACCGTAAGAAAGAGTATATTCTGAGGTATACTGCGATATTTTAAAAATTAAAAAGTAATAGTAATTAGATATAGATACGGCAGTTTAAAAAAAAAGTAACAAAAATGTCCCGATTTTTCCCGAATTTCAAAAAAATATTATCAAGAACCAAATTTAAATTTCAAAAAAAAACTCGACGAGCTTCAAAAATTTACGTTGAGAGGTACTCTTAAAAAAAACTCACGACTAAAGACTGAAAATTTCAATGTGTTTTGCTCACTCGCGGAAGAAATTTCACTTCTTCAACTTTAACACTTAATAAAACCTAAACTAATAGCCGCATCGGAAAAAAATCTTAATAATTATCCAGGGAATACGATAAATTAACAAAGCATGTTAATTTAATTTTTTTCCGATCAGTACTTTCTCGGGAAACCGTCTAAGAATGGAGCTAAACAACAAAAATTTCAATCCTGCGGCGGCGGTGGCGGCGGTAACTTTTTTTTAATATAGAGAGATACAGCAATAAAATCAAATAAAAAAGGCGTGCTATGTTTCCAACGATTCTTATTTTCAAATCTTATTAAATTTTATCGTGAAAAAACGAATACTACACTGTTGAATAGCGAACAATCGCCTTTCACGAAGCAAATCCCTTGAGGATAGACAGATACAAATACAAATACAGATATTGCTACAGGCTCAAGCCCAACAAGGCTGGTCCTTTGCTTATGAATTTCCCAATGCCCACTGACTATCCAATTGCATCTTAAATTCGTACGCTTTGAATTAACTATATTTTCTGGCAACGCGTTCCAATTGTCTGTTACCCTATTGAAGTTGTAGTAACGATAAGGTCTAGTTGAGGATGAAACAGGAGATTTTGACAGATAATTTTTTTACACTCATTAGTACAAGCAAAGGTACCAAGGAAATACTAAATACATTTTCCTTTTATTGATATATTTCTTTTAAATTGTAGGAAAATTTTCTGTTCAGCGCCATCACAGCCCCTTATCATGATTGTATTTCTGATATTATCTTTCGACAAAATCAGTTTGAAGGATTGTTCTTAAATTGTACGTAACTGTATAACAGAGTCGTTGATAAGTGACTGTGAGTTGTGGTACAGCTGAAATTTCCGTGATAATGATCCCAGAAGCAGTGGCGGACCAAATCAAGTGGGGGCCCCAAGAGGTAAAATTTTTGGGGGCCTCAAAATCAAGGAAGAAAAAGTTTCAAGAAAACACTCATTAAGTTATTAGCAAAAAGAAAATAAAAAATTCCATACCATTACATATTAAATAAATTTATTTAAAAAATTTTTTTTTTGTTTTACATGTATTTCTGTTTTTTTTTTTTTTTTTGCGAATTCGTCAATTATTTTGGCATTTTAAATTCGGTTTTAAATTTTTTGCTCTATATACAGAATGGCCATATAAATTAATCTTTCTTTTCCCATAGCACTCCTTTATTAATTTTTTACACGCTTTAAAACAAAAAACGATCTTTCTTCTGACGCTCATAACTAAGGGAACTGTTACAAAAATTTTAAATAATGTTTCAACATTCGCAAATGTGCAAAACATTTCTTTGAAGGCTCGATAGATGTTTGGTGTGGCTTTTATGGTGTCCTCGCTTTCTTTTAGAAACATTAAAAAATTTTCAAATTCATCTTCAAAAGTACAAACATCAATGCATTTTTGTAAATTATATATTTTTATAGTTTTTTTATCCAACTACTAGTTAAAGCCTCTTTTCTATGGGTGAAACGAAGTTTTATACCTAATACAGCATCTGCCCCTCTTGCTGATCATCTTTGCACTGGCTGACATCTGCACTGATCTTTCACTGCACTTAAAGAAGCACATTGTAAAGACGCTGTCACATCTTTCCTCGAACACTAATGAAAAGACATTTTATACCGCTTAATCCGCCTCTGCCCATAAGAGTAACAGCCATTTAGCTCATTTTTGTTATACGGAGTATACAAATTAGAGTTAATGTTCTTAACGTTGTTTATGAAATTTTATATTGGAGCATAGAAAGATTAGTGTCAACTGTTAGTCCAAGCACATGATTTTCAGATAATTTTACTGACGTTTTATTATGACATGCATCGTTTTCATAATTGTATCTCTTCCAGAAAAACAGCAAAGAGCTAGCTCACTGACGATTTGAAGTAGAATATCGTACTCCTGCCTTTTGTAATTGACTTACTTCAGTAATCGTTGACAATTCTTTATGACGTTGTCTCTACAAGATTACGAGTTTCGTTTTTTTATACTTGGAACTACAGGCTTAAAAATCTTTTTGAGAACTCCTAGGACTATTTTTCAAACTTCTTTATGAATTACTTGGTAGGTCTTGAATGGCAGTGTGAGGAAAGGTAAGATTTCCTTGAAGTCAACAATTATTATTTAGGAATAATAGTTCTATGTGCCCGTTCACTTTACTCCTCTTTTGTTCAATTATTTGGCGGGTAATTCGAGAATTTTCACTTTAACACTATTTAAAACATTAAAAACAGTATCTGGTAACAAATATTCATCCATTTCTTGAGGAATATAAGTTAAAATAGCACCGATTTTCGTTTGCTTTGAATTTATCACCCAAATGTTAAAAATGGACTGACGAAAAATTTCCACAGTGACATTCTGAAATTTAAGGACTATATCAGTTCCACAAGAAATGTTTTGCTCTCGTCACATCAAATGAATCAGGCTATAATGCATATGTAATAATTTAGTGTTATACGATGGTATAATATGTTAAAAGTCTAGTTAAAATTTGAAATCATCAGTTGTGTAAGACGCTAATTAGCTATAAATTCAAAAGGATCTTGGAAATTAATTAAATAGCACCCAAAAAAACTAAAAGCATGTTAATATACCTCGATGAACAGAAGTTAATGATAGTATCCACCAAATAGCTCTAAAGAAAATATATAGGAGCTATATTTGTCAGTTTTCCTCAAAGTACTAATACGCATTCGCCAAATTGGTTTTGCAGCCAACGCAGAAAGTTCGACTTTGGATCCCTGTTAGGAGGAATTATTCAGAAAAATAAAACCATGGTCTTGTTGAGGGTTACTTTGAAGATATGATGTATTTTTTGACAATCTGCGACACTAACAAAATTGGATTTTGTCCACCTAGAATCGAAAATGACACACTGTGCGGCGGTCCGGGATTAAACCTAAAGGGAAAGATCTGAGGACAACACAACGTAATTTTGAACCACGGTCAGATGAAGATGTCACACCTTAGCTGAAAACCAACTCTCCAAAATTCCATACCACGCTAAGAAATGTTAGGCCCCCCCATTGTATAATAAATATATAATGCAAAACAATTCTAAAATTTGTATTATTGAACAATTTTATACAAAAATCTATATGGTTTGGGAATTCCCCTATCTTATTGATATGTCTAAAAATTTCACGTCACTGGTTATGTGTAAAACTCAATGTTTTCTAAACCACTTGAGAACCAGATGGGAAAACATTGCTTATACTTAGCATTTTTTGGTGCTGTTCTATTTACTCTGACATAGGAATTAAAAAAGTAAAAAAATAAAGTGGTAAATTTATTCTAAAATTTATTCAGCTATATTTCCTAATACTTTACTGCTATACATCATATATATTAATGTTTAAGACAGATCAAAATCATCTAAAAACAATATTGATTTGCATCTATGTCCGCCAAACTAATATTTATGCGGGCAAGGAAATAATTAGAATCATAAAAATCCGATTAAAAGTTTTTTAAATCTGATTTAAATCAAGTAAATCTTATGTTTTTTTTTTTTTTTTTTTAATCATGATTTTTTTTTCATGCTTTGCTTTTTTACAGAAGAATATATTTGTAAAGTTTTATAACTCTACAAACGTTTTGAAAAATGTGTATATACTATTTCAAATATTTTTACTAATTAAAGTTTGAAAAATCGCCCGTTTCCATTGGTAAAGGCTTTGGCGCTGACGTTTTCTCACCGAGGTCATTACTGAGTGATTTTTTCCCGTCTTTCGAAGAATGCTGTTGATTAGAAGAAACACGACCTGCTACATTCCGCTTCTGCAAACCTGAGAGATAACACAATAGAACAGGAATTTTTCCCATTACGACGGGGGGGGTAGAGACCCATCTACAAACCTCGCGGTAGAGAATTTCTCAAAAAAGTGACCTACGGGGGGCTACATTCAATCTAAGGTGTAAGGTGATTAGTGAGGAACATAGCCCCGTAGGAATATTTAATCCCATGTCTGCAAATAAGACATAATAAGTTAGGCATAAAAATAGGAGAGTTGATCAGTTTGGAATATGCTCTGGAGATTAAATTAAAGTCATAAGAAACAAAAGGAGAAAGGGAAGTGAGGAGAAGGGGTTTTTCATGGTTATTCCGAGAGGGTATCTACGCCTATCTTTTCAAATAGGTTGAATAATTTTTGTATGGGGTAAATGCCTTAAGGGTTTCTTTGATGCCGGAGAGTCCCCGGAATAACTTAGTAATTTCTTTGAAAAATTCAATCATAACAATAATTTCTTCCCCTGGGATTAGATGGGTCTCGGTTCAATACTCGGCGTTGCGAGCAGTTGGATTAGGGTAGCTCTCTTGAGAGCATGGAGGGTGATCTTTTCAATTAGATCTGTTATGTTCAGCTGTTTTGTTTTAGATTACATCTGCATAGCTCAATCCTTTTTTAATTTTATTTTGGTCGGCAAGAGTGGTTTTATTTCTACTACCTGTGCAAGAACTCACATCCCCTCTAGGAGGCAACATGGTTCTTACCACAGTTACAGCATCTAGGCTCCGAACATTTGTTGGTCTTGCATTCGTCGGATCTGAGTTTGAGTCCGCAACGGACACATTTGCCGCACACACGGCCGCATATAGCAATTATTCGAAGAGTGGTGGAGCCCTTGGCAGTTAAAACACTTTAAGGGCGTTCTTCCTTACAAATTTCACAACTTTATTGTAAAGGAAAAATAACTTATCCATTTATAAATATTACCAATATTGGTGGAGTTTTTAAGTTCCACCATGAAAATGGGTAGGAGATTTTTCGGTTTAAATTGCAGCAGTTGGGAAACTTTTTTACAGTAAATTTGAGTTTGGTAAGCTCCGCACTTAAGTCATCAGTAGTTGTATTTATGGGGAGTCCTTTAATTACCACCTTAATGGGCGTGGGCGTATCATATTTATTATTCAGTAGTACGAATTCAAGATTTTCCTCGTTCAGGTATTTAGTAATGTCTTTGTGGGAATCAGTCTTATGTATTTCCCGGAGAGCGTGGCTTTAATTCCAGGGAAGGATTCATTTATTTGACTTAATGTGGTGCTGTAATTATCGGTTATGGCAATTACGATGGGAGGAATCCGTTGATGCTGCTGTTCGCAGCTTTCGTTTATTGTGTCCACATCAATAGACTCAATCCTTTATTTAGACTAAAGTAATTTATTATGAAAGGAAAACGCTTTCTTTAAGTCTAAAACAATTCATGTTCGTAACCTTTAAATTTTTTAAAACATGAATAATTCAAAACCACTAAATCCTATTCCTATTTTTGGGTACCTGGTATAATCCACGGGAACATCACACTTTCTATGTGAGAGGGAAATAATACTTTGTGGTTACTTGCTTTTTTTTGTGCTGATAAATTGTAACTAGATATCTTAACCTTTCTTTGCATAATGGTGGAAATTTCCATCATAACATTGAATGCTCAAAAATTATATAAAAGAACAAGTTCACTTTAAGTTGATCGTGTTTGGATACCTTTTTAATGTCCATTGCATAAAAAAAAACATAGCTGTCAAAAATAAGTAAGTGTCACTATCAGTAAAACGAGCTTGAAGTTGTCATTCCGCTGTTTGTTGTAATTGCAATAAACGTATGATTTCGTTTTTAATTTTGTTTTATTATATTTGAGTTTCTGTTGCTAAAAAAGTGAAAATGAGTGGAAGAAAGGTTTGTAACACGTGTTTCTGTTATTTTTAGAGCAATTTCTGAAAAAGTTTGCTTTTAATTTAAAAAGTACCACATGATACCATCATATTATTTTTTGCTAAATTTATACTATAAATATATACTAAGATTTTTTTTAACCATTTTTCCTTTAATTTTGAACATGAATTACGTCACCTTGATTTATTTCACAAATAAAGAAAAAATCATGCAAAGAAGGGTTAACTTAGTATTAAAAATTATTTATATTTAGAAATCCTAAAGAATTATTAAATGCAATTCTCATTGTAGATTAGCTCAATTCGATTGGAATGGGGTAAATGAAGACCTGGTCATCCAGAAATAATTTTTTGGTTTTGTACCTGGGTTTGAGTTTACTTTTGATTTGTCACTCTATGGTCATTATTTACTTCATGACGTCAAATAAGACTGAAACCTACGACTTAAAGAGGATTTCAAACTTAAAATGGAAGGTACTTTTTTTCACAAATCAGAAATTCGAACCCAGAGCCTTTTGATCAAAGGCTCCAACACTATCGAATACTTTTATGTTATCCAAAATCACAAGGTCAAATTTGTATGGGGAAAAACATAAAAGTTACAATTTAAAAATTATTTATTTATAGAAAATCATATATTTAGGTATCAAATGTAAAATTTTCCGCAGATTTCAAATTAAAATTCTACTTTATCTTTAACGATCTAGGAGATAGAAAAAAGAACTACATAACTCGAGTTAAAACTTTATTTGTTTTTTTCGTCCGCGTAAAATCGTTCCTCGCTAAATGAAAACACGGAAAAAAAATTATTTCTTTTGTCATCTCTTTATAGTTAGCCATTCAAAGGAAAACTATAATATTCAATTCCATTAAATTCATTTAAAAATGGCCGAGTAACCGGCCTGTAGGTTGAGGTGTTAGCCTCTAGACCGGAAGGTGCATGGTTCGAATCCAGGTCGTGCATGGATGTTTGTAAGCGTATGTAGAGGCGGCTGGTGCATCTTAAATCTGTCGTGGCCGAAAGTCCCCACGTTGGGTTGGTGTGTAGCGATCTACCGACAGGTGATTACGAACACGCTATTGACGACGGTCCGGGATGCATTCGCGGAAACCCTCACGCTTTCAGCACCTCTTGGCGAGTTGGCGATAGAAAGCGCTTTGAGAACCGAAGACAGGGGAAATTGGCAATCCTTCTCAATTTTTCAAGCAACCCTACTACGTTGTAAAAAAGATCGCCATTTTTTTTCTCGCTGAGTGCTATGATTTTCCGTATGATTTTTTTTTGTGGATATTCTAAATATATGTTGACATTCAATATTGTAATGTACAGATTTTTTTTTTTGTAATTCGTTAACTGTCTGTATTGTAACTACTTTGAAGAATTGGTTGATGCAAGAAGCAGGCGGCAAAAACGTACCCCCATGTAAAAAAATTATATATGTTTACAATTATTTGAAATTTAGTCAACAATTGCCTTTTGTTATGATTTTTACAATATAAAATGATCAATGATCGTCAAATAGAAAGAATTGATGATAATGTATTTGTTTATTGTGGAACTTATTCCTCCTTATAACCTACACAGTGTTTGTATTTTCATAATATAGTTTCTTATGAATCAAATCTCTTGTTTGATCGTCTACCTAATATAATCTCGCCACTGTTTGTTGAGACAACTAGTAGTAAATATAAACTTAGTAAAAGCAGTTATCAATAATAAGTATTAAGATTTAATCAAAGTAATTTTTTGTAAACATATACACTTCTCGATTTGTTTCACTCATTTGAGCTCAAGATAACAAAATTTAAATTGAAAAAATATTCCATTTTGACTGTTTTCAATAGCTTTCTTTAAACAAAGTTTTTTCTATCTCATATCCTATAATTATAGCACTTGCATTTGGGCTGCTATGGAAGCAGAATTTTTTTACACATGCATTCATAAAGGCAAAAAAAAATGTGTACGTTTTTTTTACATATATTTTATAATGTATTTAATATATATTTGCAGCTGAAGCAAAACATTTAGTTTTTACCCGTCTAATAAATATTTTTGTTTCAAGGACCTACATTATTCTGTATTTTAAATCGCTTTATGTATTATGTTGTTGTTTATTACCATTTTAAGCCTTAACGGTCATTAGTCACCTCTCACATAACAACAGTACTATGTCTCTGTGGTCGTAAGTCACCTCTCACGTGACGACAACAGTGCTTTGTCTCTGAAGTCGTGTCGCACCTAACAACATTACTTTGTCGCTGCAGTCAATATGTCACATGGGTGGTGACAAGACTGATCCTGTCAAAATTCGCTGTCTGTGAAATGTGGGCACAATTGCCTTGTCAATTAAAATTCTCAAGATCCTTATGAAGTTGTGGGAACTACGATGGAGTAGAGATACAATATGTAGAAGAATGCACAAGTTTTTTCCCACTCCAGATGTTAGTCAATACGTGTACCATCCCATAAAATCCCAGCTACTCGCAGGCCATAATTGCTTTCCGGAATACTTTTTTAAAAACTTTTTTTTCTTCAGAAAACAAGTTTCTGATCTGTGTCAGTGTGGAGAGATTGGCGACTCACCATTACATCTTCCACTGTAAACTCATGGAACACCTTAGGGGTGATCTCCTTTTCCTAAAAGAGGCTACCAAAACTTACTCGCAACACCCTCAGTGTCACCAGGCCCTCCTGGCCTTGGACAGATTTGTGACTGCCAAACTTATGCCTCGTTTACCCTAACCCTTCAAACCTCCCATTCTTCACAGCATAGGTAAGTTGGTAGGTATTTTGAGTAGGAGTGTGATGAACCGTTGACTGTTCATGGTTTTCACGCCTTTGTCCAAAAAAAATTCAAGGACTTTTCAGAACCAAAAATATTTTTTTCAAGGACCTAAAGTTTTTTATATCGACCTAAAACAAAGCACGTGCAAAAATTGTCAATTTAAAAAAATGTGAAAAATATTTATTAAAAAAAAATACATTTTTTTACTCCTTTTTAAACTACTGACAGTCAAAGAAAAGAGGAAAGGTTGTCATCAATTTTGGTTATAGTTTGGATTTTCTTTTATCACAGAACCTGAGAACTTTTTTGCAAAGTGGGCTTCTCGTCTCAATGCTAACTATCAGGCTATTTGCACACATATAAATTTCGGTCGTGAGGTAAAATATTGTACGATAAATTCTTTGGTGGCACGAAGAAGAGTATGGGAGCTTGCACATGGTTCGATCGACACAATCTCCGTTTTCATTTTGCTCTCGCCCACGGCCACTACAGCAGAAGGCTGTCGTGGTTTATTTTGTTTGAGAAACAAAACAAATCCAAAGTTTTGACTGCAGTGTTACGGCTTTTTTGTTCTCTGGTCACAATCGTTAAAGATAGTAAAAATTTCAACGGATTTGAAATCTGTAGAAAATTTTACAAGAATACCTTAAATGTGCTTTTCTGTAAATAAATAATTTTTCAATTGTAACTTTTATATTTTCTCAATACAAATTCGGCCACATTTGATGAAGATATTCATTACAAACACAAAAAAATGTCTATTAGAGGGGTTTTCTGTCTTCGCGATCATTAAAAATAGAGCAAACATTTTAACAGATTTGAAATCTGCGGAAAATTTTACACCAGATTGATTTCTCAGGTAGTTCGAATTTCATGCAAAGCCCGAATTGTGAGCGTGCTTGAAGAAACTTCTTCGTTTTACGAAAACGGATAATGCAGTATCCTAAACTGTTAAGTTTTCATTCTTGAACGTACGACGTCAATTGTATAATTTCTTTAATAAATTAAAAATGAAAAAAAAAAACAGTTACCCCCTTCAAAAACCTTAATATTTTCTTTGTATTTCTTCATCAATCCCTGAGAAAATTTTAAGAAATGTTCAAAGAGGCGGAACTCTTTCATGTTTGTATGCAAAAAAGCGATGGGATGACGCGTCAATGAAACATGGTGTATGACCTTGTGTGTTCATGTATACATCACCCATTATGGTTGTTCATATATATAAAACGTGGTGTCAAAACACGTAACACTTCAGAATGACGCTCAAATTGCGCACCTGCCGTGAAGGAAACTAGTTTGGACACAAATTCCAACGCAATTATGTACTAGTCTAAAAAAAATCAAGGACTTTTTACCAAGTTTCGTAATTTTCAAGGGCCCCTAGTTAGGAAAACAAAATTCAAGAACCGTGGGAACCCTGCTGTTGGCTTGAGAGAGTCTTTGCTAGAGGCCTGCAAAGTAACGCGATGTATACTGTGCGGTTTCGGATGCAACATCGACAGCTAAACATCAATGTTGATAATACATCGCCCCCAAAACATCGATGTTCTTAAAATTCAGTGTATTTAAACTTTTTTACCCCATTTCATAACACTGGTTTAGCAACTAGTGATGCTACATCGGCTCCAATACATTAATGTTTTGAAAATATCGACATTGATGTCGCATCCCTACTTTTCAGACCCTTGGCCCCACTTTGGTCTAAAAGTAAGTTCAATTTGGCGATTATGAAAATTATGCTACTTGGTTATTTTTATAACCCCAAAGGGAAAAATTAAGACACAACATAATTTGGAATCATTTTTAAATAACGAGGCAACACCCAAGCTGGCACTCCAAACTTACACACCACGCTAATGTAAGAATACAATATATTTAACATGCACCAGCCCCCTTTCTACACGACGGTCTTTGGCAGGATTCGAACTCCCAACCCTCCGGTTGCTAGTCCATTACTCTTCCAACCATGGCACCTGTTATAGTTGTAGTTTTTTAGGAGTTACATCATATATTAGTTTTGTATGCCAGAAAATACATAATCAATGATTAAATTTATAATTTTTCATTGCTATGAGGTAAGATATCTCATGTAATTTTTCTTATTATGAACAGGTATAGTGGTTAAGGTGTTAGCCTCTGGATCGGAAGGTTCCTGGTTCGGGCATGGATGTTTGTAAGCGTATGGTGTAGAGGCGGCTGGTGCACCTTCAATCTGTCGTGGCCGAAAGTCCTCACGTTGGGTTGGGGTGGAAGTTTGGAGAGTGGGGGTGCTAGCTCAGGTGTTGCTTCGTCATCTGACCGTGGTTAAAAATTACGAGGTGTTGTCCTCGAATCTTTCCCTTAAGGGACTGATTCCGGACCGTCGTCAATAGCCCGTTGTGTTGCTCTAGTACGACCGTTAACTAAAATTACCATTACCATACCTTATTATGAACAGAAGAAAAGTTTTTTTGTTTTATAATAAAATTACAATATTAATCTGAGTAATATTATTCGTTTAATTACTAAGTGTGCAATAATTTATTCACAAGACGTTTTAGGAGTTATAACATGCTACTGATTAGTCTAAAACCAACATTTTGATGAAATGTGGAATATCTAATGGTATTTTTAATTAACGTCTCTCTCTCTCTCCCCACTGGAGCAACACAATGGGCTATTTGTGACGATCCTGGATCAACCCCAAAGGGAAAGATTAAGACAACATAATTTTGAATCATGGTCATATAGCGAGGCAACACAACAGATTTAACATGCACCAGCCCCCTTCTACATGACGGTCTTTGGCTGGATTCGAACTTCCAACCCTCTGGTTGCTCTTCCCACCACGGCACCTGTTATATTAGCATGATGCTGATTTAATTAATTTTTCAAAAGGTCTATTCAAAAATTATTTTATCTAAAATTTTCATGTCCTGATCAGGACAGATGTTGAGTGAGTTAAATATATGGAGATAGCATGAGCACATTTTTATAAGTTTCACAGAAGTCTACTTTGAACAAGTTTAGCTGACTCATGGTTCTAGATAAGCTTTGAATGCAAATCTGACTAAAGCCAATATTGCTAAAGTTGCAAGAATCAGAATGTATAGCTACAGAAAATTTTAAGACTTGAAAATATTTACCAACCAAAATATTGGTTTACAATTTCTTCAGTTGTTATGCAGGATGTTTACATAGGACATCATTTTGTTTTGGAATAACTTTTAAATAAAACATTTCTAATTTCATTGTGCACTCAATGATTGAAATAATTCATTGAATTTAATATCAGTCAAATGACTGCCAGCACTGCATATTTAGTCTTCCATCCACATGATTTCTTAAAACCATTTTGCTCTACAGCTTTTACAGGGTTTGATTGCCATTTATTTAGGAAGCTGATCTAGGTTAGTGAGTGTGAATCTCTGCACATTTTAGCAAAATATTTAATCAAAATGAATTCTCTATGATGGAGACTTCTAGAAAATTATAAAATTACTTTGGGTTACATCGTGTGCCTTCATAACAAATATGTGTAAAAAAAATTTCAAAACACTGTTCTCTGCAAGATACGAAAAAGTCTGACCGACTTCTTACAGAAAGTTCCAAAGAAAACATTGATACTTTATGATATATAGTGTTATTGAAAAACAAGGGCAAGTAGGCTTTCTCCAAACACAATATGGGAAAAATTTGGATTTTCATCGAAGCTCTAAATGTTATTATGCATGCAATTCTCTTGGTCCATGTTATATTCCACATATAAGTATAATTATTTCAGTTCTAAAGTTCAATTTAAATTACATTCCAAAACAGTTCAATCCAGAAAAAAATTACTAGGTTACCAATTCTCAATTTTAACAATACTTGCGTGTACCAGACAACATTGGCAATCTTGAATAATTATGAAAATCAGAACTAAATATAAATCTTTTAGTACAAATTGTAAGCAACATTTAATGTATTCAGAATGATTTATTGAGACTGATTCTGACATTGCAATATATTTTTGTAAACAAACACATGAAGGTAAACAAAAAGAAGTGTTTCAGTTACAGTGAATATATGTACTTCAATTCATTATAGAAGGTATTTTTTAATTAATGTCTTACAAGAAAAACAAAGAAACAAATGGTACATAAAAACTTTTATTTTCATTTCAATACACAATAAACTTTAAATATCAAGTAATTTAGTCATACATTAACAAAAATTCATTTTTCTGTAAATGAAAATGAAATAATGGGTGAGCCGGAGAACTTAGGCCGAAGGCCTTCTATCTCCCTCAGAAAGTAGTTGGGAACTGAGCAGGTTTTGAAGTTTACTGAAATATGTAAGGTAGAGTGAGTGCAGTTGGTTGTCCAATGAAAACAGGTGGCTTAGAAATTGGGCAGATCAAGGACGAGTCCAATTGGAACAGTACATAAGATGCAAGATGACAAGGAAGGCTTAAGAATTATTAAATTAAAGAAAAAATAAAAGCAGGAGATTTAAATAGTAAGAACATTAAGGATTAAGAATGACTCTGGTTTTTTTATTATATTCGGGTTGACGAGGGTCATATCTGGGATACACTGGATGGCAGGGTTATCAATTAATTCAAGATTAGCATAAAAATTAGTAGCAATTTTACTGAAGTAAGTTTTAAGTTCGGTAATTTCAAGATCTTCGCGAATTTTAGCGTTTCGGTAGTACCAGGGGTAACCACTGATAATATGTAGAGTAGAATTTTGAAGAGATTCAAGTTTTTGGAGGGTAGTTTTCGCTGCGTATCCCAATTTTCTGTAAATATAATTAACCATACAAGACTCAAAAAGAAACTTTTTGCATGAAAATTTAACTTATGACCATTAAGTGTAGAATTATTCAAATTTAAGTATTTCCAATCTTAATTTTTTTTTTTTATCTTGAAACTTTTTTTTTAATAGAGAAAATGTTTATTTTTGTAAAAAATTGGGTAATTTAAAAAATTACTTAACATTTTGGCAATAACTGCTATCACAAAAACACCTGCTTCAAGAAATAAAAACAAAACCACATAGAAACACATTTTGATAATAGAAATTACAAAAACATAAATACAAGTAAGGGATAGTTAAAAATCTGAAGGATGAGGAACCTGAAAATATAAAGTGTGCACATCAGTACAATACAAATGAGATCACAAACTCACCTTTTCGAGTCAACACTAATGTACACCTAATTCTGTTTGGACGAGCATGAGTATCATCTTGTGCGAATGTTTCAACAGTTTTACGAAAAAATAAATTTTTTTTCAGTTATTAATTGTTGTGTTTTGGTTAGGCCATTATATAATTATCTGTAAGAGGCTACCAAGAACTTCAGTTCACGTTGAAATTTCCCAGCGCGTTTTTCATTAGGGTCATGTTTGACACAATGATTACCCAATTTTCAGGTCAGTTCCAGACATTCTTTTACTAAACCTGCATTTAGAACAAGATCATATTGTTCATTATCACTACATTCTGTGGGATTAGGAGTCTCAAAGCCAACCTCTTCTAATAATTCATCTTTGGTTACGGCTTTCTCGAATGATTCATGAATATCTTCAAATGATAAATCACTGAATCCTCCAGTTGTGTGTCATTGTAATGATGTTGGGAATACAGTCATGTTAGTTACCAAATACAATTAAAACATTGTAGATACATACATTGGTAAATGAAAACATGCATTCCAAAACGCATACACTACATGTTATGCAATCTATTTGTGGGTGCAATATAACTGACTAACCACTGCATTGCCCGTGATAGTTCTTTTCATGGGGTCAGGTGTGACCACTGCTTGCTAACCCCCAATAATTGCTACGAATACCCATGTAGTTTAACAGATGATACTACTATGCCACAAATAGAAAAAAAATGTTTCGTAAAATTTGGGCAAATAAATTCAAACTGACTGGAGTAAATAGAGAATGAAATATTTATTTTGAAACTGAGTAAAAAAAAAAGTTCGTGCAAAAACAGAATTAGGTGTGCGTATACAAACAGGAAATGTTCGACGCAAAAAAAAAAAATACGCTCAGGGTAGAGTCACATGAATTGAACCTATGTCATCTACAGTTGCAAGCTATTAACAATGAGAAACCCACTGAACCACCAGCAAGTTGCTTTCCCACTCCTTGTACTCAGTAATGATACTATATCCTCTACACCTCACCTCCCCTTTCTGCTTGTGTATCAATAGAATAGCACAAAATCATTAGTACTACCCAAATTTTGTTCAACAGAGGTTTTGGAAAAACAAATCGACATATTACATTGTTTATTTCAACATACCTATATGAGAACTCAAGTCTGTTAGCACAAATGCACTTGTGATGGGTAATGCCTTCCTTCTATGAGGTACTCTCGATACACCCTTGACAATGTGGAGCAAGGTCTCAACTATGTCCAAAATGTTAAGCTTATGCGTTTAGCTTTAACTATCCTTCCACGTTCAAACTCGGTTAATTCTTGGCAGGTCGACATTCAAGAGTTTAACAGAGAGCACTGATAACTATCTGACTCTTTAAATGCAATGTGAGCACTAGTAAATTTGCATACTGCTATCCCATGACTTTTAGCACATCAGTGTTCGGTGTATGGAAGTTATATAAAATTAACAATGCAAAAGTTTTGGTACAGGCATATGAGGGGTCAAAAAATAATACTTAATATAAGATTTTGCAAATGAAAGCACATAAAAAAATAGCTGCAGAGATTAGGAAAAAGCATGTGTTTCTAATTTGAATTAATGGGGTCGCACTGGCCCTGGAACTTTTTTAGGTATAATGCTTGAGTAAATATATTAAGCGAATCTTCACCCATCATATGAAGAAGAATGATTCAAAATTGCCCATTGGATTTATAGTCACATGTAATGTTTTAAACAAAACCTATGCTGATGAACAGGCTTGTGAGTGACATATGTTCAATGGCCCAAAAGGGAAAGAGTTGTCTTGTAATTATGATCCCTTTCAAAAAAGGTTATGTAGTGCTTCAAAGGAAGGCTGATTTAATATTCAACTAACTTGAATAAAATAGCATGTCTCTTCTTCATAGTTATTTCATAAAACAGAAAGGAAAATGAAATTAAAATTCTTATTTAAATCACTGATTTTTAAAAATAATCACTTAATTTTAAATTTGCATTCCCTGTAACAATCTAAAAATCGAAAGAAATGGTCCGTTTTAATAGAATCTGATGTATTCAATTTGTGGACTTTCAAATAATGTAATCTCAAAAACTAGATTACATCTAACTATAAATCAAAAATTAAAACTACTGATCGCAGAAAGAACAATCTCACTGCCTCTACTAAAATTACACTTCACAAATATAATTAAACGCAATAGCATAAAACAATTCAAAATCAAAGCTGAAACAAATTTTTCTTGCATCTCTAACGCATCAAAAAAACACATTTGAAAATTGAAGGAGATTGGATGTATAACTGAAAAGTAAATACAATCTTTCAAAAGAATACGCCTAAAGACAAATTAACTTTTCCTAATCAAATTATTCCGCTTTCAATACAAAGACCGTTGATAAACATGAGCTCCTCACCTCCCTCACACATTCTCATAAGCATAAACAAAACAGAATGCATTCAACATCAGAACAACGCGCGATTTTTCAAACCGCCGATAGAACTAATACGCCTTCTAGCGGCAATTCCTCTAAGTTTTAACATTAGGATTATCGCAGTTGGCGATACAGGCATCTATCGCCAACTCGCCAAGGGGTGCTGAAAGCGTGAGGGTTTCCGCGAATGCGTCCGGGATGCGTATTTAGAAAGCCTGGCGCTTCCATCACAAAATGGAAATACGTCATATACGTAGCTGCGCAGACGCGTCCGCGCACGCAAACAGCGAGCCTAAACAAAACACTACCCTCGCTCGTATTGGTATTGAGAGATGTGTAATGGCCGTTTTATCTAAAAATTAATAATTGTTGGGTTTACATTTCTTTTTGCAAATGAAAAATGTATTAAATAAAGCCATAATGGTGAACAACTGTGTGTGTAGCATAACTCCATATAAACAAACACGTGTATCTGAAATTTGAAGAGAGAAGTTGGATTACACAAGTACACACAACTTTTTTCATAAATCTTACTTCTTGTTTACTTGGGCATTAAAAAGTATGAATAAATTATTCGTTTCTCTTTTTCACACACAAAAAAACAACATTTTCAGTTGGAATTAACATAAAGATGAGTGTGAAGAAGTTCATGGTGAGTTCTGTCGACAAAGTACTTACACAGCCAAAATGTTTAAAATCACTTATTTCTTTTTACTTTTGACAGTAAAAAGTTAGTATTATTTATTGCTTTCGCTTTTTCACCAAGAAAAACATTAATAGTTCTAATTTACTAAAAGATGAATGAAAAGTCCACGGTGAAATCCTTCAAAAAAGCTGCACACACATTTTCACACATCTTTTTAAAAAAATGCTTACTTCTTTTTAATTTTGATATTAAGAAGTTCGAATTAATTATTACTTTCACTTTTTCACCAAGAAAAACCATTAGTAATTCAAATTTACTAAAAGAGGAGTGGGAAAAGTTCACGGTGAAACCCTTTCACAAAGCTGCATACACATTTTCACACACAACTTCTCTTAAAATGCTTACTTCTTTTTACTTTTGGGATGGAAAAGTTTGTTTTTATTAATAGTTTCACCTTTTTACAAAGAAAAACATTAACACTTGAAATTCACTAAAGGAGGAGTGTCAAAATGTTCATGGTGAGCTGGGTCAACAAAGTAATTTCAGAGCCAATTTCAAAAAAAAAAAAAAAAAGCTTCATTCATGTTTTTTTTAGCATTTATAAATTTGTACCTGTGTTTACTTTGAATTATGTACCAAGAAATAAGTTTAATTGTAGGAAATAACCAAAAGTTGCATGAAAAAACTACACAGTGAACTGCTTCGACAAAGTTGAACAGACACATTCATACCCCAAATTTTTATAAATGTTTTTATCCATAATATTTTTGCATTAGTAAGTCTCTTTTATTGTGTACTTTGTTTTATATACCTTGGAAATAGTTTATTAATTAGAATTAACACAAAGGTTCATGTAAACATGTCAAAATGAGCTGTCTTCATGATGTTAACACAGCATGTTAGAAAGACACACAAAACATTCAAAAAGTGCCAATTTATTGATTTCTTTTGCTTGGACAGGTTGCAAATGATAAATACTTTCTGTTTTTCACAAACAAAACTGTTAGAAAGTTGGAATTATGTAAAAATTAAATGAAACAAGTTCACGGTGAAATGCATCGACAAAGCTGAACAGACACATTAAGACCTAGAATTTTTATTAATTGCTTTTTCCAAAATATTTTTGCATCAATAAGTTGATTTTATTATGTTCTTTCTTTTCTATATATTTTGTAAATAGTTTATTACATAGAATTAGTATAAAAGCTTCATGGAAACATGTCAAAAGCAGGTGCCTTCATAATGTTAACACATCCAATTTAAAATACACACAAAACCTCTAAAAACGACTACTTTCCTCATTCCTTTAATACTTATGCGTTGCAATTATCGAATAGTTTGTGTTTTTAATCAAGAAAAACATTTAATGTTTTGGATTATTAAAAAAGTGCATGAAACAAGTTCACGGTGAAATGCTTGGACAATGATGCACAGACACTTTCAAAAACAGAATTTTTATTTATTGTTTTTTACCCAATTTTTTGCATGAATAACTTGGTTTTATAATGTTCTTTGTTTTCTATGTCTTGGAAAGAGATTATTAATATAATTAAATGAAAGTTTCATGGAAACATGTCAAAATCACCTGCCTTGACAATGGTAACAGAGCATATTAGAATCAAACACAAAACTCTAAAAAGTGATAATTTCTTGATTCCCTTTGGATTGACAGGTTGGAAATCATAAATGTTTTCCCTTTTTCACCCAGAAAACATTTTATAAAGTTAGAATTAATTAAAAAGTACATGAAACAAGTACTCTGAGCAAATGCATTGACGAAGGTAAACCCACTTATGAGACCCAAAACATTTATTTTTTGTTTTTTTCCAAAATTTTTTGGCTTTAATAACTTTTTTTTGTATAACTTGGAAGGAGTTTATTTCAAAGAATTAAATGAAAGTTACATGAAAGCATGTCAAAATCACCTGCCTGAATAATGTTGACACGGCAGTGTAAGTAAACACAAGTCCCCTAAAAAATGGTAATTCCTTTAACATGTGTGCATGGACATGTTGCAATTGTTAAGTAGATTGTATTTTTCACCAAGAAAAGATTCTAATAGTTAAAATTAAATCAAAAGTACACGAGACCAGTTCACGGTGAAATGAGTAAATGACTCGTCAATGGCGTGGCGTCGTATGCCGGAACGCGGGTTTGCTTGCGCGGGCGCGTCTGCGCATCTATGTATATGACGTATTTCCGTTTGTGCTGGAAGCGCCAGGGTTTCTAAATACGCGTCCGGGATCAGTCCCCTAAGGGAACGAGCCGAGGACAACACCACGTAATTTTAAACCATGGTCAGATGACGAGGCAACACCTGAGCTGGCACCCCTCTCTTCAAAATTCCACACCAACCCAACGAGAGGACTTCGACCACGACAGATTTAAGATGCACCAGCCTCCTCTACACCATACGCTTACAAACATACATGCACTGGCCCTGATTCGAACCAGGAACCTTCGGATCTACTCATTATTGTAAGTGCCATAGATTCGTCAGGACAGTCCACACAGACAGAACACACTCAAAGACTTCCTTTTATAATAGTAGAGATAACCCACATAGTCAGCTTACAACAGAAACTCATTACTTGACAGATTTTCGTCAACACAAAAGGCTTATCTATCAAAATGCCAATTTTTTTTATATACCAAAAGTAATAGTTAGTCTTTAACAGCTTAATAGTAACAAATTATTTTTGGAAATTGATCAGATTTTGCTCTTAACCGATTATATTTATGTTTAAAAAATGTGGTACTTGGTGGGGAAGGTAATCTTATTTGATGGTATCGAACGGGAAAACCTTGTAGGAGTAAAAAGTACAGGATGCACGAATGATGGGAAAACAAATTGAACTTGAGTCAAATTGGGTTTTAAATCAGTCATTATGCTTGTCACACTTGATCGTTTTAAGTGAAGCCAGACATAGGACATAGGAAACTTGTTATTGCTTTAGGTCAAATAAATAACTTTTTCAGTTACGATTACCCAAAAACATATTGAAAAGATAAAATCTCATTTATAAAAAAAACATAATTTCTGTTCATGTTTACTGAGACGAATATGCATACAAAAATTAATACATCGAAATCCCTGGTTCTAAAAAGTTTTCAATACACATATGCATCAATTATTGTTACGTTATGCTGGATATGTTAAATTAATCATAAGTTATCACTAATTAAACCGTAGCGTACCACATAACAGAACAAAATTTTTCTAAAAAATATCGTTAAATTGAACATTTGCTAAGAAGTCTTCGTACATTAACCTTTTCAACATGTGCTGCTATGTAACTTTTCAGTAATAATTTTTTTAATTTACTATTCTTGGATTTTCGTACACTTCTAATTTGTGCCCCATTGAAAAATACGATGTATACTGTGAGGTTCTCCGGCCAACACAGGGAGGAATGTCTGGCAGGGAGACATCTTCTAGGGACGTTGGCTTGGGTGTCTGTAAAAGGTCACCCGGGTGGAGAAAAAGGGAAAAAGAGATTCGACCCACGGGAGCGAACGAACGTGAGGGGCTCTCTGCTGCTGTTTTTTTACTGTATTGAATTCTATTCCTATGTAACCAACAAATGTCAGAATAAATAGATGGAAAAGATATCTATGAAGTGTTGCCCTCTCCACTAGATGAAACGAACCACACACACTCACCAGAGATAATCATGTTGAACGGTATCTGAATGAGCATATTTTTGCCATAGAAAACCAATCTGTCATCAAGGGGATTTATCTATCCAGAAGAATTTCTTCGAACACAGAGGCTTGGATTTTAATTGCCAGTTTCTTTCGAGTAAGATACCGACTATCGCAGTTGCAACCTTCTGAAAAAACAGATAGACTGCATAGCGAAGTGGAGTAAAACCTGGACTTTGGAGGTCCATTCATTGTCCTTTGGTATGAAACGAATTTAACTTTATACCCTGTAAGTAGGCAATTTGCTTAAAATTTTTGATTCCTACAATTGCGAAGCATCATTAACTTTGATTTTGAATAAAGTGAAATTAAATATGAAAAAGAAACCTTAATGTCTGTGTAAACCCTGTAGTTCATAGAAGAAAACCTTCGTTATGAAGATTAGTACCGTAAAATAGAGAAATTTTTTTTTCACGCACATTAAACTCCCGATTATCCGTGGGCGAATTATCGGCTTTGTGGTTTAACCATGGTCACCTTGTGACAAAATGTTGTTGAAAAAAGTTCAATCTCAAATAAAAAAGGTGTCTTGACCCAAAAAGCTATTAACTGATACATTTTGTGAATAAGTAAATAAACTTTTAAGTACAGAAATCTACTGTTTATTAATTCATAATTGTATGTATAGGCCCATTACGCACTTAAAATAAAAATTATTCAAAAAACATTTTCGTGTCGAATTGTGCCCTTTTTCGGATTATCGAGAGTACATGCTGTACTTGTTTTTATATTTTCCCCTCATACATATTATCATTAATATAATATTTATAACTAAGCAATTCGATGCAAAAATTAAACCTACTGAATAAAATGCCATTGAAATAGTAACGTAGTTAAATAGGACTATAAGCTAGGATTGTAAGTAAATAAAAAAAATCTAAATATTCTTGACAAAAAAAACACCTTAAAAATTTGATTGAACTTTTCAGGTTTCTCTTGCATATCTTGAAGGCTTTATTTGTCATTACAAATAAGTCCTGTAAAGGAAACAAGATAAAAATGCCAGCTTTTGCATAAATTGAAGCTTAGATAGTTTTTAGTTGAAAATTTTTTAGTTTGCTACAGGAAATTGAGATTTCATTCATTGGTCTAGAATTGCCACACACACACACACACACAAACTAAATAAAAATCTACAAGTTACTCTCAATGAGATCATCAAATCAGAATAATTTTCTATGTCAACCACAACAAAGTTTTAATTATTAAAATCTTCTTCTCTGCACTTAATCTACTGAAATGACAGATGCAAACTTTAAATGGAAAACTTTATAACTTTATTCAGTTTTCTGAAATTTCACTAAGGGTAGTTTTCTTCCTGTAAGGTATAAAATATAAGGGGGGGGGGGTTCTATTAAAATTTATTAAAAACACTCAACCTCCCATTTTCTTGAAAAAAAAAACCCTAAAATAAATCATTAAAAAATCTCAAAATCATTTAGCAAATCAATCATGAAAGATCCATAATGCTCAAACAAAACCCCGTGCATCAATATATTTATTACAAAACACATTTTATTCACTCAAATAAGTCTGTCTGTCAAAAAATAATGCAAAATCCTACACTTAGATGATTAACTGCTTAAAAAAAGTTTAGGTGTGTTTGGTAGTCCATGCTATTTTTTGATACTTGAGGGCTGATTACTGTTTTTAATTATTAGTATGTTTAAGAAAATTTTGAAATGTGCTCCCCTCAAGGTTGAAATCATACTTATTTGCAACTAGATATTATATACAAATTGAGAAATATCACAATTTTCACTAGTTTATCATTGCATTAACATAGAATTGATGGATACAAAACTCTCAGATTCCCAAATTCTATTCAGAACAATAATATTCAACTGAAAAATAGGAAGTAGAAATAGTAATCTGTTATGATAAACTTTTAGATGCTTGGTGATTCTAAGGGACAAATGATTTTCATTCCCTTAAGAGAAAACAAATTTTTGACATATGAACGAAGTAATAAAATATTTCTGGAAAGTAATAGAAACCAGTTCCTGCATGTTCAATATTTATACAATTTTTGTTTGATGGTACCCTTATAGTATACCTTAACCCCAGCATGTTGTAATTTTTTTCTACTGTGTGGCTCAACACAACAAAACCCTCTATTGTGACAAAGAAAATAATTATGCATTCATTATGAACCAGAGCAATATCCAAGAACAAAATAATTTATACAAACAATTTGCAAAAAAATCTTTATTCTACACAAAAAATAAATTTCTTCAGTTAACAATTAACAAGTTGAATCTTACATAAATCTACTATATATATATATATAGTAGATTTATATATATATATATATATATATATATATATATATATACTAAAGTAAACGTAAGAGAAGATAAGATGTGGATATTCTGTTGGGTAACATTAAAAATCCAAGCTGACTCTCAACATCTTTCCTTTGATAAAAATATAAAACATGCATTATGAATCAAACTAGAAATAAAAATACAAGTAAATGGATTCAAATATTGTTATCTACCAAAGTTTATATCCCAAGTTATACAGTGATCACTTGCAATTACCGAGATTCAGTTGGTAAAAAAACTTACATAACAGACTAGGATATAACATGTAACAATTCATAAATGTAAATAGAGGCATAATCCAAAATCTTTGATTATCAACCGAAAAGTAGATTCTATTGGGCAATATTAAAAAAATGCTCCCTCAACAAAATCCACCATTCTCGGTACAACAAAAGCAAAAAACATGTATATAGATCAAAATATAAAAGCTATTTATAATTTTTAATAAAAATGGTATAATTTATATCTTGAAGATTGTGTGGATAAAACAAAGTGTTGTGATCAAATGTGGTACCTTTCTTGGTTAATTACAATATAACTGCTTATATTCTTGCATTGCCTTAATTAAGGTAAAAGAGGAGACAGTAAGCAAAGTACAACACATGATTTTCATGGAAAAAGGTGAGCAACCTGGTGTCAGGTCATCTGAACAGATTGCAATAGCTTTTAAGCAAGACATGAGAATAGAGTTCCAGTCGTTCATTACCCGACTAGAACTGTGGCCTCTTGTCAAAGGTTCCACTTCTTAATCAGACACAAGATTTATTATTGGACAATTCCAGCAATAGTTTTGTAATTTCTGCTAAGTAGCATTCAAAACCAATACCATTTTTCAGATTGCTACTTAAGTAGACTTGTATCCTTAAATATCTAGAAGTATACCTTGTGCGTAATAGTTCATATTAAGCATGTAAACTCATCTTTAATAGAAAAACAAAAATGCTTAAAGGTAAATGTTTTCAAACTGAACATGCAGATAGCATGTATTATGAATCATAAGTGTAACAATAATGGCTAAATTGTTATGGTTTCAATGAAACCCTTAGTATACCAACCAGAGCATATTCTCTAGGAAACATACAAAATCAAGTCGACTCAACAGTATCTAGAATCTGCATAAAATATTAAAATAGGAATAGAAATTACAATCAATGAAAAGCAGATACAAATATTGTAATTTCCCAGCTTTCACATTAACATAGCAAAAATAGCTAAAGGGAATTTTGAAGTTGAACATGCACCCATGCAGAAAATTTGCATTACGAACTATAAATGAAATGAGATATCCAAGAGCATAAATATAGAAAATCAAACCTCGTTGAGACGAATTTCATATTAAGGGTGGTTCGTGTATTTGCATTACTTTTTACACAATTCTTGGTTCATATAAATTGTATTCTTCATCACAAAAATTGTTTGTTTTTGATTGATTATTTTTCAGAAAATTATTGATTATGTAATTTAAATAGTGAATTTTCATTACCAAACATATTATTAATTTTTAAAGAACAATTTTTAAGCCAACAGTAGCTTAGTTTCCTTTAAAGACTTGCTTATTCCTGTCTTTAGAATCTTCATTTATTTTTTCATCTTCACTCTTCTACAACTTTGGAGTCACTTAATGCTTCTATAATTAAAAACCGTCTGCCCCTAATAATGTAACCAGCATTTATATAACAATTCTAATTAACAAAGGTTGAATTTTTGATGGGACTGGAATTTAGTCTGTATTACGAGTTAATTAATTCATATTGAGTGGGTCTTTAATGAGGTTTGGCTGGCTAACTGCTAATATGTCAAGAGAAAAATTACCAGAAGTGTTTTTCCTAAATAGGTATCAACAGAAACAAATGATCTAAAATTAATTTGCCGGCAAATAAAAGTATATCTTACTAGTTAGCATTCAAAACAAAGTTGTTAATAGAACGTACCATTTGCAAAATTACGAGACAAGAGATTACAATTATTAATGAAAGCAGATATAAACATTGTTATTTACATATATTTAATCCTCACGTGTATTAGTTCTTCGTATTCGAATTAATGAAAGCAGATATAAACATTGTTATTTACATATATTTAATCCTTACGTGTATTAGTTCTTCGTATGCGATGGAACATCCAGCTGTCATCAACGTTACAAACATGGCTCAAGCGTATTGTTCCGAAGCTGAATAGTGTAGAAAACATGCATTATGAACCATAAAATACAATATACAATAGCAAACAGATGTTACAGAAATTGAACAGAAATATCCTTTCTTTTGCGAAACATTCAAGAAGTTGGATTATTCAAGGAAATCATTTGGGAACGTTACTTCAAGCAAACGTAAAAGAATATACATTTTAGATCACAATATAAAGTGCAAAAAAAAAGTGTAATTGTTTAAATTCGATCTAAATCTTGTTTAAATTCGATCTAAATCTTTTTCTTTAATAAATGACAGTGGAACTAAACGAAAACCTTTTTAATTAACAGCGATCAGAACAGTATACAAAAAGGAACTATATCAATATTTTTCACAAGAAGAAATCAGAACAACATCACTGTTGCCACACACATTTACCTTAAAAAACATGTTAAATTAAAGTCACTAGTAAACAAAAGTCACAACCATTGAGTCTGTTCACGTTCTTCAACATTCTCCCACCTTGCAATTTTACAAAATTGCAACACTATAGACTATTTCAGTTCAAAGATTCAGCCGATGAGGAACTTTTACTTGTCTCCCGATTCTAGTGGTTATAGGTCCATCCAGTATAAAGGACTCCGAAAATGGTTCAATAATCTCTGATGCATCAGTCTGTTGATGTGTTGGTGAACTTAGTGGGAATGATCTCTTAGGATCTGTGGCTTGATCTGGATTTGGCAACACTTGAGATTGACAACGCGGAGGTAGATCTGCAGGACAAGCTACTTCTAAAAAATAAAGGTTATGGACGGGTCTTATTTTTTTACCCTGAGCCGTTTTTACTTTCGCCACTCTTACATGGCCATCTGTACCCGGAAATACCTGAAGAACGAAACCCAAAGGCCAGTTGATGCGCTTGTCCGGAGTGCCAATCAAAACCACATCACCCACTTGTAAGGTGTCTCCCCTTCGTTCTCCTCTATGCACTAGCATGGCTAGGTATTCATTTCTGAATCTTGTGCGTAAATCATTTCGGAGCTTTTGCAGATACCGCAGACGACGATTCAAGCTGTTACTGTCAATAGTATCGAGATCCTGCACATCATTGTGTGGAATTCCTTGCATAAAATATGCAGGTGTCAATGGCTTTAATTCCGTCGTCTCGTCTTCTAAATAAGTCAATGGTCTTGAATTCATCGTTGCTTCACAATCGCATAGCACCGTTTCTAATTCAATATAACTTATTGTTTTAGAACCCAAAACTCGTCTTGAAAGCTCTTTTACCATCTGCACCAACCTCTCCCAAAAACCACCCCACCAGGCAGCGATTGGAGGATTGAATTTCCATTTAATCTTCTCAACTGTCGAAAACTCTAGTATTCTTTCCCAATCAAGCTCGTTTAACGCTCTATTGGCTCCCACAAAGTTAGTACCATTATCCGTATATATAACGCTTACTCTACCCCTTCTGGCTATGAATCGTCTTAGTGCCATTATAAAGGAATCTGTTGGTAAAGACTCCGTTAATTCGAAGTGTACAGCACGATAAATGGTACATGTAAAAATCACAATCCATGCCTTTTCACCAGGCAATACATAGAGTGGGCCAGCCAAATCAATTCCAGTAACCTCAAAAACTCCCGCATATTTTATACGGTCTTTTGGTAGGGGTGCGAATGGCGGCTGAATAGATTTCCCTTTGAATCTTTTGCAAATAACACACTTTGAGCAAATTCTTTTTATAAGTCGTCTCACACCAACAATCCAATAATCTTCTCTTAAATTAGAGATCAAGGTTCCGGCACCTGCATGTTGCAGTCGTCGATGCTTCTGTTCTATTAAGCGGTGAACTAGTGTATGGTTTCCTGGCAATATAATTGGACACTTGAAGTTCTTGTCTTCGTCACTTAAAACTAGTTTAGTTCTTATTCGAATTAGTCCACTGTCATCCTTAAATGTATGCATCCCTTTTAAAGCCTTAGCATCAGTATTATGAAAACTCTCTGTTTGAATCAAATATAACAACTTTTTTTCTGAAAAATTCACTTCTTCCGAGATTAGCTCTTTACATCTTAATCTTGCATCCTTCTCATGACGACTGTTATTGAAAAATCTATAGATCCAAGCTAACACTCTCACATTCTTATAATAACTAGAAAATCGAGTAAATGTATCCGAAAAGTGTGGGGTCATACAGGAAACGCTAGAAACCACGTTTTTCCTTCTTTCTGAATTAACCGTTTCTTCATCTACTTCTGACACTCCATACATAGGCCATTTATCTGGCTCTTGTTTAAGCCAGTCGGGCCCCTCCCACCATCTGCTCTGCAGTAGTTTTCTGGCATCGAACCCTCTAGATGGAAGATCTGCTGGATTGATTGAACCCGGTACATAATTCCAATCTTCAGTTTTGGTGCATCCCTTAATTTCGGCGACACGATTTGCCACGAAAATACTCCAGTGGGAATCTCTTTTTATCCAAGTCAGAACTACAGATGAATCACTCCAAAAATACGCTTGGCACCTTGTCAATTTGAGAGCGTCAATGACTTGACAATACAAACGAGTAGCTATGAGTGCTCCAAGCAACTCTAATCTAGGAATGGTTACTTCTTTGGCAGGTGCTACTCTAGACTACCGAACTACTAACTGTACCGAAGTTTTGCCCTCAAAAGATGCACGTAAGAACACGCATGCTGCATAAGATACCTAACTAGCATCACTAAAACAATGTAGAGTAATAGAGCATTCGTCAAAGGATCCAAACACAAGTCGTCTTGAAAGTTTACAATAATTCAAGAAATGCAACTTTTTTAGCCAGGCCTGAAACTCCCTTTCTATGTATTGTGGAAGATTTTCATCCCAAGAAAGTTTCATCTTCCATGTTTTTTGCAAAATCAGTTTTGGAATTAACGTAGCTGGACTAGTATATCCGATGGGGTCGAAGATTCTCTGTGCAACTGACAGCAGAGATCTTTTGGTATGGACACTCTCAGAAAAGGTCAAAGAGGTTAAATTGCAATAAATTTCATCAGTCTCTGTGTCCCATGAGAGTCCCAGAATTGAAATGATCGTTTGAGTTTAAGTTTTGCCTTTGAATGGTGCAGCAATCCACCCTCTAAGGTCAAACCCTCCTGAAGACATCAGAGTCCGGGATTCTTCTTTGAACGTGACTACTTCCTCTTCGGTTTCAAAACTGGTGATACAATTGTCGACAGAAAAGGATTTCTTCAATTTAAGCGCTTTTCCTTTTAACCCTTGTGGAGCATTATCTAAGTGGTGGGAAATTGTTGCTCCCAACAAGAACGGACTTGAAGTAATGCCGAACACGACACGACAGTGCCTATAGGTAACAATTTCATTTTGGCTTGCATCTTTCCACCATAGGAATTTCAAAAAGTCTCTGTCCCTAGCTGACAAGCCAATCTGCAGGAAAGCTTTCTTTATTTCAGCGGTAACACCGATGGTATGTTGCCGGAATTGCATCAAAAGTTTTGGCAGAATTTCTATCAAATTCTGCCCCCTTTCAAAGCAAGCATTTAAAGAATTCTCTTTTTCGTCCTTTAACGATGCATCAAATACAGGACGAACTTTTGTAGTCAAACTCGAATTCTTGATTACTGCTTGATAGTTATGCGGGAACAACTGCGAAATCTTTGTAGTATAAAATGAACTTTATTGTACGGAGAGATGCGAGTGCGCGTGCAAGCGCTGCGGTGGTTGAGAAGGAACTGCTACATAAAAAATACAAAAACACAATGAGTAAACAACTAGGGTTACACGAATTCCTTCAGAGCGGAGGGTTGCAAGAGATGCGGGGAACATGGCGCCAACATCCCGCCCCACGTTGAAGGATAAATTCAACAAAATAAGACAATGATTGAACATAAAGAAAAATATGAATGAAATATATACAAAACAATTTTTTACAATATTGGTAATAAACAAATTTTTGAAATACCCCTTTTTAATATGCCATGTGGAGTTTTTACTACTACTACTCGTACCTTACCATCTGAACCAGAGATTACTTCTTGAATGCGACCCATAGCCCACTTGCAAGGTGGAAGATTGTCATACTTTAATAGCACTAATGAATTTGGTGCAACATTATTTTTTGCGAATTGCCATTTGTGTCTGGCTTGTAAATTGTTCAGGTAATCTAACTTCCACTTGCGCCATATTATTTGAACAAACTTGTTAATTTTTTGCCATTGTGACAAAAGGTTATCATTTTTGTCTGTAATATCTGGTTCAGGTAGGCTCGTTAAGGGACGACCTATGAGAAAGTGGCCTGGTGTGAGAACATCGAAATCACAAGGATCAGAAGACATGGGAGTTAAGGGTCTACTGTTTAAAATGCCCTCAATCTGTGTGGTAACCGTTATGAATTGTTCTATAGTTAAATGGGAATTACCAACGCATCTTTTCAGGTGATGTTTGAAGGATTTTACACCTGATTCCCATAATCCACCGAAATTTGGAGATCTAGGAGGGATAAATTTCCAGGCGACTTCCTCATTGGACAGATAACTAGAAATAATATAATCTGGTTTTCTGACAAGATGATATAATTTCTTTAGCTCAGAGCACGAGCCGACAAAATTGGGGGCATTATCTATACAGATAGAAGTACTTTTGCCCCGTCTACTGAAGAATCTCTTAAGAGTGGCTATGAAGGTTTCAGATGTCAAATCCGTTACTACTTCCAAATGAACAGCCTTTGTTGCAAAACAGATGAAAATAGCTACATAGCATTTATGATAGACACCCTTACGTTGACCCTTAAATTTGATTGAGAAGGGTCCACAAAAATCAATTCCTACATGAGTAAAGGGATGACTTGGAGTGACCCTTTCTGTAGGAAGATTTCCCATCATTTGGATTGCGGTTGTAGGTTTATTCCTGAAACATGTTACACAATCATGAACTATTTTTCTGGCGGTGTTTCTGCCACCTAAAGGCCAGAATTCCTGTCTAATGAGATAAAGAAGATTTTGGGGTCCTACATGTAAATACTTCAAATGAAAATACTGCATAATTAAAATGGTAAGCTTATGGTTTTTAGGAAGTAAAATTGGATGTTTTTTTTTTTTTTTTTTTTTTTTTTTTTATTAAACGATAAATTTGAGTTGGTCAATCGGCCGCCTACTCTAAGTAAATTATCTTCGTCCAAAAAGGGATTTAAAGCGCTTACCTGACCCTTGATAGGTTCTGCTTTACTGAGGGTTTTTATCTCATTAGAAAAGCTACATGCCTGTACAAGCCTTATTATCCTGAGTTTAGCTTGTTGAAGTTCCTTTATTGTGAGGGGACCTGTGTGACGAACTCCGTTTCTTACATTATGAGTAAACCTGTAAATATAACTCAAAATACGAATTAATTTCGAAAAGTTATTAGTTATATCAAGTAAATTAGAAACAAATTCTTCAGTAGATGTGATGCTCAAGGAAACTTGAGGCGATCTTTTGAGTTCGCATAAAAACGAGTCTTCTTTTGAAATGTCTGAAGGACAGTTCTGAAAAGAGAAGTCATTATCAGTTGGTTGTTGCGGTCCATACCACCATAAATCTAGGTGAGGAAGTTCGTCGGGGTTAACACCGCGAGAGATGATGTCCGCAGGGTTGTTGGTTGACGAGATGTGTCTCCATTGGTACTTCACTGTTTTGTCTTGGATTTTGGAAACACGATTGGCAACGAAAGTCTTGAGTTGATGCGCTGAAGTGTTAATCCACGCAAGTGCGATTGTGGAATCAGTGTGTAATACAACTTCATCAATTTTTATCGTTAAGGATTGAAGAATCTTTTCCACTAATTTGGCGAGGAGCAAACATGCTGACAGTTCAAGACGCGGAATGGAAATTGTCTTGATTGGAGCGACGCGCGACTTGCTTGCGACGATTTTAGTTGTGGATTCACCATCTGACTTTATGCACTGCATGTAGACAACAGCACCGTATGCCGATTCAGAAGCGTCGGCATAACCTCTAAGTGAGGCTCTATCAAATGTTTCTGTTAAGATGAATCTTTCAATCCGGATATCTTCAATGCGTTTTAATGTGGCCGCAAAGTTCATCCAGTCCGTTGCGATTGATTCTGGGAGTGTGTCATCCCAATTCAACTTGTCAAGCCATAGTTTCTGGAGGAAGATCTTTGCCTTTGTAGTCACTGGTCCCAGAAGTCCTAATGGATCGTAAATTCTTGCTATGACGCTAAGAACTTGACGCTTCGTGTACGAGGATTCCTTAGGAACAGATACTTTAAAGTTGAATTGATCTTCTGAAGAGTTCCAGCTGATGCCGAGGGTTTTCACTGCAGACTCTGCGTCGGTTGAAAAGCTATGCTCCTGTCTAGAGGAACTGTTCATGAGTTCGCTGGAGTTGGAGTTCCATTTATGAAGCGTCATGCCACATGTTGCAAGCATATCCCTTATCTGACATTGAAGTCTCTTTGCGGTATCCAGATTTTGAGCACCGGATACGATGTCATCCATGTAGACGTCACGAAGTATGACCTCAGATGCCAATGGGAATTTAGGAGCTTCATCTATGGCTAGTTGTTTGAGAGTCCTTATAGCAAGGAAAGGAGCACAGGCTGTGCCATATGTTACCGTATTTAGTCTATAAGTGACTGGTGACTCATTTTGTTCGTTTTTCCACAGGATTCGTAGAAGGTCGCGTTGTGCTGGATCGATGAGGATCTGGCGAAACATTTTTTGAATGTCACTTGTAAATGCGTATCTGTATGTTCGGAATCTGGTCATTATGTAGAATATGTCTTCCTTGACTTCACCTTTAAGAAGAATGTCATTTAAGCTGACACCAGTTGTGGATCCTGCAGAGGCATTAAAAACTACTCGAAGCTTCGTGGTCAGCTTTTCAGGTCTGAAGACGCCGTGGTGTGGGAGATAATAGTTCGGCTTATTTGCTTGGTAATCTTCAACCTTTTCCATGTGTCCCAATGATAGGTATTCTTCCATGAAATCCTGATACAAAGTTTTCAACTCTTCATTTTTGGAGTCTGTTCCACTGCTGAGTCAGTCTTTTTTCTGCCAATTTGCTGGTGTCACCAAGTTTCTCGATATCCTTTATTGGCATTTCCACGACATATCTTCCTTCATTGTTGCGGCGGTGAGTCATTTTGAAATGATTCTCGCAGAACTCCTCTTCTTTGCTTTGGAAAGAAGATGAGTCATCAAGAGTTTCAATATGCCAGAATTTCTGCAAACAGTCTTGAATGTCCATTGTTTGAGAAACCAGTCCACAGTAATGGCTTTGATTACTCGATTCTACACTTCCTGTAGCGGCGTAACCAAACACTGTATTGCGGTAAATTATGTTACTGTTGGGAGAACGATACTGTCCATCTTTCAATATATCGAACATGGCTTCAGTTCCAATCACCATGTCGATTTTTCCCTTAGTTGAAAATGTGGGATCTGCCAAGGGGCAATTACTGTCCTCCACATGGAAAGAATGAGTTGGAAGAAGATCTGTAATTTTCTTCACAACGAGAAATGCGAGTGTTGATGAATAAGAGCCATTGCCATTTTGTATGGTGGCTCGCAATCTCTTTTTAATTTTTGTTTCATTTCCACCTAGTCCACAAACGGAAATGTTTGTATTCTCTGGCTGAATGCCTAGCCGATCGACGAATTCTGTTGTCAATAAATTAGACATACTACCCGAATCTAGTATCGCTAGAGCTTGTGTGAAACTTCCTGCCAAGTGGTTCAGAACCCAGACCTTCACTGTTGGAATGAGCGCTGTTTTATTTATGTTGTTTGTGCAGGAGAGCGACTGCGATATTCGATACTCCTCTGCGTTCGGGTTCAGTGTGTGACCTTGACCCGACTGATTCGTGGAATCGTTGCTATTCGCAAAAGGAACGGAGGAAAAATTCATCGTTCTGCGACAGAGAAGAGAATTATGTTTCGCCTTGCAAATTTTGCAAAAATGAGTAGAATTACACTTTGGAAGTTCGTGCTTGTTAGAAAGACAATTGATACAAATTTTGTTTTTGTTTACTAATTCATATCTTTCAGAAGTATTCATTTTTAAGAACGATTCACATCGAAAGAGAGGATGAAATGGTTTACAACCAAGAACACATGTGTTTTGCGAATCCCTTACAAAAAACGATTTTGGTTTTGCTTTAACAATAGGTGTGAACTTAGGTTTTATGTTTTTGTCAATGCTATCTAGCACTTGCGAACGCTTTTCTAGAAATACAATTAAATCGTCTAAATTTGGAACTTCATTTGCTTTGATGCTCAACTCGTATTGTTTCCGAGTTTCTCTATCGATTTTTTGAAGAATCAAATTGACAACTATTATGTCGGAAAGATTATTCCGGTCGTATCCCAACACGTTTAATCCCCGAATGTTTCTCTTAACATTATCAATTAAATTTCTCAAGTCTTTAGAAGATTCATGAATAATTGTTTCTGCGTTTAAAATTTCCTTGATGTGAAATTCTACAATTATTCTTCTATTTTCGAATCTTTCCTCTAATGCTTTAAAAAGAGACTCGAAAGTGTCGTCAGGGGTTTGCAAGTTTTTTGCATCACCTGTCAGAGCTGCACTTAAATAATACAATTTTTGTGAGGATGAGAGATTTTGATTGGAAGTGATAATATTATTAAATTGTAATTTAAATGCGCTAAATTCCTCATATTTTCCGCTAAATTTGGGTAAAGGAATTTCCGGAATTTTAAAATTATGGTAGTGGTGCATCAAAGGTGGATTTTGAGAAGAATCACTTTTTGTTTTAGCTTCGATTCGCCTCAAAACACTTTTAATTTGGAATAAAGTTTTAGCAACTTGGTCACTAAAATCCTCATTTTCATTAATCTCTATATCAAATTCTTCGGGTATAGAGATTAAATTTTCAATTTGCGAATTAAGTGTAATTAGCAAAGCTTCTTTCTGAGTTAATTGCTCCAAAATTTCTTGAAAAGGTTCGCTTTCATTATTGTTATCTTTAATCAAGTTATCATTTTTTTCTATTAAATCGATAACAGTTTTTCTAATAGTCTTGCGTTTAGTTACTGCCTTAGTTAGCTTATTCATATTTAAATGAATCAAATACTAAACAAAGAAACTTAAGACAACAGAATATCGCCTACCTTAAGACAACAGCAATTTGTGAGGTGAGGGGAACAATTGATGTTTCTGAGAACTTTCAGCAGGAACTTTTTGTCCATATGTGAATAAAACGGTAGATTCACTGAAGTTGATACAATTTAGATGCACAGCTCAGAGTCCAATACGATGCGAATAAACTGTCCATGTTCGAAAAACATCTGTTTTCATGCGTTTTACGGTTGAAATGCGGATGAGTTTTCCTTCTCTGCGAGATTATGCGTCGATATAGGTGCTAATTCTGCGTGGTGACGGACCAAATAGTTATGCGGGAATAACTGCGAAATCTTTGTAGTATAAAATGAACTTTATTGTACGGAGAGATGCGAGTGCGCGTGCAAGCGCTGCGGTGGTTGAGAAGGAACTGCTACATAAAAAATACAAAAACACAATGAGTAAACAACTAGGGTTACACGAATTCCTTCAGAGCGGAGGGTTGCAAGAGATGCGGGGAACATAGCGCCAACACTTGATGCGATAGATAGTGACCAATTGTACCATTATTTAGAGCTATTTCAATTATGCCCTCCTCGTGCCAGCTTGTTATAGTATCATCGTAATCTTCAAAATATCCCATTTTCTGAAGTCTTCTTGTATTAGCATAAAGCCTCTTTTCCGCTTTATCTTTATTATCTCCAAGAATCTGATGACCGTCCTTCCAAGGCAAACAGACTTCATACCTATTACCTTCTATTACTTTCACATTTTCTCGAAAAAATTTAAGGGTTTCATTATCTAAATTCTCCTTTGACCTCACTTCTACCGGATCTTTTATGCCAATTGTTTCTAAATTCCACAGTTCTGTGAGATCTAAATTGCAAAGTCCGACGGCATCAAGCAAGGTAGATTGACTCTTCACCTGACCTTGTAGTGTCCAACCCAGTTTTTTTTCGATAGCAATAAGGCTTTTGTCGAACGTCATGATATTACTCGTCATCAATTGTCCGGAATAATCCGCACCTATTAACAATCCGATCTCAGGAGTATCTCTACCAGAATCATTGATTTTAATTTTATGTTTCCGAAGTGAGGAACTTATATCTCTGAATTTCACCCTCGGAATATATCCACAAATTTTTATCTTTATCTAAAACCGATAACTTGTATTTGAATTCGTTTTCCACACTTTGAATCTGTATATCAAAAATCCCATGAACCTGCAACTCAGTTTCAACTCGTTCAAAAAGATTGTGACTCAAAGTCTCTTGATCTAACGGGACTAAATCTAGTCTCTTTACTATTTCTTTCCGTTTGTAAGACCTCTGTGATCCACTGTCAAAAAGTGTTCGCACCAATTCCGCCTTTCCATTGTGGACAATCTTCACCATTATAGTTCGCAGAAGAGTTGTTCGCATGTTTTGATTAGACAATAAGACTTCACTCGTTTCATTAGCTAGTTTAGGTTGTTCTTTTTTGAGACTTCTAGAACCTTTTAGTTCTCAGCACATCAACGTTACATGACGTTTGTTGCAAAGTAAACATTTCACAAAACTTTTACACTTTTCGGCACCATGCCCAGTTTTTAAGCAACTAAAACAAGCCTTTTTCTTTCTTAGTAAATTTTTCTTATCCTCAAATGAAAGATTGTGCACCTTAAAGCACTCGGAGGAATTATGTTATTTCTTATCACACCATATACAAGAATGAACTTGTTTCTTCTTTGAGTCTCCCGCATAAATACAGGCGGCGGTAGCCGGAACAGAGACAACTTTGTCTGCAGCAGAAAAGCTTGTACGTGCTCAATTGGAGACACTCTTCACTTTCAACTTCAATACGTAGAAAATTCAACAAATTTCGTAAGTTTTCAGAATGCGCGACACTTTCCTTACGCTGTCGAGATCGCTCCCACGCCCTCAGAATTTCTTCCGGTAGGGTAGACTCTACAAGGGGATATAGCATGTTTGCATAAATCTCACTTTTTACCCCTAATGTCTCCAAAGCTCTGAGTTGAGTTTTTAACTTACCATATAAATTGGATAGAGTCATACTTCCATCTTTGACAGCTTGAGCTAAAACCAACCTTAATAATTCACGAACGTATATTTCTACCAGTAATTCGTCGCGTGCAAATCTGGATTTTAGCTGCTTGATAGCTTCTTTATAATTCGCACCTGAGGGAGGATAACTATCTACGAGCTCTCTTGCTGGGGAACCAACGACAGTCGCTTGTAATAAGTACTGGAATTTATCATCATCATCTATATTTACATCTTCGTCGATTTTTTTTAACTGTCCCCAAAATCCTAACCAATTTCGAGTTTCCCCATTGAATTTTTGAAGCTCCAACTGCGGTAGTTTAAAATTCCTCTTCGTGGAATTATCTGAAATTACAGGTGTAACTACAGGCATCAAATTCGCCATTTTCTGTTCTACTTTTGTTTTTAAACCGATATATATATCGCGGTATGATTCATTATTTTCAAAATCAGTCAAATAGTCGCTTTCGTTTTCAGCTTCCAGCAAAAGTTCAGAAATTTCTGATTGAACTTCATCTAATCTATAAAATTTACCTTCTAATTGCGACCAGAGAAAGTTTTAGTCCGTTGGCGTGAGTATTTCGTAGATCTACTAATGGCAGAGATAGAGATTAAGATCTAAACACCCGTAACATGCTACCAACCATAAGTACGGAGGGTGAAACCATAGAACATAATACACCTACTCTTTATGACGTTGAAACAGCAATGAGGAGGCTAAACAACAACAAATCAGCAGGACCTGATGGCATAAAAGCCGAGCTCTTTAAAATTAACGAAACGAAACTAAGCAAATCTATTCATGGCCTGATCTGTAGTATATGGACACAAGAACAAATGCCCACTGAATGGGATGAAGGCTCTGTTTGTCCTATATACAGGGGCAAAAACAGCCAAAATGTAAAAAAGAGGAAAATATACGTAGCGTTATTTTGAATTACAAAAATAGCTGAATAAGAATACTACATTTGTGTACTAATGTGTGTACAGAACAGTGGTGCAGCCATAAATTTTTTCTGAGGGGGGTAGGCAAATTTTTAGTCTGATAAAACCCTACAAAGTCCACTAAAACCAATAAAATTTGTCTTTGGAAGTAGGGAGGTTAACCCATATCCTCCCATGGCTGCGCCCCTAGTACAGAATATGTGTTTACACAATAAGCATGTATTTTTGCCTATTATTTAGGTTAAAAGCTCTACAAAGTCCACAAAAAAACAATGAAATTTGTCTTTGGAAAAGTGGGAGGGAGAACCTTACGTGTAAATTCAAATTGTGTAAAAGAGAAAAAAAATATAGGCAACTGTAAACAGTATAAATAAGTTGCATGAAGTTGAAAATGTTATTTTTATGAATATTTTTGAACATCTCACCAATGGTGAGATTTAAGAGTTACAATTTTTCCAAAACCTTGACACAAAAATGAAATTAACAGGAAATAAAAATGCTGTTACAAAAGAATAAATCAAATAAATACTATTTTTATTAAATAGCATAAATTTTATATGAAAAAAAAAAGTTGACATCAAAAATAAAAATGGTACAGCTTCAGTCTACGTTTATAACAAAGGCAACGGACTTGGCGCTTTTTGGCGCGCTTCTAGTAGCGAGTAATAACAGGCTAAAGTTCCCCATCTGCATAACGGTTATTGCGGATTTTAATACAACCTGGTCAAGTGTAAAGTTTTAAAATTTCATTTCAAATATTCCAGAAAGTTCTTTCAAATTCCGTTAAACTATCGCTTGATTTCATTGGTTCATTTGAAATAATTCTTTCCTTGGCGACTTAAGGCCCGATACACACATCCGATTTTTCAACGTGCGGCGCCACTGCGGCACCGAAGCCCACTTATACACACATAACCGAGAAATGACGCACGAACTCATTTCGCGCCATTTGCGATAAATATTCTATCGAAGAAAACGTGTTTATTTCGCTTACTTGGCGTAAAAAAAAGTATATTTTGAAACAAAATAGACGTTACTGGATACAACCATTTATTAATTATTATTTATATTTTATTTATTTATGAAAACAAGGTAATTCCGAATGACTGACTCATGTGCGGCGCCGTGAGGAACAGCGGTACATTTTGCACGCAAGTTGGACGTGCGTCGCCCCAGCGGCGCTGGAGGCATGTATGCACTGCTCCATTGGATCTAACGTATCTCAGACCGCACTTACGTTGCGGCACCGCACGTTGAAAATTCGGATGTGTGCACCAGGCCTAAGTGCGCCAAGGTCAGACCGTTGCTACAGCTTTAAACGAAGACTGAAGCTGTATCCCTGTGGTAAAAAAAATATAACTTAATTCAGTTTAAATTTACAACCTATTTTCGAATATAAATAACTTTTTTTTTCAAAATCTCTATATTTTCCGTAAATATTCTTATTTTCTATTTAAATCAAATAAAACTTGAAATTAATAACTCGCGCGTATTATCCAAGAAACAATTTAACTTATTAAAACAATCAAAAATATCGCCCTAAAAAGAAGCACCATTTTGAAATTTCCGTTGCAAAAAATAGCTGCAGTCTATATTTAAAACGGTGGAGGCACCGCCTTGGCGCACTTCTAAAGTCGCCAAAGAAAGAAGTTTTAACGGATTTTGAAAGTACTTTCTAGAGTATTCAAAATGAAAATTTAAATTTTCCCGCTTGCCGAGGTTGCCATAAAAGACGAAAAACCGAACATCTTATTTTCTAGTTAAACGAAAAATCACATTAAAAGCTGATCAACTTAAAATATTTCATTTATACCTTTTCCGCCGCATCATGACGTTTCACGGCCGTTCGATAACAGCTCCGCTTTGTTAGGAAACCGTAGCTTTACCTACGAAATATACAACAACGTACGCTAACTAGTTCAAAATCCAAGTTCTCCAGGTTTGCCTATAAACTAATAAGCTTCTCACAAAGGATTATTTTCAAAAAGGAATTTGCAAGACTTATCATCTTTTTTTACGTTTATAGAAGAAAAAAAAAGTGCAAAAGTATACATTTTTCGTAAAAAATGACAAATTTCGTAAATTTTTTTCAAAAATTTACGAAAAGTCGGAAGAATCTCATCCCTGAAGTAAGGACACACTTTCCTTAATATTTTTTTTACATTTATTCTTTGGCTATAATTTCATGATATAATTTAATTCTTAAGAAAAAATCGTAGAAAAAGCGGAATTTTTCGGAAGAAAAAAAAAGCGGAAATTCTCGAAAGAAAAAAGAAAAGCGGAAATCCGCGTAAACGCGGAAGATTTTCACCCCTGTATATACAAGAAAGGAGAGAAGCTAGATTGTGGTAACTACAGGGGAATTACCCTTCTAAATATAGCGTACAAGATCTTCTCCATAATTTTATTCAAACGATTGGAGACCTACACTTCAAAAATCATTGGAAGTTACCAATGCGGATTCCAGAAAGGGAAAACAACGACTGATCAATTACACACAATTAGGCAGATTTTGGAGAAAACCAAGGAGTATAACATTGACACCTACCACTTATTTATTGACTTTAAAGCTGCTTACGACAGCGTCAACCGAGAAAAACTACTCGAGGCCATGTTGGAATTTAACATCCCAAAGAAGCTGATCAGCCTCACAAGAATAACTCTCAAAAGAGTTTCGTGTAGAATAAAAATCTCGTCAAGTCTCTCTGATCCATTCTTCACCGAAAAAGGCCTGAGACAAGGTGATTCTCTTTCTTGTCTGTTATTTAACATAGCTCTGGAAAAGGCCGTTAGAGACTCTGGTATCTACACAAATGGAACGATCCTGCAAAGAACTATCCAACTACTCGCTTTTGCCGATGATATTGACATAATTGGAAGAACGAAACGCTCAGTTATCGACGCTTTTGTAGCGCTTGAGAGTGCGGCAAAGGAGATGGGGCTCTTGATAAACGCAGACAAAACAAAGTTTTTGATAGCAACAAATAAAACTCCTGATCTATCCCCTTTAAAGATAATGACCTACTCCTTTGAAACTGTAACCCGCTTCAAGTATTTAGGAACCTTAATCTCAAGCCACAACGACCTGAAAATTGAAATAAATAGCAGAATTTTCATGGCTAACGGAAGTTTTTACGGCCTCAGAACAACTAAAATCCAGGTTCATCAGCGTAAAGACTAAACTAACCATTTATAAGACTTTAATCAGACCCATAGTCATGTATGGGAGTGAATGTTGGACCCTCAATAAAACCGAGGAGGAAAAACTACTAATTTTTGAAAGGAAGATCTTAAGAAAAATATTTGGACCTACTCAAGAGAACAACGTGAGAAAGATCCTATACAACCACGAAATTTACAAAAAATATGATAAATTCGGCGGGACCGACCTAGTGAGAACAATTAAAGCGTCACGCATCAGATGGCTGGGCCATCTCCTTAGAAATCCCGATGCTGACCCTACCAAAAAAGTGACTTTTTCCAAAATTGAAGGGACTAGAAGAAAGGGACGACCACCTACAAGATGGATTGATAACGTAGAGAGAGTTCTCAAATTTTTGGGAGTCAACCGATGGCGGGCAGTAGCAACAGACAGAACCAGATGGAGGAGGATCTGCGAGTCAGCCTTGGCCTGTAAAGGGCTGTTGTGCTCCTGAAGAAGAAGAAGAAGAATTGCGAGTTCAATACTTGGAGCTGACCAATATTCATATCAGCTTTTAGAATTTCTGCTTCTAAAGCATTGGCTGTAGTTGTAAACGACTGCCTTAAAGGCTTGCGTTTTCGTAATAAAACTTCCATACTTATACAAATAAATATTTCGAATGATATATTCAAACTATTAAACTCACCCGAATATCTGTAATATCTTCGCTGTTTCGTTTTCTCTAGATAGCCATTTGTCCTGTCGCGGACGCCACTTGTTTAAATTCGATCTAAATCTTGTTTAAATTCAATCTAAATCTTTTACTTTAATAAATGACAATGGAACTAAACGAAAACCTTTTTAATTAACAGCGATCAGAACAGTATACAAACGAACTATACCAATATTTTTCACAAGAAGAAATCAGAACAACATCACTGTTGCTACACACATTTACCTTAAAAAACATGTTAAATTAAAGTCACTAGTAAACAAAAGTCACAACCATTGAGTCTGTTCACGTTCTTCAACAGTAATAAATGCTGCCACGTACCTTGATTTATTCACTCAAAGATACCTAGATTAAAAGATAATAGCTTTCAAGAAAAATAAAATTTTACACATAATATGGTTTAAGCCCCAAGCATTTGTCAAGGGGCAACTGAAAATGGCAGAATTAGAATTGCGAATGCGATTAATGGAACAATTCCGATTAATCATTCGTTTGAAAACTTCGATCTAACAAATGTGGCCAAACACTTTATTAGCGCCAAAAAAAGTCACAAAAGTAGAGTAACCCGGCGCACACGTCACGTGACACCAGCGTAAAGTTGTCCTGAAATGAGTAAGTTTCCAGATGAAAGTGGTATGGTAATGTTGGGGGAGATACGCATTTCAGGAAGTCGTGACGCTGCTATTTCGTTGCCACCGGATTTTTGATCACCCTTCTGGTCATTCACCTTTACTTCTTGTGAAGACTATATCTTTCTTTGGCTTCTTCCATCTCATGGCAACCTTTAGCAATAAATCGAATGTTTTCCCTCCAAATCGGTCGAATTCAATTTAATTTAGTATGTTGCTTTTCCGAATTCCTGCTTGACGCTTTTGCCTGGTCGTGTAAATTCTTTCGGCGAGTGACTTTTTCCTTGTACATATATATTTTATTTGTTCTGTTTTAATTCATTGTGTTGTGACAGGCGACTGTTGTCAATGTTTCATTAGTGTCATAAACATGATACGTTTATATATAAAGGTGTCAACCATACCGGATTTTCAGTTCATAATGGCGGTTTATATTTTGTGAAAATCTTGTCAGATAGTTTTCTTTTTGCATTTTGCACTCAAATAGTGTTTCGGTTATTGAGTTCAAGTGTCACTTTGTGTCAGAACGAAAATTTTCTTTACTTTTTATAACTTTTATTAAGAGGAAGCTATTTGTAAAAGCGAGAATCACCCCCTTAGCTAATGGCTAGATACTAATATTTTACTGAGGTCAGATTTTAAGTTATTTTTTCATTTATGTACTAATCAGACTTGTATGCAAAGCACTAAATTTTGAATTACTGTCATGGCTCAAAATCTGTACTTGAATTCAAATTTCTTGAGATAACGATCAAATATGCACATTGAATCTTAGTTCTAGTAATACATCCAATTGTATCTATTCCAATGTACACTCTAATCAGTATTGAGTGTGCTCTGAATATGTGACCTGGCACCAAGAGTACATTGACAGATTTATCATTCAAGTTTCCTATGCACAATCTCTTGTTATAAGTATCAAAACATTCACTCAGCATTAAAAATCAATTTTTAATTTCAAGGAAGTTCAAATCAGTTTGATCAATATTCACTATCAAATGTAGAGTGTTTGTGCTGCTGGTGACTGAAATCGATACACTTATTATTGCTTGTACCAAAGTTCAATGTATACTGTTGTTTTGTAGTCAAAATCTCTTGAATCTAATTTTTTGGATTAGTGTTTCATTTCTTCTAAACATTTTTATCAAGACTTGCAAGGTTTTGAAAGTGAAGTGATGAATTTTTAATTGGAAATTTTTCCAGTTAATTTGAATTTAAAGTATAAATTTTGGTCTCCCATGACATTAGTAAAAAATGTAGTGCTTTGCCTACAAAAGGTCTGATTCATATATAAAAGTTCAAAACAAAAAAATCACACATTGTGTCTTACAAATTAGGGAAATTAATTGAAAATCTGTCTTCAATGAAGCTAGAATGAAATTGCTTCCAATTTGATTAAATACCTGTTGTCAACAATGATATTTAGACTTAAAGCAATCTTAAGATGCAAGACAAAATGCAAAAAGTGTCACATGTGCATTGATTTTCATGTTTTTATTTAACATTTGTACTTTTTATGGTAGTTGACGTAATTAGCTGTAAACATCTCAAACAGTTCCAAGAATATGTAATTTTGGTGGTTAAATTTAGTAATTCTGGTTTTGAAGTACTGTGCGATTAGAAAGTGTCATTCAAATCAAAGTTTTGTTTTGCCAATAGTAAGAAGTGCAAAGCTAAATACTATTCTGAATGCCCTTGAGTACATAAATACAACTAATTGAGCCAATGTTTTTCGTATTCTTGTTTAAAATTTTTTTCCCTGTTATAATTTAGCATGTTGAGATGAAGAGTTTTAAACAATATAATATATATTTTACCTGTTGTTTACAATAACTTTTTAAATTTCTTGTGTTGACTACAAAGTTAGTTTCTCTTAAAAAATTATACTAAGACATGAAAGTTAAAATTTTATATACTAATACAATGTTATACCCTTTTCTCTACACTTTTTATACGTTAGTTTTCATAGGAATTTAGACTTTTGCATACGAATATGCTTCATTTAGAGTGTATTTGTTCAAAAGACACTATTATGGATGCTTTCGTTTTAGCGTTCAAAATTCTTTCATCCAATTTGGGTGAGACATGTATTCTTACAGATTTTTGGACGAGATAAAATCTGATGGGCGTGCAATTTTCTACTTCTTTAATTGAACATGTTGAGATGAAGAGTTTTAAACATGGATTGTGTTATTCTTCAATACATCTAAAATTTCGTGTTTGCTAAATGGTAAATTCAGTTGGAGTTTGTGATTTATTTGAAGTATCCTATTCCAATGGAATTACTTTTTGGCTACGTTAATATCTAATCGGGTATGTTTTTTCGAAATATACTCTAACAACCCTGTTTTAAATCAGTCAAGTTTGTTTTTTTAATATTATATTCGTACAAAAATTTTTTTGAGTAAATAATACTTGTCAACCAAACTCCATTGTAGAAAAAGAATAAATAGATTGAATTTACACTATTCTTGATGCTTTGCTTTTAAAAATGTGTATTTTTAAATATAATAAGGGACACCTTGTTAGAATATCAAAACTAAACACATTTATTATTTACAACAAATCTATCAGTTATCATACATGTGTTAATGAATAACAGTGCATTTCTGTATATCTTGCATTTCCTGGTAATACACAACATAAACAACAATATTCATCTGAGTAATAAGAACACAACGTTCCCCATTGCTTTGTTTTACCAGGTCTTGGTAAAATCCAACCAGGAAATCCATTTGACATTTATACACCTTAAAAGGTATTTCCTACATGTCTTCGAGGGAAAATACATCTTTACCGTTTAAACCTAATCCTAAAACGAATGACTCTGGTCCTTTGAATGACATGTAGTTTTCTATTCTATCAATATTATTTCCCTCAGAGTGAAATGTCCTTTTCCATCTAATACTTCTATAGTATTCAATACTTGTGGTAGCTTCACAGGTTTTGCTATTCATCATGAGAGATAGCAGTTGAGCTCAGCTCAAGGCAAATGATGCCCGAGTTCTCTTGTTTTATACCAAGGTTATTGCATAAAGCAAGGCTATTTGGATAGTGATTCACCTGAGTAAGAAATTCTTAAACCACTACATATTGAGCAAAGTAAAAAGCTTTTTCAAAATGCTTTAACATAAACACAACCCACATGTTTTTTTGCAAAAAAGTTCCTGGAGTTTGAAATGAAAATTAGCTCACCTGACCATAGTTTAAACCACAAGCTGGTCAAGAAAACATTTGAGTTGTTGAAAGAGTTTTCTTATTTATTACCAGAGTCAAAAGAGCACAATTTATGTACAGCATGGTGTACAGTTCAATTTGTTGTGGACTCTTCAAATACATTTATAATGACAGTTACATAAAGTATTTTGAACAATTCATGTCAGAAGCAAATTAGAAAGTCAGTCACATTAAAGAAAAAACTTTCAGCAGAAGTACAACGAACATGAAATGGATTATATGGATGGATACAACATGATGTATATTTGCGTCCGAAGTAAATTTTAGAAGCAAGGGAGTTGTTCAAATGGAATTTTTTTTTCCTGTTCACTTAAATGATGCTAACATTCTTTTATGAAAAATAATTGATGATTTTTCAATCAAGTTATTATTAAGTCAACCCGAGCAAAGCCGGGTATTTCTGCTAGTTAATGATATTATCAATGTAATTAAAATTCCTTTTTGGCAAATTGAGGTAAAATTTATGGTTTTACTTTTGTGTTCGTGGTGGGTTGCTTAGAGCTAAATTAAGGCCAATTCCTAACGAATTCGATTTGGTTTGTCACTACAGTTTTTACCACGCAAGAGCTTATTAGACCGGGACCTACTGCTGAAAGAGGATTCCGAACCCCCTACGAACATCTTCGTAGGGATTCGAACTCGGAGCCTGTTGTGAACCAAGGACACTGACATAATAGCAAAATCATTGAAAGTAATTTGATACTCTTGGAAAATTGATGTGATTGTGTGTGCTTCAATTTAGAAATGAGCTTCATCGTAGAAGAGACATGTAAACGAAACTAATTAGACAAGAATCCAAACCACGGCGAACACTCATGTCAAAGCGGGATTTGAACCCAGAGCTTGTCGAGCCAAAGCACCGAGGACAACATTGTGAAGAAACCATTTGATTTGAGTTATTATGTTTTTCCAAAAAATCGAAGAAATTGAAACTATTCATTGTAAAAAAAAATGCCACAGCTTAATGTTTTGAAATGGTTTCTGTGTTCGGATTTTTAATTGGCTGACTGTACAAGGAAATAAGTTGTTCTCAGAAAGAATATTCAACTCAAACATACGTGCCCCTTCCGAAGCACTAAAGATCGAATAGCATCGTGATATCCCGTTCAAGTTCATACAAAGCTGGATCAGCACTGTTTTCTCTATTGTTCCACGATGATCTTTTGAAAGCCATATTACATCACTTTTATTCTCCTTAATGATATTATCAATACAATAAAAATTCCTTTTTGTCAAAATGAGGTAACATTTTTGTCCTTTACTTTTGTGTTCGTGATGTCACTTAATTAGTACAATACAAGGAATAGTGGGTTGCTGAAAGCTTAAATTAATCTGAGCACAATAATTCGTTTGCTCAAACCAATTCGTAAAAACTCAACCATAAATACTATCAATTTTTTGTGCAGTTCTCGGTATACGTAACTTACACGCTGAAAATTGTGAGTTTAGTAACAAGAAATTGGCAATTTGGAGGGAAAAAAGCTACAATACAATCCATAATAGCAAAAAAGCTGCGACATTCGGGTATGTTTGAATCACTATGGGAAAATGCTAAATTAGCAGTGAACATTAGGGACTTGATAGCTTCTTTTCCGCAAGCCCCTAATGTTCATAGTATAGCAGTGAACATTAGGGGCTTGCGGAAAAGACGCCTTAATATTGGCTTGTACCCTATAATGAAGAGGCCACCATTGCACTTGTGTCGCATCTCTGTGAGAAGATTTTTTCACCGCAATTCGTAAAGTCTTTAATATGCCTCAAGATAAAATTTGAAAGTGTTGTTGGTGCCTTGTATTCACTTTAATCTTGAAAAAAAAACCTTTTATACTACTCTTCCTCCTTTAATTGTAAAGCAATATACACGTGTAAATTGTGTTTTTTTTCGAGACATCAGTTGTCTCATCAACTAATATGGCAAAAAGATTTTTCTAGTACTGGCAACAGATTCAATTAAACCATTTTGATGCCACCTTTAAATCTTGAAAAAGTCTCCAAATGATTATTTAGAAGGCCGTTCTAAGATGTAATTCAAAAGCTCAAAATAATTACCTGGGTTGTTTAACATTTTTTTTTCATTTGCGCCCGAAGGTTACAACTTCGACACTCGATTCAATCAAAGACCGGACTGGAGTGGACTGGTGCACGTTAAATCCGTCGTGGCCCAAATGTCCTCACGTTGGTGTGATGTGGAAGTTTGAAGACTGGAGTTCGAAATCAGGTACGTCATCTAACCGTGGTTAAAGTTTAGGAGGTAGTGTCCTCGGATCTCTCCTACTGCATTGATTCTGGACCGTCGTCAACAGCCCATTTTGTAGCTCTAGTACAATGTATACATTGAAACTGCCTTTCCCTTCGTCAAGCGGTGGTCAAGTGAAGGAAGCATGCCGATTTCTTACAAATAACACTAAAGACTATTAAAAAACAGCTTTTGCTGACAGCTTTTTTCTTATAAGAATAGAAATCAATGAGCACGTTTAAGTTAGGTCACTCATCTAATGAAAAATATTTTTTTTTCCCTTTGGTTTGTGACAATGGTCGTTCACAAATTTCAATCACAAATTCAATGTTGCCTCGCCATTCGTTTCCGCTTGAAATCTATATAAATAAGAATGGAGTGTTTGTTTGTACATTCAATATTTTCGACCCATTTCAAGTTTTCTATCCGTTTTGGACCCTTCTAATGCCGAATCCGCCTTTTTCTCATTTGGTGTCTGTCTGTATGTTGTGCCCTATACACGTCCACGCGGTTTGAGATATTTTCATGAAAATTTGCATACAGTGAGTACTTATCTTCATTTAGTGAGTGGCATTGGTTGCGAAAGTCTGTCTGTCCGTCTTTCTGTTCTATGCTCGATTTTGTGTTTGTGTGTTTGTGTAGACATCACATGAATTGTATTCCAGATATTTGATTGCATTGTATTTTATTTTATACATTATCTATTAGTTTAGTGAATGCAATATTAAACATTTTTTTATTGTTATATTTAGTTGAGTTTCATGCTAAAACACCTGAGTAAGTATACTTAAATCAACCATAATTTGGTAGTTTTGGAAAAATTGGAATGTCTATTGAATATTACGATTACTTCGATTGCTTTACCAGTACTGCTGAAAAAGTAATAATTCTTCAAAAAATTATTATTTTTTTTATGGAATTTCATCTCTGATACTTCATTTATTTCGAGTCTTATTTTTATTCTTTGCGCAATGAAAACGATTTCCGAATATTTGGGACAGACGATATTTTTCAATGAAACGAGAATGAAGAAGATCGCGCGAGCAGTGATATTTTTTCTGGTTCTTTCGCTCTGAATTAATTTCACATGTCTAAATTTTATACACTTTTAGTTGTAAGTTGTGGCAACTGTGCGAGATCAAGAGATAAAATTGAATCACAAATTAATATCTTTAGAACAATTTTTTGCGACATCTTTTATTTTGTTTTACTTCGCTGTTTCCTGTTTTAAATATTTATTATTTTAATAAATGTGTTTTCCTTCTCATCACACGCAACAGCACCACAAAGTATTAGACTTAAAAATGTTAGGTAAGTCAGTATAAATTTTCAGTAAATTTTAAGTGTAGCTATGCCATTATTGAAAGAATAATGCCGTTATTGAAAGAATAATGCCGTTATTGAAAGAATAATGCCGTTATTGAAAGAATAATGCCGTTATTTAAACAATAATTCCGTTATTTAAAGAATAATGTCGTTATTGAAAGAATAATAATGTTTAAAAATCCAAACTATAACTTTTTCCTACATTAAAAAATTCGTTGTAGTAATGACAGGAGAAGATTGCAAAATTTTACAATGTCGCATACCGGAGACAAGAGTGCCACAAGTAAAAAAATATTGTTTAGTTGACTTTGAGTGCGAGAGCACTCGCCGTAAATCGTAATTTTAATTAATTGAGTTGCACATGAAAAGAACTTAAGAAAGAGAATTCCAAATCTTCCTATAAATCGTCTTTTATAGTAGTAACCTTAGTATCACCTTCCGTCTTTTTGTAGCTTTGTCATACAGCAATTGTGCGATGTATGTGAAATGTATTACATGAATGGATATGCATGTGTAGGATTTGTGTCCAAAGTAAGTTGTAGAAAATATAAAGATGGCGAAAGGTGTTAAAATAAATTTTTATTCTACAAAAAACGTAAGTCATTATATATTTTGATTATCTCTTCAATCTAGAGTAAACGAATTCAAACCGAGTAAGGTCGGGTATTTTGCTAGTATTAAATAAGAATCAATCAAAAAAGATATTTTTCCAATTTTAGCATTTGTTCCTTTTTGTAAAAACGTGTCTCAATTAAATCTATTTGTTAGCTGCACAACTTTATCATCTCTTAGAATACTGTCAAGGGGTCTGCCCAGGGGAGCTAGTCATGAATCAACCAAAAAAATATGACGTTAATTTAGTTTGAAAAGTATATTTCAGAAGACCATTACATAATTCATGAATTGTTTTTCCACTTGAAAGTTTGTTGAAGAATTAAATTTTACGGTCTTGAAGACCCCAAAATATATTTTACATATACATAAAACTAACCCTTGTTTATAGGCCCGTGCTGGGTGCCTTGGGAGGGCGGTGGACAAGGAAGTGATAGGGGCGCCTTCTAATTTCGTTTTTATGCTACTTTTTCAGATAATCGTACCGTCACACACTTATGCTACCTTTTTCAGATAATACTAAATTCCTATAAAAATAACTAAAACGTACACGTTTCGCAAAAGGTGCCTTCTACAAACACCGCGGCGTCCTTATAATTTCTAAGTAGACGTTTAACTGAGGGCGCTCTGAAAAAACAACGCGACACCCTTTCAATTTCAAAGTACCCGTTTAACTTAGGACGCCTTGAAGAAAAACGCGGCGCCTTAACAATTTCAATGTACCTGTTTAATTGAGGGCACCATGAAAAAACAATGCGGCGCCCTTACAATTTCGATGTATCTGTTTAACTAAGGGCTCCCTGGAAAAAAAAACTGCGATGCCCTTTCGATTTAGAAGTACCTGTCAGGGCCGATCCTAGCAGGTGTGCAGCGCGTGCACCGCACGCGGGCGGCCAAAACAAAGGGCGGCACAGCAGGCCGCATAAAGTTCTATAAATCAAGCAAAATGTTTTGAAACTTATAAGTCGAATAAATATGCTGAATTTTAAATAGTTATTAAAAAATCAAAATAAGTCCCGATTTCCCGATAGCATAGCATAGTTTAAGAAAAATAGAATGTTAGTCCACAGTGTGTTGGTCCATTGTCCATTAATGTCTACTCTTTACACACATTCTTCATTTGATAGCAAAATTCGTGGCAGAGCCGGCAATACGGCATAGAAAAGGATACCAAATTTTAAATTTTTATCTAAAAAATTACCAAAGAGCGTATTTTTGTGGTGCGAAATAAAGACGAGGCTGGAAAAAAATTGTACTATTGACGCGGAACAACAAAATGTTCACAATCGAGAGAAAAAGCGATGGCGCGCCATCATTGAAAGAATAATTGCTGTGTTACAATTTTTAGCCGTTCAAAATTTGGCATTCAGAGGAACTAGTACGAAGTTGTATCATAGAGATAATGGTAATTTTTTAAAGGCAGTGGAGATGTTGTTGATCCAGTTATTTCAGAACACCTTAATAATGTCAGTAAATATAAAGGTAACAAAACACGTATTCCACACTACTTAACGCAGCATTTTCAAAATGAAATAATTAATATTTTAGCCGAATCTATTCGTAATGAGATAACACGCATTGTCAAAAAAGCCATATATTACACTGTAATTCTCGACTCTACACCAGGTATTAGCCACACAAAACAAATATAACGTTTGTAATTAGATGTGTGAACACTACTGATGGTGAGGTAGATATTTTTGAATTTTTTCTAGGATTTTTTCCAGTAACTAATACTACTGGAGAAGATCTGTGCAATTTTATATTAGAGAAGCTATTACCTAGTCTGCAGCTCGAAGTTAAAGATATACGGGGTCAGGGCTACGACGTTGGATCGAACATGACGGGGGGGAATATAGGGCTTCATAAACGGATTCTCACAGTGGCGGATTAAGCGGTAAACGGACTAAGCGGCCGCGTAGGGCCCCGGAATACCAAAGGGGCCCCGAGGTCTTAAAATGTCTTTTCATTAGGGTTCAAGAAAAGTTGTGACAGCGTCGTTACAATCTGTGTGCTTCTTCAAGTGCAGTGAAAAGTGTTCGAAAAAAAAGAAGGTTAGCAAAAGCAGATGCTGTATTAGCTATAAAACTTGGTTTCACCCATATAAAAGAGGCTTGAACTGAAATGTGTAATTCAGAAGATAAAAAGTTAACATAGTGGAGACGACTTCCCTTCTTAAGAAAATGGAAAATTATGAAACCGCCCTAAAGACAGATATTTGGAATACTATGTTACAAAGAATAAATGCTACTAATAAATTACTGCACAATCCAGAAATACGAGCTATTGAAAGGATATATCCTTCTGGAAGTCATTAGAAAATTTTATCAATAATTTCACAGATGTTGAAAAGGAGGCAACTGATTTATCAGGGCTGTCATTTCATGTGGAAGATAGACAAACTCGCAGACAAAAAATGAGACAAAATGTTTTTGGATGAAAATAAAGAAGTTGGACATGAATTTACAATAGAAAATGTCATGTGTGATAACACCAAGGCAGAATTATCTCAAACACCTCAGACGTAAAAGTTGGTGTGGAGCCTTTTCGAATATTTTTTGATTGGGATTCATCAATAGAAGAAAAGCAAAAGAAAAACACGTTAGAAAAGAGGAAGGATATTTAGAAAAATGACATTGGTATATGTACTTTTAAAGACGAATTTGACCATTTTTTAATATTTCTGAAAGAAAACTGGAGCACCATAAAAACCACACCAAACATCTATCGAGCAGCCCAGTGGCGGATCAAGTCAAGTGGCGGCCCCAAGCGGTAAAATTTTAGGAGCCCTCAAACGTAAGTTAGAAAAAAAAAAGTTTCAAGAAAATTCATTAAATTTTCACAAAAAAAGAAAAGTAATAAAAAAAAATTTAAACCAAAACACAAAAAATAATTTATTAAAAAAAAACATGTTTTACGTGTATTTCCGTTGTGTTTTATTTCTTGCAAATTCTTCAATTATTTTGGAAGTGTCAACACGGTGTACAATTTCTTGCTCTATATATAGAATGGCCATATTAATTAACCTTTCTTCTCCCTTAGGACTCCTTAAATAATTTTTTACACGCTTTAAAACAAAAAGCGAACTTCCTCGTGACGTCTCTACTATTATAAAATAAAGTTTCTGTGTTTATGTTTGTCGGGTATGTACGGGGTGCCCTGACGAATTTATGGCATTCACACTAATGAAATTTGGGACACATGTAGAAGGAATTTTTTATCAATTTTATATACCAGCCCGATTTTTAAAATTGTATCTTTAAAATTTTAAAATTATTTGAATGCGATGTTTAATTATTATTCCCTTTCCTCCGAATGACAACAGTCATGACGGGTATTGAATGAATCCGTATTTTATGCGCGTGTGTAACCGCCCTATTCCTGGATATCCTTTATGAAATTTATTTAAAAGAATATTAACTTTTAGTTAGCGTCAACTGTTATATTTGAATTTTTTTACTGTGCTTACTTCATTTTTGCAACTGGTTAACGGTGGTGCAATACGTTTGTTATTGTTTATTTTTTAGACTACCGTTGTTTGGAATTTGATTTTTTAAGCATATTCACTTTTAGTATTACTGAATATCCTTTTTTAAATTTATTTCCTTTATAAAAGCATATTAACTTTTAGTTAGCGTTAACTTTTATATTTGTATTTTTTATCTTTTATATTTGTATTTTTTATTGTGCTTACTTCATTTTTCAAACTGGATAACGGTTGTGCAATACGTTTGTTATTGTTTCTTTTTTAGACTACGATACTTTGGATTTTTTAAGCATATTCACTTTTAGTTTGGATTATTTGGATATTTTTTTCAAAGTCTAGCGATATTTTTTTTTAATCTTTTGTGCAATTTCTGGTTTGTTTCATTTATGCTATCTTTTGTTTGTTTCTGTATAGTACTTCGGTTTTTGTATAGTAAATTTTTATCATTTTTGTTTTGATGTCTTATAGAAAGAAAAGCGATATTATTTTTATTTTCTTTGGTTTCCTAAAAATGTTCACAGAATTTAAAAGGTCTTTACTGCACTCAGTCCAATCTGGATTTTAATCATTTATGCAAACTAAGAACATTTATTCTATGTAGTTCTACGCTCACAGGATGATGATGTGCTCTTAGAATTTCAACGTTTTACTGAGAAGCAAAGACATGTTCCATCAATTTATTGTCGCTATGTATTCCGAGATTTAATCGGAGAAGGTGTTGTACATACGACTAAATCAGATGACTCAACAGTGGAACAGTATGCACATTTGACGCATCTGATTCAGATGCGTTAATGAACGATGGAAATGTTGCTGTACGAAAACTCAAGTACACAGAAATCGCTAAACTTCCAAAAAGATATCAAAACCAAAAGTAACAGGTGATTTTTATATTGCATAAATTTTCAAAATTAAATATTCCTATTCTTTCCAAAACACACTGAAACACAGAAAAAAACAAAAAATTGCATTAAATAATAACAAAATTATGGCCTTTCGCTATAACGGCCTCTTTTCGTGTACGCCCCACAATGTTTTGTTATACGACTAAAACAAATGCTGTTTTTATGCTTTTGTTTAGTATGAGCTTCTCCCTTTACATTACATGTCTTTGCTTCTCAGTAAAACGTTGAAATTCTAAGAGCACATCGTCATCCTGTGAGCGTAGAACTACATAGAATAAATGTTCTTAGTTTGCATAAATGATTAAAATCAAGATTGGTCTGAGTGCAGTAAAGACCTTTTAAATTCTGTGGACATTTTTAGGAAACCAAAGAAAACAAAAATATAATAATAAACTCATTTTATAATGTTATACATTAAATGTTTAATTGGAAATAAATATCGCTTTTCTTTCCATAAGACATCGAAACAAAAATAATAAAAATTAACTATACGAAAACCGAAGTACTATACAGAAACAAACTAAACATTGCATAAATGAAACAAACCACAAATTGCACAAAAGATCAAAATTAAATATCGCTAAATCTTGAAAAAAATATCCAAACAAAAAGTTTAAATGCTTTAAAAATCAAAATCAAAAGTATCGTAGTCTAAATAACAAACGTATTGCACAACCATTATCCAGTTCCAAAAATGAAGTAAGCACAATAAAAAGATACTTTTATAAAATATTAAAAATCAACACTAACTAAAAGTTAACATTCTTTTAAAAAGGCAATAAATTTTTTGGTGGAGTGGTAGCAAACGGGACAGTCCTTTTTTCTCGCCAAAGTGGTAACCTTCCCTTTTAGGTGTTTTTATGGCAACCCCCTATTAAGAAGATTTGGATTAAAGACGCTATCTGATTGGAATTAAACCGTGTTTTGAAGTGAAATTAAACGTGCTCTGATTGGTTTAGATTTTTTTTTCTCGTTTAACGATAAGAGATAACGACGCTTAATCCGCCACTTTGTTTTTTATCGTTTCACCGTGGTCTGTGTTTTATCGTTCCTCGTGCATTTTTTTCTTGTTTAACTACTCCGTCTTTTTTTTTTTAAGCCCGTTGTGTTACTCTAGTACGACGTTAACTAAAAATTACCAGTTAATTACCGTGTTTTTTTTTTGTGTGTGTAATGGTTGGTGTTTACTTCTTTTCAAGTTGAGAATGAGCCGTTCGCGAACTCGGATTGCCATGAAAATATTTGCTTCGGTAGGGAGATCTGTCCGAAGACTAAACGCGTCCATTGTCAGGGCTATATTTATTTTAAACAACGGCGTAGAATATCCGAGATCAAGAAGCTTGACAATGATTCGAATTTTGAGGCTGTTCGTGGATCACCAGCGGAATGTACAGCATATTGCCGAAAGGATGGTATATTCGAGGAGTTTGGTACTCTTGCAGATGTACTTGCTGCCGCTAAAACACGGTGACATTGAGACCGTTGAGAGAGATTATCCGGGCATCTTCCTCCGTTAAAAGACGAATATTCTTTCGTGCATCGAATTTTCTAGCGATTTATAATGTGGCGACAAAATGAGGGTAAGTTTCATTTTTCTATACCATTTCGCAAAAAATTACTATCAAGTCCATAGAAATTGCTATCAAATCCATAGAAATTACTGTCAAATCCATTTATGCAAACGTTCACAGTGTGAATTTTGCTACATGGACACCGCGCCATCTTGTTATGGCGATCTCCGAAATCTTGGTTTGGCGACCAAAACAAACGCCTTGGCGCTACAGTCCCGTTTGCGACCACTCCACCAATTTTTTAAAGGATATCCAGTAATCGGTTAAGTTGGTGTTGGTCTAACTACACTAAAGCGACAACACAGTAAAATGACAACAATGTTATGCAAACATTACTGATATTTTCGAGAGGCAAAATGTAGCAGTGTAATTAACGCATCTCATTCAGATGCGTTAATGAACGATGGAAATGTTGCTGTACGATAACTAAAGTACACAGAAATCGCTAAACTTCCAAAAATATTTCAAAACCAAAAGTAACAGGTCATGCTTTTGTACATTTTTATATTGCATAAATTATCAGAATTAAATATTGCTATTCTTTCCAAAAGACACTGAAACACAGAAACAAACACAAAATTGCATTAATTATTAACAAAATTATGGCCTTTTGCTATAATGGCCTCTTTTCATGTACGCCCCACAATGTTTTGTTATACAAATAAAACAAATGCTGTTTTTATGCTTTTGTTTGGTATCAGCTTCTCCCTTTACATTACACTGCTACATTTTGCCTCACGAAAATATCACTAATGTTTGCATAACATTGTCGTCATTTTACTGCGTTGTCGCTTTAGTGTAGTTAGACCAACACCGACTTTATACAAAGCCCACTTCACAACTCTAAATCCTATCGCGAGGCTACTTTTACGCGCTACGATACACCCGAAGTTAAGCACGGCGAGTAAAATGTTAATTTCCACAAGCCAATCTGAATTTGAGAGGCTGCAATGTGCTGCACGGAAAGAACAGAGTATTCAAATGCGTTAGGTAACGGCCAATCACGGTTTTGTTTTGAGAAATATGCTAAAATGCAGTCTTGCATTTAAACATTATTTTGTTAATGACACCAATGCTCCGACCCTTCACGATGCTGGCTTTTTATACGACTGCCTTTTTTTTTAATATTGTGGCTGTTAATTAAAATAATACTGTTATTACGAAATGTTTTTTTGTTGATCTTTTATGCTATTCTTGTGTTTGTTTCTGTGTATCTTTTTGGAAATTTAGCGATTAAAATGCTGTTATTTTGTTGATCTTTTATGCTTTTTTTTGTTTGTTTCTGTGTTTGGGTGTCTTTTGGAAAGCATAGCAATACTTTATTTTGATAATTTATGCAATGTATAAATTTACAAATGCATAAACTTTTAACTTTTGGTTTTAATATCTTTTTGGAAGTTTAGTCATTTCTGTGTACTTCAGTTTTTGTATCGCAGCATTTCCACCGTTCATCAATGCATCTCACAAATGTGCACACTGTTCCACTTTTATTCAGTCTAATGTACAACACCCTTTCCGATTCCATTTTGGAATACATTTCGACAATAAATTTATTTAACAGGTAATAGTCTACATTCGCTGCCAAAAGTTAAGGAAATTGTGGAGAATGTTAATTTCTGGAAGCTAATCTAAATTTTAGGGGCTGCAATTTGCTGCAGAGTTAGATGGAAATATGCAAATGTGTTATATAACAGCCAGTCAGTTCAGCTATGTCTACCGGAAGCAAGGGGATCAAGTAGTCAACCCATTCTGTTTCCTCTATAGCCAACTTCCGAATCTGCCTCTCAAACAAAATTAGGAACAACGACACAACGGCCTTCTCAGGTTCGAATTTTTGCATCACTGCCCCTAAATGCCTGAGGGGTCTGGTTTCTACCCTACGCGTGGGGGCGGAATTAGTTATCTCGACTGCTTGTGTTAGGCGGAGACGCTCCAGTTCAAATTCCCGTAACTTTTCTGACTCAGCCTCAGATTTCTCAATTTCTCTCTCTCGGACCAAGCTTTCGAGCATTTCTTTGGTTCCTACCTCCTCAAATTCGGGACTTTGTTGAATTTCTTTTACAAGGATCGTTATAGTTTCGTCCCCCGTTATATCTAGCCCCATTTCTTCTGCTAGCCTTTGCAAGTCAATTTTCCTATGTCTTTTTAGGAAAGCCATTTTTTTTTCTATCTCTGCGGTTCCCCACTAAATCAAAACGCGGCACATACACAACAGTTTTTAAATTTCAGCGATCCTCTGATTCCAAAACATAAAATACACCAACAAAACACAATGCACAATCAAAGAAAAATCCCAATCAAACAGTTGTAAATTAAGGTACCTACTTAATTTTAGTGATAGACACAACCAACATGCACAAAGAAACCCAGAATGTTAACTACTATTAATTTAACACTCCAGTTTTAACAATCAGTACAAGTTAACTACCAAATTCAATATTTCACACAGTACGACATTTCACATTAAATACCTAAGCCTCCAATAAAAAAAATCAGCTTACCCCGTTTGTTGACCACTTGCGATGAGGTATCCAGTTTGAAAGCACACTCGCACTACTCTAAGCGATTCACGTAATTGAAGCCCGCGCAGAATTGAAGAACGGACCACACAACGCGATGACGCACAGCTGCATGGGGTCTAATCTCGGTCCGGTGGCTGGACACTTTCACTTTCGCCTAATGGCGTTGGGGATGTTTTTGGCCGTTGGCGCTTCTACGGGGGTTCTCTGTCGAAGACTGCTCTGATCGCTATCCTGCACGGATGATTCATTCTTCTTCTGTGGTGGGTTCTGCTGTCTTTGACGGAGGTTTTAGCTGTGGGTCTCCTAAGTGATTTCTATACTAGGAAATCGCACCGACTGCCAGCAGTTTGTCTGTAACGACTTAGACTAATGCTACAGGTTGAGAAATAAGTGGTTTTATTTCTAGATTAGAGTAAGGTTTAAATATGTACAGTTCTCTTGGAATCGGCGGTCTGGGAATGGTTCCCTTGGAGAATCAGTAGCAGTGACCCGAGTAATGGGGTGAGTTCCAGGCTACGGCCTTTCACGATTATCTCGGATGAGATCAAGTTAGGCGGGATGCCAAGACGGAGAATCGGGTCTCCTCTGGTAACGGGACTCGAGCGAAGGGTGAATTCCAGGCTACGGTCTTTCACGGTTATCTCGGATGAGATGATGTCTGGCGGGATGCCAAGGCGAAGAACCGGGTCTCCTCTGGTCTACGAACCAAGCAAAGGGTGAATTCCAGGCTACGGTCTTTCACGGTTATCTCGGATGAGATGATGTATGGCGGGATGCGAAGGCGAAGAATCGGGTCTCCTCTGGTAACGGGACTCGAGCGATAGTCCTCCGGCAGGGTGGCCTCTCGGAGCGTTCTCAGGTGAGATCAGAAAGTCGCAAGCTCGTGCGACCGTAGATCAGTTTAGCCGGCTACCTGATGCGGCTGCTGCGTTCCTCTCAAGGATAATCTGGGGCCGGATGCCCGGGTAATTTCAGCTCGACCGTCCTGTGGCAATTAAAATCACTCGGAGCTCCTCGAAAAAACCGTGCGCGCCCTTTTATACCTCTTTTGGAGGGGGTGGGCTTCTGGCGCTGTCGTCGCTCTTGACGTAATTCACGTCCTGCAATTGGTCTAGTGTAAGGGGGGTCACAGGTGAACGCTGACCTTATTGGCTTTTGAATCCCGACGGAAAGTCTCGGTTCGGCCTCTCGCTGTCTAGGATCTTGCGTCCAGCTCGTCCATCAACCTGGGAACCAAAAGTCTGCCCATTGTCTCTAACTGTCAAGTAGAGCGACAGGAGGGCGACTGACTGTCGCCGCCATTTCCGTTGGACTTAGACGTGGGAGAGAGAGAATATATGAATACTCCACACTCCCTATTATCACAGTAATTTGGGGTTAAAAGATACAGCGTTGGCCAAACCAACACATTTCATTGTTGTGTTTAAAAAAATACCATTTAAGTTGTAAAATTTAAAAAATAACACTAATTTTTTTTTTCTGTTTTTAGTAAAATAAGCATTTTTTCTCACTCCTTTCACTATTCAATTTTCTCAACTGCCTTTTTCAAAAACTTAAAACTTTTAATTCTTAGAAAATACAATTGTTTGGCATTGCAGTAAAATTTGTAAAATATGCATGTGTATAAAATGGATTATAAATATAATACAACAATCAACAGAAATTCTACAAGTTTTTACTAAAAATTTCAACTAATTTTTAATCTGAGGAAATTTGTAATTTTAATTAACATTACACAATGGGGAATTTGGTTTAATTTGGATTATTTGGATATTTTTTTCAAAGTCTAGCGATATTTTTTTTATCTTTTGTGCAATTTCTGGTTTGTTTCATTTATGCTATCTTTTGTTTGTTTCTGTATAGTACTTCGGTTTTTGTATATTAAATTTTTATCATTTTTTTTATGTCTTATAGAAAGAAGAGCAATATATATTTTGTTTCTTTGGTTTCCTAAAAATGTCCACAGAATTTAAAAGGTCTTTACTGCACTCACAATAACGAGGGCATCACGGCGTTGTTCGTCGTGTTGGTTTGCGAAGCAAACCAAATGGGTATGCGTAGCAAACACCGGTGGTTGGCAAACGTTCACAATTAACACACCTAACCCCACAAAGTACAGCACGGGCAACGCCGTGCTAGTATTATATAAGGGAATTTGTTTTTAAAAAATTTCGATAATATTTCAACAATTGGAAATGTGCAAGACATTTCTTTGGTGGCTCCAGTGGCGGATTAAGCGGCCGCGTAGGGTCCCGAAATACCGAAGGGGCCTTGAGGTCTTAAAATGTCTTTTCATTAAGGTTCGATAAAAGTTGTGACAGCGTGTGTTGTCTTTACAATAAGCGTCTTTATATGCAGTGAAAAGAGTTCCTAATATAAGATGGTCAGCAAAAGCTGATGCTGTATTCACTATAAAACTTGGTTTCACCCATATAAATGAGGCTTTAACTGGAATTTGTAATTCCGATGAAAAAAAGTTACCATATTACAGGCAACTTCACTTCTGAGGAAAATGGACAAATATGTAACCGCTGTACCGTATCGACAAAAAAGTAAAACCACTTCCTGGTTAAAATTCTTGTATTAAGAGTTAATTTTTTTACAGAATTTGTACAGCTACAGTTTTATAATTAAAGACGATATCCATTACCGATACAATACAGCCTCCTTAAGAAAAAATTTCTCCAATCGTCTGCGGCTAGAAAAAGCCTCTGTTCCAAAGTGTCTCTTCCCAGCCCGCCTCCTCCAGTCGTCACTTCCGCAGTCCGACCAGCGGGTGGACATGAGGAACGATTCCCGTTGTGAGCTCCCACGATTCTGGATGCTCTCATGACGCTAAACCGCCCTAATGACAATTATTTGGAATACTATGATACAAAGAATAAATTCTACTAGTAAATCACTACAATCAGTGGAATGCGAACTATTAAAAGGATCTATCCTGAAGTCATTAGAAAATTTTATCAATAATTTCAGAGAAGTTGAAAAAGAGGCAACTGATTTATCAGGGCTGTCAATTAACTGGCCAAAAAATAAAGTTTTGCATTTCAAATTTTATTTGCATTTTTATTAATGTTTTACTTTTTACTCTTACACAGGTAGATGAGTTTATAAAGTCAACGTTAAGTATTAATCAAAATATGAAAAATTCTCTAGAAGGGGCGGCACATTAGGTCTTCGCACGCGGGCGGCCGACACCCTAGGATCGGCCATGGTACCTGTATAACTAAATTTTTATTAATAGTAAGAATATTTACAGTGCCGGCGTGCACTTTTAACAAGCGGTGTCCCATGAAGACACGAGAAAAACGGATGTTTACAAATGTGGATGTCTCGTTTGAAAAGGGCGCCTGAAGCAAAGGGCGCAGGGTGAAAGTATTCTTTGATTTCAGAAAATATCTAGGAAACCGTCCCACCTGAAAAATTTTCCCCCTCATATAGACCTGTTCCACATTTAGTTGTTCTATTCATCACACATTTGAAATCTGCACGGACAACATTTGGATGCAATGAACTAGAACACGAAAGTCAAAACTAACCATGCAAACACGCTGGAGCTGCAGACACAACAAGGTAGCAATATAATATAATAAAACAAAAGAAAATTTGCAATAAAAAAAATGTAAAAAAAAATTTTTAATAGATAAAAAAAAATGTAAAACAAATTATGTAAATATATATATATATATATATATATATATATATATATATATATATATATATATATATATATATATTATCCTTTTTTTAAAAGAGAAAAAAAAATTTACAAACTGTGTTTATTTAAATAGCACAGTAAAGAAAGAATACAGATTTGGATTATGTATTCTGCAAAGAAGTTTTTCTTTTTCCAATTGAGTACAGTAGAAATATTATTGTTTGTCTATCACCAAAAAGAGTATTAATGAAAGAATACTCTCACTTTAATTTTTTAGCATTTTTTGTTTCAAACAGGTAATAGTTTCATTTATACAAGTAAAGAACAAAGCCATATGCAGCATCCATTTCACTGGGTATCGGCATAAAAAATGAAAAGTTTAACAAACAGTAAAGTTACTTCTTTATAATTAAAAAAACAATTCTATCAAAAATTTCAAAAAAGTCTTGCAAAAGTTTCGATACATTTCTGAAAACGTCTAGTACGACGTTAACTAAAATTACCATTACCGAAATGCTTATTCCCAGAAATAAATAACCCCATTTCCAAGGCGTTGGGAAATATACCCACCTTATCTAGAGTGTCTATATAATAAGAATGGCGACATGGGACCAAATTTGGACCAATGCGCATGCGCGGCAGCCATTTTTCTACCAGAATCGTCTCAAAGAAGGTTGCTGGGCAAATTAATATATCATTTCAAGGAGAACAAAAAGCATATGATTGTTATAATATGGATACATTATGTATAAATGAATCGTATAAACGCTCAATTACATGCGTATTTGATGAGATGGATTATAAAACGCGCTAACTTAGATTGCGGGAAACACCACATTGTACAAAAAAAGCTATTTACTTAAAAAGTCTTCAAATTTATACCTACAAAACACTAAATTAATAATAAATAAACATTCTAGAATACGAAATGGAACATGAATAAGCTATATTTTCTTTTTTATTTAATGTACACACGTTTTTCTCGAACACACAAAAAGTTCCTATGTTAAGTCTACGGGAGCTAGGAAAATACCGCCTCGGGGGGTAGAAAAGGTCTCTAAGCCAATCAGAAAGTGTTTCCCGTATGTCGCCACTCTTATTATATAGGCACTCTAACCTTATCCGGAGATCCGAACCACGTGCACTTAGTTGATACGACGAATGATATAACAGAATCGAGTCTTTCAGAAATCGATTCAGGCACTCATTTTAACAACTTGTTCAATAATATTCCAGCGTTAGATGAACGTTTTTGAATCATAAATCACCTTTTAGTAGAGAAACCGCGCCAAGCCATTCATCGCCAAAAGGGCAACCAAGAATCCGGTGGCAACGATAGTCCTTTCACCTGTTCCTGAAATGACGACCATCTCACACGAACGTCTCAACGGAGTAAGAACTCCTTACTCTGCACTGTCTGGCTCTTAATACTGCGCATGCCTGAAGGTTTGACGTAGTCAGAACAGCGTTTTTGGCGACTATGTAGTATTTTGATCCATTTTGCCTTTGCCATAAACTGCCAATAAAGGCAATCCTTTATTTGTTGAAAGAAGACGCATTTTCACTCTCGTTTCCCGCCTTTTTAAGATTCACTGTCTATAAATCGAGGCTGGGTTGATGACAGCGCGCGCGCGGGAAGAAATGGATGGTTGGGTTTTATGGCGCAAAGTGTGTTGGATGGGTTGGATAATAACTAAAAACGGATATTTCCTCAAATCAACAAGTAAATGGAAATTAAAGTTGAAATGCGTTCCTGTTCAATGTCAAGAAAGCTTGTAAAGTTATGTGAAGAAAAAATATATCGTCCCAGAAAAACAAGATTTTTTAATAGAAATTGTTTCAACTGTAAATTAGAACTAGTAATAATAATCATTAATGCTTAATTCTTAAGTGATAAACTCTTTTAGAAATAAAAGAAAATCACAAAAACGCATTGAAATGTATTGTAATTTGCACAAAATGTCTTTTAAATATTTTTCACGTTTGTTTGTTGTATGAAACAATAGATTTAATGACATGAATTCTTTGAGAATAAATACAAGTTTGCATTTGTATTTATAACAGAGCAATTTATTTATTTTTAGCCACTTTTTGCACACATAATTAAAAAATCTTTTCCCTGACAATTTCAAAATAATTTAAGTGCCATCCAGTTAACTGCTCAATTAATAAGTTTACAGTGCAATAATTTTTCAAAATCGTGCACTCAAAATCACATAACTTATGCACAAAAGAGGAATGCGTATAAATTTCTTTAAACATGGAAATGAAACATATGAACATCAAATAATTAAAATCCATCAAATTGTGAAATATTTGCCTAGTTGGCTACATTTCGCTGAGCACTGCTTTGCTGACAAAAACAGGTTTTTATCAAATAATTCATTTCATTTTAAAACCAGGTTCGAATTCACATGTAAGCAGTAAAAAAAAACTCCTTTTTATATTGCAGCTTTAATTGAGGAATAAATTTGCAATTTGGATAAAATATATACGTCTTGAAATTTCGCACTTCTTTGCAATGCTACATTTGAGAGCAATGAGTATTATTAGTTTTTATCCAATAAACTAAGTTACTGAAAAAGGGTTTCTTTTATCTTTAAGACTCCATCATAAAAGTCGAGATTCAATTTCTACCAACTATTTCAGATTTTCCATTACATTCATAATTTAGTTGGATGTCTCTAAACATCGAGTTCAGTAAAAGTGCAATTTGATGAAACGTCTACCATATTGAATCATTTCGAAAAACAGATAAAATACTACTTGATACATACAGGTTTAAATTGTTTTGCAAGTGCCTTTACTTGGCTGCCACATCAAAATGACATATAGGCCATAATATTTTAATCCATTTCATCAAAATATTCACTTGCTTTTTTTTTTAGTAAAAATTTGGTTACACGTAAACGTTTGTATAAATAGGTAATTGTCTAAATTATTTGTAACATTTTAAATTTAAGTTACAAAAAAATATCTAAGCAAACACTATTTTTTATCATTTGCATCCCAAAACAAACAGAAAAGTTGAATATCCAACACAATAAAATGTGATGTGGAAAAATATTTTTAAAGCCATCTATTTCTTTACGTTTATTATATTTGCGATCTTGTTATGTTATTTGTTGTACAATGGTAAAAAGAACTTATCTTATAATTTCAAAAGAAAAAAATCAAAGGTTAATCTTTCCGAAACATTGAATTAACTAAGTTTCTGGCAAAATTACATTTGAAATATTTAAGAAATAAAATCAGAAAATTGCCAAAACATATTGAGAAAAAATTCGTTTAGTAATACACTTTAGTTTTTAGTTCAGTATACATTTCAAATTTTTTCAACATTTTGTGTTCTTTTTTTATTATTATTACCTATAAAAGTATCAGGGCCGTCGTAGCCTGGTTGGAAGAGTAGCGAATTAGCAACTCGAGCTTTGCGAGTTCGAAACTCGATCTTTCCAATACCCGTTGCATAGCTGCATTGTGACGATTAAAATACCTACCATCTCTAAAGATCATGTACTATAAAAAATCATCAGTGCAGAAGTTAAACTTTTGGTTAATATTTAAGTAAAGTTACTTAAAGTTAAATTATGAACCTTCTTTATGTGCATTTTTACTACAAATATATAAGCAAATTACTAATATGTGTGTGTTGGATAGGTAGTTAATTAACGTTGCGCGGAATCAATTCCGAATAGAAAGGTCTGTGGACCTCATTATTGGAACCACGGTCAGATGACGAGACAACACCTGAGCTGGCACCCCACTCTCCGAGCTTCCACACCACACCATCGTGAGGACGTTTGTTCCCACAACACATTTAACGTGCACACTTCCCCCCGTAAATACTACGGTCTTTGGTTGGACCTAGTTTCGAACTCGCAACCTTCAGGTTGCTAATCCGTTATTCTTATAACTAGGCTACAACAGCCCTAAGTGTGTGAAAAAAAATTCTAAGTTGTAAAAACACAAGTCTGCAGGGACCTCGCAAGTGCTTACATAATGGGGCCGACCAACCGGTAAAGTGGTTATGTTGTTAGCCTCTAGATCCAGAAGGTACCTGGTTCAAATCTGGGTCCGGGCATGTATGTTTGTAAGCGTATGGTGTAGAGGCGGCTGGTGCACCTTAAATCTGTCGTGGTCGAAAGTCCTCACGCTAGTTGGTGTGGAAGTTTGGAGAGTAGGGTGCCAGCTCAGGCGTTGCTTCGTTACCTGACCGTGATTCAAAATTACGAGGTGTTGTCCTCGGATCTTATCCTTAAGGGATCCTTAAGAGGATTGATTAAAAATTACAAATTTTACATAATGGGAAGGGGTAAAGAAAAATAATTTTAAACCTGTTTTTGTAGAGAAGTGTGTTTTGCTTTTCTTACGCAAAGCACCTAAATCCGGAGTGCCTTTTTTTAGTTTCAGACATTCAATTTAAATCCTAACCTCAATTCCAAAAAATCGCTACAAATTGTTTTCCCCAAAAAGTATTTCTTTATTGTACGCTATTTGTCTCTGCTTTATGAAAGCTTTAAGTTGGGACAGTATGGGGATTCATAGAATTTTTTTTTTCAAATACATGTAATTTGTACACATTATACGCACATTATCCGTATCATTTGATCTATCTATCCGATCAATTCATATTGGGGTTATTTTATGCTTTCTGATAATTTAATATATGCCAGTAGTATACGGGTTCCTTGACCGCCTTTTCAAGATGGCCGCCGTTTGTTTATATTTAGGAGGAGGAATCAGATAACGTTGTTGGTGGGAGATTAGGATTCGTTGTTGGGGGAGATAAGGATTTGTGGTGATACTGTGTGATAAGAGTTGAAGCGGACTACTGATAAGAACTTGACGTTTTGTTTTAATTTTTCGTTGGACGAGATGACGTCATGCTGTTGATGGTGTTTCCATGGTGATGAAGGACTGGTAGCGCCCTCTGATGGTGGGATGAGTAACCGTATGATATAAATTTAAAAAGGATTTTCTCGGATTCGAACCGGGGACCATGGGTTCCGAAAGCAGACATGCTATCCGTTGAACTATTGAGCACTTGAGGGAAGGAGGTGTTTAAATGTAGCGTTTGCTTTTTTTTCTCAGTTTGGGACTTGTAAATATTTTAGAGTTTTATTTTGAATAATTAATCTTCTGATGAATTGAGTTGGGAAACGATTGGTAGCGACATCTGGGGATATTTTAAGAAACTAATTAAATATAAGATTTTATATTCTCGTATATAATTTCTAATGGTGTGAAAATGACAGGTATCGCCATCTAGGGGTGGACAGAGTAACAAATAGTTTTAAAAGGATTTATTTCCAAGCTATATTTTAGAATTAAATGGATAATTATTTGAAAGAAAAATAATAATACGTGGATTCGAACCCAGCAAAAGGTAATCACGGCCAACCGATTTTACACAAGCACTTTATGCGTTCGACCATGATCACCTATATATGATCGTGTTGTATTTAAAATAGACTTTCATTTTGTGAATGCGTACAGTACCAAAGATTGAAAATTCTAGAAGCTTCTGGAAAGGGTGACTCAGTTTTGTTTAGCCTGTATAAGGTTAATTAAGATAACAGAAGAACCGGAGTTATACCCGAAGACACTGATAGGATACAATCTTAATTAAACAACTGTGGCCAAAGTGACTTTTGCAATATGTGTGTTTTACATGAATCATCTATAGTATAGATATAATAATATCCTGTGTGAATAATAATATGTGGATTTGAACCCAGCAAAAGGTGCTCGCGGTCAACAGATTTTACACAAGCACTTTATCCGTTTGATTACGACTACATAAATGATCGTGTTATATTTAAAATAGTCTATCATTCTGTTAATGCGTATAGTACATACTACCAAATATTGAAAAGTCTAGAAGCCTTTGGAACGTGTGAGAATTACACATGACTAAGGATAATGTTTTTGCACGTGTAGGTTAAAGAGAAGGAACGGACTTATACAAGGAGTCATCGATAAAAGTGACTCAAAAGAAAATTAAAGATTAGCTTAAACTACTGAAGTACACGTGTTGTGGTATCTGAAAATGTTAGGGACCAAACAAAAGAAAGTGATTATGCTGTTTGATAACTAAGAGGCTTTTAAAAGCATAGTTGGATTTGTTTCTAGGGTCTTTGAATAATTTTGCTTCTCTGGATTTTTGCCCTTCTACTGTTTTTAGATACATCATGGATTCCAGTGATATTAGACCTGCAAAGAAAATGCGTACAGACAAAGAACAGTGTTTTCAGAAATACTGTAAAGATTCTTTATGCTATGAATATGGTAAATTGTTTACAGATTGTGATGGTTGGTCATATTTCCGTCGATTGGAAAACGAATTAACGTATTTAAAGAAAGAGGAAACTACTATAGAAATTTACGGTAAGAAACATACTGTGCCTCGACTTGTAGCATATGGAGACGAAGGTATAAGCTATAACTTTAGTGGATCTTGTATTGCAGCCAAGCCCTGGTCTCCTTTACTGTTGGAAATAAAGGGTGAAGGGGAACGAATAATTGATGTTAGATTTAATTTTGTGTTGGTGAACCGTTATAAAGATGGTAAGGATTTTATAGGTGCACATAAAGACAACGAGAAGGACTTGGATCATAATGCACCCATAGCGTCTGTTTCATTTGGACAAAAAAGACAGTTTGTGTTTTCTAGAAAGAACTACAACTCTTTAAAAATTGTTCTAGAAAATGAAAGTTTACTTTTAATGATTTATCCAACCAACAAATTTTGGTTACACAGCTTACCCCGTGGAAATGCATTATGCCCTAGAATCAACTTAACGTTTCGAAAAATTATTGTATAAATTAGTGATAATACCCATATGAGCCCCTGAACTGGAACACAGTGTAAATATGAATGTACACTAAACGATATTTGGAAAACGTTACAATTAATATTTATGCCTTTGTGAATATTATTTTTTATACTTACATCTTATTGTTATTTTAAAGAAACTTTTATGCGTGTCTTACGACATACACTGGATTTAAAAAAAAATTAAATACTAATTTTATAAATTGTGTCTTTTTTAATGCAAGATCTGAAATAAAATTGTATTTGCTAAAAATATTTATGTGTTTTTTTTTAATTTAGATGCTTTCACTTAAACACTAATTATACATTAGATTCTACAGCACATATTTTATTGCAGAATTTATTTTTAAATACTGTACACTTAAGTAAAAATAAAAAAGTCTTTTTTATTTTATTTGAAAACTTTGCAAAACCATACTATGCACATGTTTACTTGTAAATTTTTTTTTAATTGAACTAAAGAAAACTCACCCATATACCACAGAAGTACAACATGGTACTTACTGAAGTAAGTTGATTAAACAAAGAAACAGTAGAACAAAGTTAATTAAACTTACAAGATTTGATGACCTTAACAAATGAGTAGAAACGCAGATGACTCCTTGTACATTTGAAGAAGTTATAATCGTATTGAAATCTAAACCATATGTTATTTTTTAATTATTATTTCCTAGTCATATAATTTTTTTAAAATTAATCTGGCTAGAATTTAATGATTCAATTTTTTAGATTTACAAACTTTTTGAAATGAAATTTTCTTTGATTTATTGTAAAATATTAAGATGCTTTTACACAAAAATTAGATACTATTACACATATTTTAATAATGATTTTAAAAGCATACGATTGAAACATATAAATTTGGTATTATTAAAAAATTTTAAACGCAGATTACAAAAAATAATTATTTTCAATTTACAATTAAGACATTTAGCATTTTGATTTCTTAAAGCATGTTTTTATGTAAGAAAAAAATTAAGAAGAAACCTGTAAAAGTAAAATATTTTTTACCTTTAGTTGAAACATTGCAAGACCCATACTATGAAGATGTTTAATTGTACATTTGAAGTAGTGAAAATAAATATTAATAAACTTTTAGTGCTTGAAGTTCTAAATTAAATGTCTTTATTCTAATGCTCTTGCAAACCATACATTTTACTAAACATATGAACTTCTTTTTATTTACTTGAAAACCTTGTGTATATTATGCAGTTTAAATTGCAGAGTCAAATGCCAATTTTGTACAAGTATTTTACAAGATACTTTGTATAGGTCTTTTATAATTTTAGATGTACTACATTGCTACGTTAAATAGATAGTAAGTGGGTTTTTGAAAATAATGTGTACATTTTAAGGCTGCTAAACAAAATAAATTATTTCCCTTTCTTGATAGTTAATGCATAATCTAAAGATTTACTCACACCACTGATAGTTTTACACATGAGTAAAATTTAAAAAACAACGGAAAATTTTAAATACTAATTAATTTTTAAATGAACAAAAATCATTGAAATAATGTTTAAGTATGAATTTTATGTATTCTTCAAACAATCTCTGCAAAAAACAAATTGTTTTAAAACATATTGAAAAATAATTCTAAAACATATTGAAAAATAATTCTAAAACATTTTGAAAGAAGTCATACTGAAACAAAGTAAACTATATAACACTTTTTAATTGAAAAAAAAACACAGGATTCATATATTTTACACAAAGTAATGCACTATAGTAAAAACAAAAGAACGTATTTTTTACATGCCTGCATTTTTTAAGAGACAAATATTTCCTATGAGCCAGTTATTAAAAGCCGTCACCTCAGCTTTTGGGCAATGCAAATGATATTTGTGATGACCACATGATAGTTTTTCGATCTCTTTGTTGGTGCTTAGAGCACATAGTACATCAAATTTTGGACACCCAAAGTGTTCCAAGTTGATGTTTGGAATATTCAAGGCATCTAAGCGTTGTTTCTCAACACAACCACCTTTGTAAGCAACTAGGTACTGAGAGACACTCTTTGTCTGCTTGTACAATTCCAAAAGTTTAGAGTCTAGACTTTCTAAGGGATACACGTTTTCCCATGCTATGGGACAGAAAGGAAGTCCACACACGTAATTTTCAACATATCGCACAGTTTTACGATCTTTGACACTAAGTTTATACTTATAAGGCGATAGGTTAAAACGAATACTCGCAGCTACTTGCGATTTTATAGCGATGTAACCGTATTCACGTACTAAGAAACCTTCGTTAGTTTGAAATCCATCAAAATCCACAATTGCGCAAATGTTAAACATTGCTATTCAAAAGCGTTATATGCTCGTGGAAAAATAGTTGTAAACTGGAGACACAAAGAACTGAACTATATATAACACCATACACTTACTACTCAGTAAAGTTAATCTTATTTTAGTCTTTTATCTTTTGTGAGTAACAATAAACTCGTAAGTGAAGAATGTACTCCGAAAACACGTGCTTGTGATAATGTGACAAGTAAAGCTTTATGTTGTAATACAGGATTTTAACAAAAGGGGGTATGCTTAAATGTGCATGTAATTTGTTCTTTTTTTTGCTCTATCACGTAGATGAGTTGAATACAATTCAATTCGGTGACTAAACTTGAGCAAGAAAAAAAAATATGTAATCAAATATAATTTATACTCGAGAAACTTGTTTTTTTTTTACTTTCTTTAAAGTATACCGATTTCTCTTGATTATGTTGTTTTTATTTTTCTAAATTTACATCAGTAAATTGAATTACTTATTTATGGGCTCAAATCTTTGCCTTTTGTTGAACAGAAATTAGTATCTTTGAATAGTATCCGATTTTTTAAAATTGACGAAGATAACCTTTATGAGGGGATTTAACTCAATAGGCCCTATAATTTTACACTTAAGAGTAACAGAGCAGTATAGTTTTTAGGAAAATGAATAACCATTATGTAAATTTAAAGCCAAAATTTCCAAGCATGTCTATGCTTAATAAACGCCTATCTACGTTTAGAGATTGGCCACGCACAAACTTTGACATTTGGGACCTGGCCGAAAACGGATTGTTTTATACGGGTGTATCGGACAGAGTCAGGTGTTATTGGTGTGGCGAAGGGCTTGAAAATTGGCAAGAAGAGGATGTAGTGAGACACGAACACGTAAAGTTTTATCCAAAATGTTTGGTAGCCCAGCAACAGCAAATGATTGCTGACCCTAGATCAAAAAGAACACCAACAGATGAAATTGTACAGGTGGATGAAATCAAGAATAATACCAATGGTTTAATAAAACCCTAGGTAAAAAATTACCCCTCAAACAACGACAAGGACGTACGACTTTGTAAAATTTGTTTAGAATCCGAAATGGATGCTACTTTACAGCCTTGCGGGCATCTGGTGACATGCATGAGATGTACGAAAGGTCTCTTAACGTGTCCTATGTGCCGAACCAATATTTTACATAAAATTAAAACGTACATTTGTTACTAAACGTTATCTATCATTTATCAATTCAAGTAGTAGATGCAATTTTTAGTGACTAACTGAACATGACGTGAAAGAATTCCATAAGAGTGGTATTTTGAGTTTAATGTTATTAAAGTAATACATGTGCGGCAGCAAAAAGACTAATAAGGATATTCGATACTTCTAAAATAATTATAAGACTTTCTATCAAGGACTTGTGGTAAAATCGTGTAGGAAAGACTTATACCTCTTCTAAATATATTAAATATAATAACTATTTTACTTATCTGTTGTTTGTTCATTACATGCTAAACCTATTTTGGATAGAGGAATTTTAAAGTGCCTTAAAAAGGAGTTACAAATTGCTTTAAGAAAGATGTGTGTAAAAGTACTCTGTTAATGTAAGAATGTTAAAGCTGGAAATAAATATTGATATTTTGAAATTTTTTCCTTTTTTATTTTCTAATTGATTTTTTACTGCATAACTTTTTCTTTTTTATTGTTCTTAATAAACTTTATTTTGCTTTTTCCTTTTAAAAAAAAAGAACACCGTAACTTATATTTTTTGTTACTGCTTAACTTTTTTTTCTTTTACTGTAAAAAATTTGTTTTACTGTTTAATTTTTTTAATTGTTTAACTTCTTTTTAACATTATCAAAAAAAATACTATAATTGTTGTATAGAATATTTTTTTTTGACAACACTGGATTGAAGATAAAATATTTATTGAAAAACATAAGAATCGGTAAAACAGTTAATATAATTGTTATAACATACATATCTTACAAGTCTTGTACATACATTTCTCTAACAGTATTGAAAATATCTGTTGTATTCAAATTCTCAAAAAAAAGTTGCCCTCTAATATTATGTCATAAAGTTTAATATTTTATTGCTCTCTCTTACAAAATTAATAGCAAACTCTTTCCAGTTAACAGCACATAAAGCAAGGGTGAAATATTCGCAAAAGCGTTCGTCAACACTCATCTTCATGCAAGCATGTACATATTGATTGACAATTTCATTCTTACAACCTAAGCAATCATTAAGAATAGTAATATTTTTTACCACAATTTCCTTTAGGCACTTGCAGAGAGAAGCTATAACTTCTCTCCAACAATCAGATGTAGCAGTATTACTGCAGTAAAGTTTGTAGCTTTCACCAGGAAAACCATTTTTGATTTCCAGTTGCACATAGTATGGCAGCAAATACGTCAAAAGCGATATTTTCAATACATATGACACACAAGCGTAAAATTCACACAATTTAAAGTACTGATCAAAATTCATAAACACACAATGGGGCGAGAACTGAAAACAATTTTCTTATTTCTGAAATACACGTTGTAAAACCAAGTTCATTTTTTCAGCATCAGACGCTTTAGAAAGGAAGACTTCCTTCTCTATAACTTTAACGTCGGAGGCAGTTGCAAACTCGAAAAACTTGCTCACCTTCTCCATAAGAATATACCATGTTTTCGGATGCATAGAAACACATTCCTTCGTTGGTTGCAAGACACTGTGTCCACATACGTAAATTTACGTTAGGTAATAAAGACATTTAATTTAGAACTTCAAGCACTAAAAGTTTATTAATATTTATTTTCACTACTTCAAATGTACAATTAAACATCTTCATAGTATGGGTCTTGCAATGTTTCAACTAAAGGTAAAAAATATTTTACTTTTACAGGTTTCTTCTTAATTTTTTTCTTACATAAAAACATGCTTTAAGAAATCAAAATGCTAAATGTCTTAATTGTAAATTGAAAATAATTATTTTTTGTAATCTGCGTTTAAAATTTTTTAATAATACCAAATTTATATGTTTCAATCGTATGCTTTTAAAATCATTATTAAAATATGTGTAATAGTATCTAATTTTTGTGTAAAAGCATCTTAATATTTTACAATAAATCAAAGAAAATTTCATTTCAAAAAGTTTGTAAATCTAAAAAATTGAATCATTAAATTCTAGCCAGATTAATTAAAAAAAAATTATATGACTAGGAAATAATAATTAAAAAATAACATATGGTTTAGATTTCAATACGATTATAACTTCTTCAAATGTACAAGGAGTCATCTGCGTTTCTACTCATTTGTTAAGGTCATCAAATCTTGTAAGTTTAATTAACTTTGTTCTACTGTTTCTTTGTTTAATCAACTTACTTCAGTAAGTACCATGTTGTACTTCTGTGGTATATGGGTGAGTTTTCTTTAGTTCAATTAAAAAAAAAATTTACAAGTAAACATGTGCATAGTATGGTTTTGCAAAGTTTTCAAATAAAATAAAAAAGACTTTTTTATTTTTACTTAAGTGTACAGTATTTAAAAATAAATTCTGCAATAAAATATGTGCTGTAGAATCTAATGTATAATTAGTGTTTAAGTGAAAGCATCTAAATTTAAAAAAACACATAAATATTTTTAGCAAATACAATTTTATTTCAGATCTTGCATTAAAAAAGACACAATTTATAAAATTAGTATTTAATTTTTTTAAAATCCAGAATACTGTGTATGTCGTAAGACACGCATAAAAGTTTTTTTTTAAAATAACATTAAGATGTAAGTATAAAAAATAATATTCACAAAGGCATAAATATTAATTGTAACGTTTTCCAAATATCGTTTAGTGCACATTCATATTTACACTGTGTTCCAGTTCAGGGGCTCATATGGGTATTATCACTAATTTATACAATAATTTTTCGAAACGTTAAGTTGATTCTAGGGCATAATGCATTTCCACGGGGTAAGCTGTGTAACCAAAATTTGTTGGTTGGATAAATCATTAAAAGTAAACTTCCATTTTCCAGAACAATTTTTAAAGAGTTGTAGTTCTTTCTAGAAAACACAAACTGTCTTTTTTGTCCAAATGAAACAGACGCTATGGGTGCATTATGATCCAAGTCCTTCTCGTTGTCTTTATGTGCACCTATAAAATCCTTACCATCTTTATAACGGTTCACCAACACAAAATTAAATCTAACATCAATTATTCGTTCCCCTTCACCCTTTATTTCCAACAGTAAAGGAGACCAGGGCTTGGCTGCAATACAAGATCCACTAAAGGTATAGCTTATACCTTCGTCTCCATATGCTACAAGTTGTCGAGGCACAGTATGTTTCTTACCGTAAATTTCTATAGTAGTTTCCTCTTTCTTTAAATACGTTAATTCGTTTTCCAATAGACGGAAATATGACCAACCATCACAATCTGTAAACAATTTACCATATTCATAGCATAAAGAATCTTTACAGTATTTCTGAAAACACTGTTCTTTGTCTGTACGCATTTTCTTTGCAGGTCTAATATCACTATAATCCATGATGTATCTAAAAACAGTAGAAGGGCAAAAATCCAGAGAAGCAAAATTATTCAAAGACCCTAGAAACAAATTCAACTATGCTTTTAAAAGCCTCTTAGTTATCAAACAGCATAATCACTTTCTTTTGTTTGGTCCCTAACATTTTCAGATACCACAACACGTGTACTTCAGTAGTTTAAGCTAATCTTTAATTTTCTTTTGAGTCACTTTTATCGATGACTCCTTGTATAAGTCCGTTCCTTCTCTTTAACCTACACGTGCAAAAACATTATCCTTAGTCATGTGTAATTCTCACACGTTCCAAAGGCTTCTAGACTTTTCAATATTTGGTAGTATGTACTATACGCATTAACAGAATGATAGACTATTTTAAATATAACACGATCATTTATGTAGTCGTAATCAAACGGATAAAGTGCTTGTGTAAAATCTGTTGACCCCGAGCACCTTTTGCTGGGTTCAAATCCACATATTATTATTCACACAGGATATTATTATATCTATACTATAGATGATTCATGTAAAACACACATATTGCAAAAGTCACTTTGGCCACAGTTGTTTAATTAAGATTGTATCCTATCAGTGTCTTCGGGTATAACTCCGGTTCTTCTGTTATCTTAATTAACCTTATACAGGCTAAACAAAACTGAGTCACCCTTTCCAGAAGCTTCTAGAATTTTCAATCTTTGGTACTGTACGCATTCACAAAATGAAAGTCTATTTTAAATACAACACGATCATATATAGGTGATCATGGTCGAACGCATAAAGTGCTTGTGTAAAATCGGTTGGCCGTGATTACCTTTTGCTGGGTTCGAATCCACGTATTATTATTTTTCTTTCAAATAATTATCCATTTAATTCTAAAATATAGCTGGGAAATAAATCCTTTTAAAACTATTTGTTACTCTGTCCACCCCTAGATGGCGATACCTGTCATTTTCACACCATTAGAAATTATATACGAGAATATAAAATCTTATATTTAATTAGTTTCTTAAAATATCCCCAGATGTCGCTACCAATCGTTTCCCAACTCAATTCATCAGAAGATTAATTATTCAAAATAAAACTCTAAAATATTTACAAGTCCCAAACTGAGAAAAAAAAGCAAACGCTACATTTAAACACCTCCTTCCCTCAAGTGCTCAATAGCTCAACGGATAGCATGTCTGCTTTCGGAACCCATGGTCCCCGGTTCGAATCCGAGAAAATCCTTTTTAAATTTATATAATACGGTTACTCATCCCACCATCAGAGGGCTTTACCAGTCCTTCATCACCATGGAAACTCACCATCAACAGCATGACGTCATCTCGTCCAACGAAAAATTAAAACAAAACGTCAAGTTCTTATCAGTAGTCCGCTTCAACTCTTATCAGTATCACCACAAATCTTTATCTCCCCCAACAACGAATCCTTATCTCCCCCCAACAACGTTATCTGATTCCTCCTCCTAAATATAAACAAACGGCGGCCATCTTGAAAAGGCGGTCAAGGAACCCGTATACTACTTATGCCACTGAGAATGCTTTTTTAATTTAAAGTCTCACAATTCAACTTTGAATTACAAAAACTGTGTACGTAATTTTTATACCCTCTCTTTCGTAGTAAAAATAAAATGTAAACAATTTCCATAAAAAACCTATATCCTTTGACCTGATAGTCCAATCGAAATTAAATATTGGTTATTGAAGTGAAAGATACAGAACCACCTTTTTGAAGACCATGTGCATAAGTGCACACACGAGGGGAAGGTTTGGTATTTTAAATTTCCCTCAGAGGATATAAAGCAAATGCCTTTATCAATGGAAACATTCACCAAGGGAGATAAGGGAGCATATGCCACCCTAGTCTTGAAAAAAATCACCTTTTAATTCACAGGGGCGCACCTGCTTACCGGCTTTAGCCCACCTACCCGTAAGAAAGCAAATACGTATATATATATTTTTTTAATTCATGGGCCACATAATTCATTACGCTCCTCAGGCCCGAAAAAAGCAATATATCCTTTTTAATTCATGGGCGTATCTACGGGAATACATAGAAAATACATGTATCTGTTTTTGATTCATGGGTGCACCTAAGAGGGTGCTATTGAATTTTTACCAGAGACCTGAAAAAGCAATATCCTGTACAAACCCATTAAGTCATGGGCACCCATGGGAAGATGCTCAGTGAGTGCGCTCATTAATTAAGGGTGTTGCATTATACTTGAGCCACACAGATCTGTAAAAACGTAAGACAGATGCATATCGTTACGTAGAGCTACGAGTGGGTGGTGCGAGAAATGAAACAATGAAGCTAAAGCCTTCAGACTTATTAGCCTAACGTCATTTCTTCTTAAGAATTTGGAAAAATTGATTGAGAGATACATTAGAGAGACGAGGTTCTAAAAATTGAACCCCTATCAAGATTTCAACACGCCTATCAGCCTGGGAAATCTACAGAGACTTCCCTATGCGATCTTGTAACGGTCCTTGATAGAGCGGTTAATGGAAAGGAAATTGCTTTGGAAGCCTTTCTAGATATTGCGGGGGCCTTTGATAGAGTTCCAACGGATGTAATCTCTTATCAAACGAAAAGTTAACCCATTGGTTTGCACCTGGATAAAATATATGCTTGAGACAAGTATGGCTCGAACTGGGAGACACACTCAATGTAAAAGCTGTCCACAGGGAGGTGTGTTGTCACAATTATTATGGAGCCTAGTTGTTGACGAGCTCCTAAACAGCACTCACTTTCTGGGCCAGTACTGTCTAGGTTATGCTGATGACAACAATGGTCATAAGAGGTAAGTTCCAGAATACTATAACGGATATCATGAGCACTGCCCTAAAAAGATTGAAAACTGGTGCAGAGAGGTGAACCTGTCGGTTAACTCTAGCAAAACTAGCCTAGTCCAGTTTACCCCAAAAAGGCTGCGAGATATGCATTTGCTAAAAATTCTTTGGAACACCACTTGCATATTCAGACGAGGAAGTATCTAGGAGTTACCTTGACATGGAGCTTACATGCTCCAATAGTGCACGAGCAGGGCCAAAAGTGTTCTGGGCTTGCAGACGTGCCGTAGGAATTAACTGGGGTCTAACGCCAAAAATGTTGCACTGGATATGCACTGAGTGATTACTCCAATGGTATCTTATGGGGCCATTGCCTGGTGGAATAGAACCCGTAATGAGACAGTAAAGAAGAACTCACTAGTCTACAGATAATGGCGACCGTTGCAATTGCAAGTGTAATGCGTACCACTCCATCACAGACAGTTAATGGAAAGTTAATGGAAATGCTTCTAGGATTCCTACTACTACATAAACAAGTGGGATTTGAGGTATTTTCGTGTTCACAACGCCTCAAACTCATGGGTCTATGGAAATCGCCCTATGAAATGTCTATGTTAAAAAATGTTGCTACGCAGGTAAAAGAGCATCTTTATCTACTAATGAGACCTGATTGGATGTTAAAGCAATTTTGCTTTTCAAGCCAAATACAACATTATCTTTACAACTAGACATTTGTCACCAGTCTGATCAGGGGAGATGATGAAATTTGGTACACAGATGGTTCAAAAACATATCATGGCACTGGTTCAGGTGCTTTTTGTCCTAATCGAAAAATAAAGCTATCTTTCAATGTAAGATCTCTACTGTATATGAGGCTGAGGTTCTAGCGATCTCTACTTGTACTTACAACTGCCTCTATATTGGAGTTGTTAAGATGGTCTTAAAGATCTCTGACAGCAAGAAGGCCTAAAGATTTTGCAGACACTGCTTTTCTTCAATAGCAGTGTGGGAATGTCACAATGCACTTGTGGGTTTGGCTGAGAGAAACGAAGTGTCTCTTATGTGGGTCCCTGGTCATTGAGGGTAATGAAATAGCAGACCAACTAGCAAAACGGGGATATGAAATGCCATTTTTTAGACCAGAGCCTGTTTTGGCCTTGCTTCAACATAATGATCTGTTATGTGGTTGGATGCAAAAGGTAGATTTAGATAAAAATAGATTATCACTACAGATCAAAGACATGCCAAAGAGCTCAATCAACAATCTCTCTGGTCGAGGGAACTTCTGAAATTGAACAGAAAAGAAATCAGGGTAGCTATTGGCCTTCTAACTGGCCATTGTATCCTAAATAGACGCCTCAACCTTATGGTTGTTATAGATGACCCATTACGTAGATGGCAGAGGAGGGTCCTGTACACGTTTTGTGTGATTGTTACTCTACCCAACGTTTCGAGTATCTGGGATACCATTGTATTGAACCCTAGGAATTACCAAACATTCCAATCGGGTACATGATGAAATTTATTTCGGCAATCTGTTTTTATTAGATCAGTCGGGGTTTTTAGTACAATAGACTACTGGTCACGGTGCTGGCACTCTTTAGAGTTACCCCCACAGTAAGTCATAAATATATTTAAAGAAAATAATTCAATATTTAAACAAAAAAATGTTGTTTTATTCAGAGAATCACATGGAGATATGAAAAAATCATATTCGAATGCAATTCCAGGCTACAGCGGTTTTTTTTTACAAACTTTTAATGTGTACAAACACCTTTTGGGAGCCACTGCATATATTAAAAAAAATTAAGAGTTAAAATTTAGACATTTTTAATAAAAAACAATATTTTTTCTGCCAAAAATATTTGAAAAGGCATTTAAAAGTTTTATAAAAGATTAGGGGCGAATTCTTTATTCTCTAGAATAGCCTCAAAATCGATGCATACACCATTACTAGGAAACTACAATGCTTGATATTTTAGATGCAAAGCTGGTTGAATGTAACATTGACAAGGACAAGAGTTACTTAATTTGTGAAAGCCATATTGAAGATATTCTGAACATTTTCCAACACTATTCACTGTACTTTACTCAAGCACGTATTAGTTATTTAGGAGTTTGACAAATTATTTATGTGTTCCACATATAGTTACCAATTTTTCAAATCAACGATCGCTTTTTTGTAGTATTACTCAAAAAAATTGTTTTAATATTTGATAAATTACCTATTCATATATGAATCCAATATAATTCTGTTGTGCTTGGACATTTAATTAAATAATCTTTTCTCTTACTGTTGGTAATCTTTCAACAAAAAAGGTGTCCCTATTACATGTCTTTATGGTTGTTAAGTTATTTTCCTAAAGATATATATATATATATATCCAATTTCTGGGTGACTTGAGGTGAATATACATACATTATCTACAATACCCCCCCCCACTAGGTAGGTTATCACTATAACTATATAAAAACGAATAACTAAACGTATTGAAACTTCACTAGAGGTTAAATTTCAGATTAGATGCTTTTTTTTTATCTTGATCTTTGAAGATTATTTACCTGTTTGGCTAAAATATAATTCTTCTTGTAATCCAACTTGCAAGTTTTCCAAACTATTCTGTTTTAAATTTTACATGTAAAACCTAGCTAAGGGATGTGTATATAGAATGCTTTAATTTTATAAATAAAAATGGTTTTCCATAAAGAACTATAAATAATGCACACACTACAAAATATTCGTTACTATAGTAAATGAGTAGGTAAAGTGGAAAAATAATTAAAATAAGTTTTATTTCACATTTTTAAATGAAGATTAATTACTAGCATTATGATTTTCCAATATACAGGTTTGAATAAGTTATTTTCACATATTTTGAGATCAAATTTGAATCAGTCATATGTCCACTATATATATTAACAATTTTTATTTAAAATTAAGATCTGCGTTCTGTGTAGTAATACATGTGTTTGAATGACAAAAATCTCATTCAAGTAAAATTTAATTGATTTAAAAAAGGTGTTCTTTTGACAACTTGAGTGGTTACTCAATACAGTAAAATAAATAAAATCTTATAATTTTAATACATTTTCAAGTGCACATTGTGTAATGAATCAATAACATTAAGAGCAACTGTGAAGATAATGAATTTTTTTCAACAATTTTTAAAATTGATGCTTGTATTAAATTTCTTTTGGTTGGTTTTTATGCTGCAAGGGCCATGTACTTTTGGGAGTTTTGCAAAGTTCATCATCACTTCTAAAGGTGTACATGATTAAATTCGACATGACTAAATAATATAGCATATACTAACTTTTTTAGCCATAACACTTATAATTTAATACCCAAATTACTTTCATTTAACAGTCTCCCCTCCTGGACTCCAGATGTGTGTATTCTATTCTACCTTGTACAGTACTCAATATTTGAATATAATTTAAAAATTTTATTATCTGCTTCAAAAATCTTTGAATAGAAATAAAAGAAACGTGCTTAATGATCAATAACTTCTACAGATCATGCTTGGGAATTTAAAATGTTATTTTAATGGTTCAGGTTGGGTTTTTATGGAGAAAGGGCCAAATTCGACCGTACTGCACAAGGTGTAGAATATAGAATATCAAGTAATGGACATACACACACAAAGACAGTTTTACTGACGTACAAGAGAGAAATACATTCTGGAATTGAACCAGTGCCTCCTACATTGCAGGTTGCTAGAGCAATGGACAAACCCACAACCGTAGTGCTGTGGGAATAAATTATTGAAATTTAAAAGAATTACTAGCATAAAGAATGAGTTGAAAAATATTCTCCAGAAATAAAAAAATTATATATAACATACATTTGAGATCAGTGCAAATTGGCAGAATGAAAATGAACAAGTTTTTATTGAATGTGATATCTACTTTCACCTTTAGAGTAAAATGAAAATCCTGTTTCCAGTGATAAGGAATGTGATCCTACATCAATTCAGTGACAGATGGTTGGGAGTAGAGCCTGAAATGGGACGTACAGGTTTTTTCAAGAAAAATAAATTCTTAAATTATTTACCATCTTACATTCTTAGCTTACAATAATAATTTAAAAAATTCAATTAAATGAACTCGCAATAAAGGAATTAAGATATTTTCAACATATCTAACAAATCAGCAGAACAATTTACCACAGCAAGAAAATTTTTACTTTAGTAGCTAGTAAAAAAATTGATGAAAGAAACACATACATCACATCTATAAGAAAAAGGAATATTATTTAAACACAAAATATTCTCAGTTAATTTTGCTAGGTAGCATTAAAAACAAGCTAACTCAATGGAACTTGCAAATAATGAATAAAGTGAACAATACGTATTTAATATTCAAATATGTGAATGAACAAAACTTTTCACTGCCCACCAAAAAAGGAATTAGTTGAGTAGCATTTATAAACAAGCAAACGCAACACGATTCACCACTTAGAATAGCAAGCAAATAATATATACATTACTCGCAAAATACCCGACCTTACTCGGTTTGAATTGGTTTACTCTAGATTGAAGAGATAATCAAATTATACAAAGACTTACGTTTTTTGTAGAATAAAAATTTATTTTAACATCTTTCGCCATCTTTATATTTTCTACAACTTACTTTGGACACAAATCCTACACATGCATATCCATTCATGTAATACATTTCACATACATCGCACAATTGCTGTATGACAAAGCTACAAAATTACGAAAGGTGATACTAAGGTTACTACTATAAAAGACGATTTATAGGAAGATTTGGAATTCCCTTTCTTAAGTTCTTTTCATGTTCAACTCAATTAATTTAAAATTACGATTTACGGCGAGTGCTCTCGCACTCATAGTCAACAAAACAATATTTTTTTACTTGTGGCACTCTTGCCTCCGGTATACGACATTGTGAAATTTGGCAATCTTCTCCTGTCATTATTACAACAAATTTTTTAATTTTGGAAAAAGTTCCAGTTTGGATTAATAAACATTATTATTCTTTCAATAACGGCATTATTCTTTAAAATAACGGTTATTTTCTTTAAATAACGGCATTATTCTTTAAATAACGGCATTGTTCTTTAAATAACGGCATTATTCTTTAAATAACGGCATTATTCTTTAAATAACGGCATTATTCTTTAAATAACGGCATTACTCTTTCAATAATGGCATAACTACACTTAAAATTTACTGAAAATTTATACTGACTTACCTAACATTTTTAAGTCTAATACTTTGTGGTGCTGTTGCGTGTGATGAGAAGGAAAACACATTTATTAAAATAATAAATATTTAAAACTGGAAACAGCGAAGTAAAACAAAATGAAAGATGTCGAAAAAAATTATTCTAAAGATATTAATTTGTGATTCAATTTTATCTCTTGATCTCACACAGTTGCCACAACTTACAACTAAAAGTGTACAAAATTTAGAAATGTAAAATTAATTCAGAGCGAAAGAACCAGAAAAAATATCACTGCTCGCGCGATCTTGTTCATTCTCATTTCATTGAAAAATATCGTCTGTCCCAAATATTCGGAAATCGTTTTCATTGCGCAAGGAATAAAAATAAGACTCGAAATAAATGAAGTATCAGAGATGAAATTCCATAAAAAAATAATAAATAATTTTGAATAATAATTACTTTTTCAGCAGTACTGGTAAAGCAATCGAATTAATCGTAATATTCAATAGACATTCCAATTTTTCCAAAACTACCAAATTATGGTTGATTTAAGTATACTTACTCAGGTGTTTTAGCATGAAACTCAACTAAATATAACAATAAAGAAATGTTTAATATTGCGTTCACTAAACTAATAGATAATGTATAAAATAAAATACAATGCAATCAAATATCTGGAATACAATTCATGTGATGTTTACACAAACACAAAATCGAGCATAGAACAGAAAGACGGACAGACAGACTTTCGCAACCAATACCACTCACTAAATGAAGATAAGTACTCACTGTATGCAAATTTTCATGAAAATATCTTAAACCGCGTGGACGTGTATAGGGCACAACATACAGACAGACACCAAACGAAAAAAAGGCGGATTCGGCATCAGAAGGGTCCAAAACGGATAGAAAACTTGAAATGGGTCGAAAATATTGAATGTACAAACAAACACTCCATTCTTATTTATATAGATTAGGGATTACACCATAAAAAGCAATTAATATTTAAGGAGTTGAATTTGCCACACAGGTAAAACATAACATGCTATTGACTACAACCTAGGTTCAATCCCAAAGAGAAAGATGCCAGAAGTGTTGATTTTTTATGGTGCAAGGGTCATATTTGGCCTTGTTGCAATAGACGCATGATGTACAACATCAAGTAATACATGCACAAAATGAAATTTTTACTGGCACAGAAGAGAGAAATACAATTACAGAGGAATCACACCTGTACTTCCTACAACTCACAGGTTGCTAGTGCAGTGGGCATAATCATTGTGCCACAACCAAGGAAAGACCGAAGGACAACCTAACCATTTACCATATTAACTTAAAAACAAGCTAACCCAAAGTTATTCACCATTTAACGAAGCAAATGAACAGTACAAAAAAGGGATATAAATGAATAAAATATGCAACTGACCGAGAATTTTCATCTGCCCGTCAAAAAGTCAATTACGTTGGGTAGCACTTAAAAACAAGCTAACTCAACGTTACTAACTATTTAACAAAGCAAATGAACAATACAACACATAAAGGAATAAAATACGTAAAATATGCAACTGACAGAGGATTGTTATCAACGCGCCAAAAAGTCAATTCCGTTGGGTAGCACTTAAAAACAAGCTAACAACGTTATTCACGATTTAGCACAGCAAGGGATCAATACATTTCAAAACGGGATATAAAATGCAGGAAAAATAAGTAAATGAAGAGCCTTCATCTGTCCGTCAAAAAGTTTATTCCGTTGGATAGCATTTAAATACAAGCTAACTTAAAGGAACAAAACAATTTGCGAAACAAATGGATAGGAATGAAAATCTTCAATAAATTAAAATATTATTGCTTACTAAAATTTGGCTTCTAAATATAAAACATTTGGTCGCCACACAAAAGACCACAGCTCAAAATTCCTTGTCCTTCCACTTTCATTTATACAATCCAAATGGCAAATGCTGATCTACAGCAGGACTGCTAGAATCCTACATTAAATTGGCGACAAGAATAGCGAAATCACCAAAGAAAGTTTGCTCATGCGCATTGCATTTTCGGCTCCTTTGAAATGTCTCTCACTTGTCTGGAGTTCTTACTCCATTGAGGCACTCGTCCATCTCACGGGTGTAAGAATCATAGCAATTGCGCATGCGTCAATTTATTCCGGTCCGGACTTATGTTGCAACCCTTTCTTTACGAGTGGTTTGTTTGGCGAAGACGTGGATATTTTCACCCCGCGCCAAACCAAGCATCTGTCCGCTATCGTTGACATTCTAGTATGGATGAACAGTATAAATGCGATTCTTGTGACAAAACTTTCCAGTATCGACAGAATTTCTTACGTCATATAAAAAAGGTGCACATTGTGACTAATGTCAGCAACAAAAGAAAATTTAACATAAACTGCCCTGCAGTATCGTGTGAACAAACATTTTCAACACGAACAAAGCTGAGGGAACATGTGACGAGTGCTCATAATGTAGTATTGGATGTAGAGCACATGGATATAGAGCACAATTACAAGTTATAAAATAATTTATTTTTCAGAAACTCATAATGTGTGTGTTTGACATTTAAATAAACTTTTAAATTATGAACTTACACAAATTAACTTTTCGTAGAAAGATAGTATAGAATAGATAGTATTAAATACTCATTTACTGGTCGTAAATAAGCCTTATTATACTAAACTATAAAAATAGGATTCTAAACTGGCCGTACTTATTACTTTAACATCTGACAGCAAACTCAAAAAATCCTCGTATTGTAAGCGATAAGTTGCCAAATTTGGCATACCTTTCCCCAGAACCAAACATGGAGTTAAAAATTTCCAACTCCATACGCAAGCGCAATTGTTATGATATCTTACACCCGTGAGATGGTCGTCTGAAATGCCACCCGTCCCGGTGGCGTATTTAGAAACACTGGCGCTTCCAGCACAAACGGAAATACGTCATATACATAGATGCGCAGACGCGCCAGCGCAAGCAAACCCGCGTTCCGGCATACGACGCCACGCCGTTGACGAGTCATTTACTCATTTCACCGTGAACTGGTCTCGTGTACTTTTTATTTAATTCCAACTATTAGAATCTTTTCTTGGTGAAAAATACAATCTACTTAACACTTGCAACATGTCCATGCACACATGTTAAAGAAATGACCATTTTATAGGGGTTTTGTGTTTACTTACACTGCCGTGTCAACATTATTCAGGCAAATGATTTTGACATGCTTTCATATAACTTTCATTTAATTCTTTGTAATAAACTCCAAGTTATACAAAAGAAAGAACACAATAAAAGAAAGTTATTAAAGCCAAAAAATTTTGGAAAAAAACAAAAAATAAAAGTTCTGGGTCTCATAAGTGTGTTCACCTTCATCAATGCATTTACACTGAGTACTTGTTTCATGTACTTTTTAATTAATTCTAACTTTATAAAATGTTTTCTGGGTGAAAAAGTGAAAGCATTTATGATTTCCAACCTGTCAATCCAAAGGGAATCAAGAAATGATCACTTTTTAGAGTTTTGTGTTTGATTCTAATATGCTCTGTTACCATTGTCAAGGCAGGTGATTTTGACATGTTTCCATGAAATTTTCATTTAATTATATTAATAATCTCTTTCCAATACATAGAAAACAAAGAACATAATAAAACCAAGTTATTCATGCAAAAAATTGGGTAAAAAACAATAAATAAATATTCTGGGTGTGAAAGTGTCTGTGCATCTTTGTCGAAGCATTTCACCGTGAACTTGTTTCATGCACTTTTTTAATAATTCAAAACATTAAATGTTTTTCTTGATCAAAAACACAAACTATTCGATAATTGCAAAGTATAAATATTAAAGGAATGAGGAAAGTAGTCGTTTTTAGAGGTTTTGTGTGTATTTTAAATTGGATGTGTTAACATTATGAAGTCGCCTGCTTTTGACATGTTACCTTAAAACTTTATACTAATTCTATGTAATAAACTATTTACAAAATATATAGAAAAGAAAGAACATAATAAAATCAACTTATTGATGCAAAAATATATTGGAAAAAGCAATTAATAAAAATACTAGGTCTTAATGTGTGTGTTCAGCTTTGTCGATGCATTTCACCGTGAACTTGTTTCATGTACTTTTTACATAATTCCAACTTTCTAACAGTTTTGTTTGTGAAAAACAGAAAGTATTTATCATTTGCAACCTATCCAAGCAAAAGAAATCAAGAAATTGGCACTTTTTGAATATTTTGTGTGTCTTTCTAACATGCTGTGTTAACATAATGAAGACAGCTCATTTTGAGATGTTTACATGAACCTTTGTGTTAATTCTAATTAATAAACTATTTCCAAGGTATATAAAACAAAGTATACAATAAAAGAGACTTACTGATGCAAAAATATTATGGATAAAAACATTTATAAAAATTTGGGGTATGAATGTGTCTGTTCAACTTTGTCGAAGCAGTTCACTGTGTAGTTTTTTCATGCAACTTTTGGTTATTTCCTACAATTAAACTTATTTCTTGGTACATCATTCAAAGTAAACACAGATACAAATTTATAACTGCTAAAAAAACATGAATGAAGCTTTTTTTTTTAATTGGCTCTGAAAGTACTTTGTTGATCTAGCTCACCATGAACATTTTGACACTCATCCTTTAGTGAAATTCAAGTGTTAATGTTTTTTCTTTGTAAAAAAGTGAAACTATTAATAAAAACAAACTTTTCCATCCCAAAAGTAAAAAGAAGTAAGCATTTTTAGAGAAGTTGTGTGTGAAAATGAGTATGCAGCTTTGTGAAAGGGTTTCACCGTGAACTTTTCCCACTCCTCTTTTAGTAAATTTGAATTACTAATGGTTTTTCTTGGTGAAAAAGTGAAAGTAATAATTAATTCGAACTTCTTAATATCAAAATTAAAAAGAAGTAAGCATTTTTTAAAAAGATGTGTGCAGCTTTTTCCAAGTATTTCACCGTGGACTTTTCATTCATCTTTTAGTAAATTAGAATTATTAATGTTTTTCTTGGTGAAAAAGTGAAAGCAATAAATAATACTAACTTTTTACTGCCAAAAGTAAAAAGAAATAAGTGATTTTAAACATTTTGGCTCTATTAGTACTTTGTCGACAGAACTCGCCCTGAACTTCTTCACACCCATCTTTAAGTTAATTCCAACTGAAAATGTTTTTTTTTTTTTTTTTTTTGTGTGAAAAAGAGAAACGAATAATTTATTCATACTTTTTAATGCCCAAGTAAACAAGAAGTAAGATTTATGAAAAAAGTTGTGTGTACATGTGTAACCCAACTTCTCTCTTCAAATTTCAGATACACGTGTTTGTTTATATGGAGTTATGCTACACACACAGTTGTTCACCATTATGGCTTTATTTAATACATTTTTCATTTGCTAAAAGAAATGTAAACCCAACAATTATTAATTTTTAGATAAAACGGCCATTACACATCTCTCAATATCAATACGAGCGAGGGTCGTGTTTACTGTTTAGGCTCGCTGTTTTTTTTTTGTGCGCTGACGCGTCTGCGCATCTATGTAATGACGTATTTCCGTTTTGTGCTGCAAGCACCAGGGTTTCTAAATACGCGTCCCGGTGCACCGGGTAACATTGTACTGAAATGCTTAAGTTTCTTGGACTGGACTTATTGCAACGGACTTGTCTGTCACAGGAAAGTTTCTTTTGGGTGCGAAATGCAGCGCCTGGGGCACACTAGGTTGCTACAGAATTTCGGAGGTTGCTATAGATTTCGCCGTCTTGGCTCAAAAACGTTTTTGGCATGGGAGTCAACTCAGTTTAAGCCAAGTTTGGAATGCATTATAGTGGAAAATCACGCCAGTCGCTTAGGAAGGCTCGGTGCATGTCTGTGGATTTGATTACGCTCCTTGATATCGCAAAGCTTGCCTGGAATCGTTTATCCTTTTTTTTACATAATATATTTTGTTATTTTAAAAGTTATTTTGTTTGTGATATTCATTTTTGTATTTTTTGTGTATGTCTGTTCTCAAATATTTTTTACTGTTTGCTTTTCGCTCGTTGTGTTTCCATTGTTCGCTTTCGTGATTTTTACTCTTTGTTGAATTATTTTATGAGTTCATTTTGCATTTTAAAAATTGAGTGATTGCATTTATGCTGCAGTCTTTTTTGATTGTTTTCTTTGACTAGTTTCTCTACCTTTCTCTTAATTGCTCTTCCTGTCTGTAAATTGTCCAAAAATTGTAGTGCAACTATGAAGGATTTAATTATTGGTGTGGATTCGATGGTCAAATACGTAGATCAGTATTTACCATCACAATTACATGGTAATGTAATACATGTTCTAGCTTTTCCAGGAATTACCATTGAACGTGTAACGAATAAGGTTTCATCTTTAAAGAATCATGACATGATTCTGGTTCATGTAGGTACCAATAACATCTATGATTGCCTTTAGAAATGCTTCTCAAAATTTGAGGACCTGTTGCAAAACATAATAAACTGTAACCAAGAGACGTGCATTGTGATCTCAGCCATATTGTCTCGCGATAACTATCTCTCCCTTGAAAAGCAAGCAGATACTTTTTCTGCAGAAAGTGAACACAAAACTTATCTTCTAAACCACAGGCTGTTTTTCTACTGCTAAAAGAAGCAAAATAATTCTTTTTTGTAGATCCCAGTCACTTAGAAAGGTAGTATGGCAAGGAAGGGCCTTCATTTTTAACAGGAAAGGAAACTTTCATCTAGCATTTAACTCTTTGTTGCAGTGCTAAAAGAAGCAGGCAAGCTTGATGATGAAAAGCAACAGGTTTTCCATGACTTACCTGCTGCTCAGTTTCCATCTCTCAATTCTTCATCTGAGAGTTTAATTCAACCTGTTGATCTACCTGAGCCCAAGGCTGTTGAACTGAATTCTACAATTGTTACAGAAGGTCCTGTTCAATGCAGGTATTAATCTCCATAATATTGTACATAAAATATTATTAAATGTGTAACATTGTTTCCATATTCATTCTCTAGATGAGGCTTGGATCAAAAGTTCACTTTTTTTCACTAAACTTCAGAGTGCTCAATATAACAATATAGCCTTCCAACTTTCAGCAGTAAGAACCCTGGAGGTAGGATCACTGTTTTGTCAAAACATTCCAGGATTGAGGAATTTCTAATTTTCCCGACAGTGTTATTGATGGATTTTTAATGACTAGCCGGTCTGCGCCGGCTAGCGCTCGGCGGTGTGTAATAGTGCTTTTTTTTAACTTTTTTACACACCGTAATTAAACATGCTTTGATTTGTATATTTTATTTATTTTTATGTCATTGCGTATTCAATCAAATATTTAAGGAAAGTTGGTCGAAATATACATATACCGCTACAAAATTATCCATGTCTAGTGATGTTTTGCAGGAAATAGACATATCATTAAAATCAACTCAAATACCCAAACACGGAATTCTAAATCAAATTAAAAAAGTAAACATTAATTCTGACGTGGCCAGATACCGGGTAGCAAAATTACGTTTAAATTACTTTTGCATCAAAGGAAGAAATAAAAAGTCAGTTCAAACATAAATATTACAATTTAATTCCTTATTTTGCATAGAAATTGACCTCGGCTATTTGAAAACAGCAAGAATTCAAAATATCTGGGTTATTTTATTTACGTTGATTGTTGCCATTCGACGATACATAAATAACGTCGATTTCGGGTCCACGTACGTTAGTGTTTTATATATATAGATTCTTTGTGGTACGAATTCTTCAGCTGCCACGAGCTTAGAAACGGATTATATCTATAAGACTGATGAAATATTATCTCAATTGGCTGGAGAACAATTTGCCCATAGTGAATATTTATTTATACCTTTAAATGAAAATAATCTGGGTTCTATTGGTTGAAAAAATTTGATTTCTATGAACCCCGCGGTACAGCTTCTGCTCAAAATTACAAAAATTACATTCAATTACAGAAAAATCAGATCTGTAAAGCTTTAAATCTTCTGGAAGATTGATTAATTTCATGCCATACTCACTTTAACCAGACAGATAGAATTAAACTCTGTAGATACTGATTACCCATCTAGCAATAAATTAGTTTCATTAAATGTTGAGAAGACAAGACAGCTTCTGGTTGTAAAAATTTACTTCAATAATTTGCATTTGCAAGATCATGAGATGTAATGAAACTTCAAGACTTTATTGAATAAAAAAAATTGTTTTGTCAAGAAATATTTCAAATAAGCAGCAAATAAGTATGGATACAGTAGCCTTGCCTATTCTTAAGTCTAGCTACTGCTAAGAATTTAAGTGGAAAACTCGATATGTAGCGATTTTAAGCTATGAAAATCATTTGCATTGTGATAATTATAAGATGTAATGAGGTCAAGATCGTTGGATTAAATTGTCAAGAAATATTTCACAGAAGTAGCAAATGAATATGAATGATTTTAAAGTAACCTCAAACATTCATAAGACTAGTTACTGCTATGATTTTAAGAGAGAAATTCGAGATGTAGCCATTCAAAATTCATGTAGGTGAAAAGCATGGCAACTACTTGAGGGTAATTATTAAAAAGATCAGTGTATAGAAAGAAACAATTCTTGTTTTTAGGATTCTATTGGAAAAGTTTGTATCGTTGTATTTTTATGTAAGAGGAAACATAATTAATTTTTCTCTTTCAGGATAAGGGTAAACAGAATGGAGTTGCATCCTGAAAAAGAAAAATTCAGAGCTTTGTATTATTGTATTTATGAATAATAAATTTCCTTTAGTTACGAGATGGCTTGTAAAAGATTATACAAATTCAGAAACAATTCACCTGAGCCTGTAAAGAATTTCCTTGCACCATGATTATAAATTCACATTGTTAACTTTTCATCAAAACAACTGTTATGTTTCTTGATAACTAAATGATGTTTGTTTTTGGTGATCATTTTATATGTCATCAATAATGAATTTCTTTTGGTTCAGGTAATCATAATGGAAGTGGTACATTAATGAACACCTGATCATTTAACCCATTACATACTACTCGGCAGAATATTATTTACTTATTTGGTTTAGGAACCAGACAGCTTACTGATTATTATTAGTAGGTGGTATATTCAGTAGGCTTTATATTTTACATGTAGCACCTTTTCAGAAATACAAAGGCAATAATGGTTTATCACACAGTAGTGCAAAGCTTCAAATTGAATAAGTTATTTTAGAAAGTAAACTTAGTGTAGCTTTTGGCTATAGCCCCCTAAATCTGCAACTGTATATAGCATGTGTTAAGCACAGTTTTCAAATAAAGAGTGTACCAAATTTGTTGTGAATTGGTCGAATTGTGATGTTAAAGATATATATATATATATATATATATATATATATATATATATATATATATATATATATATATTATTCCAATTTGGATCACATATAATTGTTTTTTACCCCTCTCCAAACCTAAGAAAAATAGAATAGGGGTTAATATATAATAGCCAATGTTTTTTACAGGATGAGTGTACCTACCATATGGTTGGTCTGAATTCTTCAGTGATCGTAAAAATAATCTAAAATTGTTATTCCCATGAGGATTTCTAATTGTTTTTAAATTCCACTGAACACCAAGGTCAAATAGAACTGGGGTAATATGTTGCCTACGTTACCCCCAGAGTTGTGAAGAAAGTGTTGGAGTGGACTGGTCAAACGGTGTAGATCTGTATAGAGGACAGACAGACGTCAACTCTGCTATATATACTAATATCCCTTTGATGCATTATGTGACATATTTATCTTGAAACATATTTTGTTTCTTATCTGAAATGTTTATAATTAAATGGTAGTATATCGCAGAAATAAAATAAAAAAAGCTATACACTTTGATTTGGGGGATTCAGATTTTAAAAATTTAGTCACCTGCTAGCAGCATAGTGTTAAAGAACTAGTTTTTGGTTTAGTCACTTCTTATAAGTAAGTTGTATAAGTTTTTAGTACAAGACTGGTAAATTTTATTAATTTTTAAAATAAAAATAAATTTTATACAAGTACTTATCACCCTTTAAAAAATTTAATTTAGTTATATACAAATTACATTTATATACGTCTTTATCCAGTTTCATTGTTTGCAAAAGCTATTTTATTTAGTATGATTTTCAAAGGGTTAATTATCCATTTATAATAAATTTTTGTGAGAAAGAACCAAATTCTTTATCGCATTTCTAGCCCATTGGTCATCCGCTTCACCAAGTCATTCGAACTCCAACAATTATCGCACTTCATTAAGTTTTCAGTACGTATTGAAGTATTAAACTAATCAGTTGTGCGTATGCGTAGTTTAAAGCGTATGTCATGTGGTTTTGATAGAAACGAAAACCATACCTTTAAATTTTTTATTTCCGATCTTTTTCTTAGAATTTAAGTCACATAATTTCATTAATTGCCTTTCTTCTTTTTTTTTGTTTCGTAAGATTTTAATCGTACTTCAGATTAAACAGTCTGAAAAGTTTTCATTTAAAAAAGTAAAGCAGAATAAGAATAATAAAAATTTCGAAAATGGTTCTAAATTTTCAATTCAACTCCTTTTTTCGAAGAGAAAGATTTTCCTGTAGACGATTCCAGTGGACTGAGTGCAGCTTACAAAGGAATCACAGGAATGCCGTTTGGCGTTTACTTTATCTTTATTCTCAACTAACACGCCACAGGCATACGCATACAGTAACTTGAATAGATGGGATCTTTATCTCTTCTAAGATCAGGACCTTCCTTCCTTCGAATGGAAGCAGACCCCTCCGTACCGAGTTACTGAAAACCCACAGCGGATTAGCCGAAGCTAGGGAAAGCCTCTAATGAGAAATTTTAGAAGTGGGCCTAGTGACACGCCGTCCGAAAAACCCTTATCTGCCCAGGATGAACAAGATAGGGCGTGGACGTGGTCGACCCCGGAATGTGTGCGCTGAAGATATGTGGTCCGGCTCAATGATATCAGTCAACCTTAGGTCCGTTTTGAGCCGGAAAAGTTTTCTTCATAGATTCGTGCCGAGGGGTGATCAGAGACGCGCACCCAGGCATCTCCTAGGAACCTATCGGCATTCCTGAGTAGCCCAACGGAACAGCAGGCTGCCCCAACATCCTGTTTATCCAGTACCGTGGGCAACCGATACCATCATCTATAGAGTCTTGCAGACCCTTGCCGTCCGCCAGATAGCCTTCTTTCGTTAGCGTACAGGTATTGGCCTAGGGCAGCCGGGGAGTGGTCCCCTATCCGAGTGGTCCTGACACCGCTAGTTTCCGTGTGGCACCTAAGGAGGTTCCTGTCGCTCCTTGATCGCAGGAACAGCGGCATCGTCTTGTGCCAGTTCCTACGACCCAAACCGATAGCCTGCTGGCTAGAGCGGCTTCGCCACGTTAGAGACTGACATATTCCTCCTACACGGATAGACCCGTGATCTTCGGAGTTATGGAGTCCCCTTTCAACTCCAGAAAGAGCCGCGGTCCGAGTGGTGGGGGCCATCACTCTTCATTCCTTGGAACCAACACGCGTCCACTTAGGGACCCCAAGCATTGTCTACGTAAACTGATAATTACTTAGTTCAGGATGCACACCGCCCCAAGTGCGCAGAGCCCTCCCCCGATCCTTTTGCCCGGATCTCGGGTCCTCGGCCCCTTCATCTTGCTATCATCCCTACGGACAGTCTTCCCGGACATTAAAAGCCACCACCAGCTTTCCGTCTGGGTTGACCTACGACTACTTCCCCAACGGACAGTAGCGTGTACACCTCGGATGGGTGTATAATGCCTAAGCGGCATTGAAGAGAACCTCCGGGCATCTACTAGAAGAGTGCCCCCTCCTCAGTAGCCCAGCAGGACAGCAGACTGTTCTCTCACCCTAATGTCCGGCCCGGGGGCGGTAGTACCGGGACCATCATCCACGGTGATATATAGTCTTCTGCCGCCTACCAGATAGCCTAAATTCGTAAGCGTGCAGGTATTTGACTAGGGTAGGTCCGGAGAGCAATCTAAATCCCAGTAAAACAGTCTCCAGCCATCCTAGTAACAGGGTGGCACCTCTAGGAGGTTCCTGCCGCTACTTGACCGGAAGGATAGCGGCCTGCCCCTATCCGCCGGGTCACTACTCCCGACGAGCCTACAGCCTTACCCTTACCGGCCCGAACCGATAACCAGCCGTCGGAAAGTAATCCGAATCGCCAGCCGCCTACCGGAAGCCCGCCAGCCCCGGCCAGGTACCTCCGAATAAAATCAATCAGCTCTCGGCCCCACGACGAGAGAAGCACCCACCGCCCACCATCGGCTATTCCGGTTACACGGAACCCGAGAGTACCGGTGAAAATAGCCTCGGCTCCAACCGGCATTCCGCTTGATCAAGTGACCTCACGGTCCAAGCGGCGGGTGTCTGCCGATATCAATTCCGGACCACGTTTGCTAGACACAGAAGCCTGAGCACCTGGCCGACTTTCGACGTCCCCAGCCACAAGACGCCTTAGCGATCTCTGTTTAGAGCGGTTCAGCCTAAAACATCCGTACCAAGGGGTGAGCCTCGAGCCCACGACTCTACCCCGCGCCTCTTATAAGGGGCGACTCTTCCAACAACACCAAAAATCGACAGCCTTCTGCCCTGGTTACCAACCAGTGTCCTTACGGACAACTCCGGCAACCCTGGTGGGTTTAACCGGGTCTCCCTTCTCACTCCATCGAAGCGGAAGAGGCGTACCAAGGTACAAGGTTTAGGCATTTTTCCCTTCTTCGAACAAGGTTCTCAGTTGTGAAGCCTCGGTTCATCTGTGAGTTTCAGTTATCTTAGGTCAGGGCTGCTTGGCAAGCGTTCCTTCTACCCTCAAGTATACCGGTTTAAACCATAAAGTCGCCTAAAGGAGCCATACGTAAACGAACAGGAGTTAGCTTGACTGACGTTAATCAGTCAATTACCAGACCGCACCACGAGGAGGTCCCTGCCGTTACTTGAGCGGGGGTACAAATGTGCCTCGGTGTATAATATGATTTGAAAAATTTCCAAGACCATGATTTTTTTCTAAGTCCCGAAGGTCAAAGATTTTTTCAAAGTCAAGAAAATTTCTCATGTCAGTATATCCGCACTTGCATGAATCCCCCGCTCCGAAAGCCTTTTTTGGTCTTTGTCAAAAATTTCGAAATTTGGACTTTGCCGATTTTTTAGAATTTCTGGACTTTGACAAAATCTTCGAAATGTGGAGTTTTCCGAACATATCAAAAATCATGTCTTTTGCCATAGTTCCGAACACGGACTCTACCGAAATATCAAAAGATTTTCAACTTATCCGAAAAGATTCGATGTTTGGACTCTGCCGAATTTTCGGAATTTTCTGGACTCTGCCGGATTTTCAAAATTTGGAATTTTCCGAAAATATCAAAAATTACCGGTTTCCCCAGAACTCCTATAAACGGTTTTATCCAATCAACAAACGATTTCTCGGACTTTGCCAGATTATCGATTTTTGGACTCTGCCAAAATATCGCTTTCCGCAGTCCAAGATCAGAACCCCTCACATAGTGGGGGTTTCTAGTCATTCCACCTGATTACAGGACACCGAATATTGAAACTTCTGTGCGAGAGAGAAGAGTGAGCTATTATTGCCTACGGGGTTGGATGTCCGCTTCTGTCTTGACAAAAGGCCGGACCGCAGTCTCCCATAAGTAGACACTTTCTGAGAAATCTTCTGTACCCCCATTGTGAAGATTCCAATGGTATATCCGGTCTACTGAGGGGCAGAACATGAAAAGACAGAACATACTCTGAATCAATTTTGGAGTGGAAAAGGAATGAACAAACATCAATTTATTTAGAGTGGATCTAGGTCGTTTTTTGAACGACCTTTTTTCTACGGTAGTCGTATCTGGGATTTGGAATAAATAGCTTCTTTATTATGGTTGGAGAGTTTTGCGTAGAAATTTAATAATTCACCTCCCCTCAGTCCTTAGAAATTTATGGATGGTATAAACATGGCCATCCTAACCTCAGGATTAGTTAGTAAAGTTTCAATCGAATTTATTATTTGAAGCTGCTTTAGTTAACGGGTAGAGGCATCACAAACAACAATTAATGACATTTTATTGTATTTTTTAAATAAACTAAACTTAATGTATGTGAGATTTCAAACAAATGTACATAATCTTTAAGCACTACTCAATATGGAATAAAATCTCAAAACTAAACTTAGAAACTCAAAACTCTACGTCTGGAAAAATTACACAATTCTTTGTGAGTTTGCGTTACCAAGAACTGATGTAGTGTCGGCGAGTAATGAAGGAGCGTAACTGTATCGAAAATTGGAATAATCCCTTATTACGCACATCGTCTTGGTCCTTGGTTCGAATCCCGGTCTGGGAAGAGATGTTCGTAATATTTCGGAACAGTGTTGAAACACAGGGTGTGAACACAGGAATTTTATTATTTCAAAACAAAATGGAGCCGGTTTTCTTATAAATTCTTCGTTGGAAAAAATGATTGTCCCAATGCTATATTTCGTGTAGTGTTTTGTTTTCACTCTTTCTCACGTTCTTTTCAAGAGAATGCATGATAACTATGACACACCTTACTGTTCTCTTATTTGAATGTCCCCCGACAGAAACAAACCAAAGGGAAAGCTTCTGAAGAAGCCTTTGGTTGGTTCAAGTTTCGAACTCCAAACCTTTTGATTGCTAATCCGCTCCTCTAGCAAACAGGCTACCATGGCCCTTGGTGGGAGAATAAGATATTTATACATCTTTCAAATTAATTTGCGGTCATACTGATCACTTCCCTTCTTCTGGTGTTAATAGTAAAAAGTACTAACTCTTGCTCCATGATAAAATTTCCTTTTGATTTGAAAAATAAGACATATATGTAACGTTCGAATTCATCTAAAAATAGTTTGCAAATGTTTTTTGTTTATTTCTATTAGTACCTTCTTTAGTGATATTTTGGAGTTATTGTTGTATGCTGTTTAAAATAAAGCTCTTTTTCAAAATTTAATTTGCCTATTACAAATGCACATACTTTCTACAAATGGTTTAACATGAATCCAATGATTAAAGAATATATTTTGAACAATATATATGTTAAATAAGTTCTTAGTGATACTAATTCAAATGAGAGAAATCAGAAAAATTTTACTTTTCATGAAATCCATTGCTTAGTCACAATTTTTCATGCATGGAGCTTACATCTCTACTTCTCCACAAAGGAAATAAATATAGTTTTGATATTGATTGTTTAAAAATTTTATTTATGGATTATTGAGACGCGTATATTTTCTATGAATCGCTAAACAAGACTCCAATAACTGAAGAATTCAACACACACACACACACACTTCAATGGAAACCTCTCGAAACTCTAGTACTCCTCGCAATATGTCTTGCCGATACTTTCGAAATAATAGATACAACCTGTGCTTCATTTCTATTCCTCTCTTCAAATTGTTATCAAATTTGTTTTAATTAAAATACTTTCCACTACGCCACATTAGGTATTCTGTGGAAATTGTGATAAGCCCCTTTAAACTTAAAGTTAATTGTAGAATATTTCCATTCACGTCTAAGAACTCTACCGGCGGTTTGGTTGCTCTAATTTGCAGTTTTTCATAAAATTTCTAGTTATGTTCCTTAGTACTCGTACTCATACACTTTTCAAACAATACTGTAGTTAATTATTTCCAATTTTGTATAGTTGTCCTGTTATATTTCACACGGGATTTGCACATGGTGAGTAAAGGTTAACAACTACGATGTGACACTGATTTTTTTTTAAAGAATAAATAGTCTAAGTAATCTGTAGTTGTAAACCGGTTATTTTAAAATAAAATAGGATGTCCTTAATAGAGTGTTAATCGCGTTCAATGAATTGAATACATACTCAAATATATATGTGTAAACATAACTAAATAACATCTTTGTACTACGCTAGTAGTATACCCCTCCATATACGAGGCGGAAGTGACGTCATCAAAAAGAGGGACATGGCTAGACAGGCGCCTCAATCCCATGATAGTACTTTACGCACGTCCAACTTGATTGACTAATCGGATCACATGACCTAGATACGTATGTCATCAAGGTTTATAGTTGTTGCCGATTTATCTCTTCCTTTCTGCTTTCTTCTTTTCTTTTCAGATCCATGGCTATGGGTGGGTAGAGGTGGGAGCCGAAAATTGTTTCCTTTTATTATATAAGTTAATAATTATATAAGTTAGTGTTTTATGTATGCTTTTTGTTACATCAGAATGGTCCTAAGCCAGCTGTGGATACGACACCATCATCCTAAAGCAAAGGGCACGGCAGAGGGGCGGAAAAATATCAGCTGGTAGTGAGTTCAGGAGTGGTTCTTAGATTATTTATGTAAAATCAACGAAAGCTTGGAAAAATATGAAAAGGGTATTAAAAATTAGGAAAATTAGAATAAAAAGGAATTAAATTGGAAATATTTAAAAATAATTTGGAGGATTTTAAAATTTTTCCGCCAGCTGGGTTCGAAATCGGGAAGACATCCTCCGCTGCCGACGTTTATCTGAATGTGGGTGACTTTAGCCATTAGGCCATCGTTGCTTCACGAAAAGAAGCTCTTTAAAGTATAAGTACCCTTAATATAAGTTGGCAAGAAATACTACTAACAACCATACAACATATATATGAGGAGCAAATCAGAGTCAACTTGTCGGACACTTACGCTGTACGCTGAGGCGCTAGTGTATGTATTGTATTTCTACGAAACAACGCGCATATTCAAAATCAAATGGTTACTGCAACAATCAGATTGGCGAGATATCCAAGTGAAGCCAAGCCCGTGAAACTAGCCAATCAAGTTGGACTTGCGTAAAGTACTATCATGGGATTGAGCCGCTTCTCATGGCTAGTGACGTCATAGCGTGACGTCATCCCAAACAGGAAGTGACGTTTTGATGGTCGAGTTGAGGTGTATGTGTCCTGCTACTGAAAAAAATATTAGGGTCGAGTGGAGTTGAGTTGTTACAATTTATTTTTTAGTTTATCTATTGTTGAATGGCAACAGAAGGTGTGTTTACGTTTGGGACTTGAGATTTTTTTCTGAGATTTTGATGCGGTGTGTTTACGTTTGGAACTTGAGATTTTTTATGTGATGTGATGTAGAGTAAAGTTTAATTGAAGGTGTCCTGCTTCTAATATTTTTAAATACTTTCTATTTTGTAGTAATGGAGTTGAGTTGTTTTGAATTTTATGAATGACATGTAAGTTACTTTACTGACAAGTGGCAACAGGTTAGTTTTATTTTATTGGGAATGACCATTCTGTGACGTCAGATTACATGTTAGAACATGCAGTACCTAATCACAGCGATTTGTCTACGGGCGTAAACGCGGAGGAATACAAGGCGAGGAGTGACGTTGTGAATGACGTCACAAGAGAATTACACATGACTAAGGATTATGGTTTTGCACGTGTAGGTTAAAGAGAAGGAACGGACTTATACAAGGAGTCATCGATAAAAGTGACTCGAAAGAAAATTAAAGATTAGCTTAAACTACTGAAGTACACGTGTTGTGGTATCTGAAAATGTTAGGGACCAAACAAAAGAAAGTGATTATACTGTTTGATAACTAAGAGGCTTTTAAAAGCATAGTTGAACTTGTTTCTTGGATCTTTGAATAACTTTGCTTCTCTTGATTTTTGTCCTTCTACTGTTTTTAGATACATCATTGATTCTAGTGATATTAGACCTGCAAAGAAAATGCGTACAGACAAAGAACAGTGTTTTCAGAAATACTGTAAAGATTCTTTATGCTATGAATATGGTAAATTGTTTACAGATTGTGATGGTTGGTCATAATTCCGTCGATTGGAAAACGAATTAACGTATTTAAAGAAAGACGAAACTACCATAGAAATTTACGGTAAGAAACATACTATACCTCGACAACTTGTAGCATACGGGGGCGAAGGTATAAGCTATACCTTTAGTGGATCTTGTATTGCAGCCAAGCCCTGGTCTCCTTTACTGTTGGAAATAAAGGGTGAAGTGGAACGAATAATTGATGCCAGATTTAATTTTGTGTTGGTAAACCGTTATAAAGATGGTAAAGACTGTATAGGTGCACATAAAGACAACGAGAAGGACTTGGATCATAACACACCCATAGCGTCTGTTTCATTTGGACAAAAAAGACAGTTTGTGTTTTCTAGAAAGAACTACAACTCTTTAAAAATTGTTCTGGAAAATTTAAGCTTGCTTGTAATGATTTATCCAACAAAAAAATTTTGGTTACACAGCTTGCCCCATGGAAATGCATTATGCCCTAGAATTAACTTGACGTTTCGAAAAATTATTGTATAAATTAGTGATAATCCCCATATGTACCCCCCCCCCTGAACTGGAACGCAGTGTAAATAGGAATATACACTAAACGATATTTGTAAAACATTATAATTAATATTTATGCCTTTGTGACTATTATTTTTTATGCTTACATCTTATTGTTATTTTAAAGAAACTTTTATGCTTGTCTTAACCACATACACTGCATTTCGGATTTAAAAAAAAAATTAAATACTAATTTTATAAATTGTGTCTTTTACAATGCAAGATCTGAAATGAAATTTTATTTGCTATAAATATTTATGTTTTTTAATTTAGGTGCTTTTACTTAAACACTAATTATACATTAGATGCTATAGCACATATTTTATTGCAGAATTTATTTTTAAATAACGTACCCTTAAATAAAAGTACAAAAATCTTTTTTCTTTTATTTGAAAACTTTGCAAGACCCATACTATGAACATGTTTCCTTGTAAATTTTTTTTAATTGAACCCAAGAAAACTCACCCGTATACCACAGAAGTAGAACACAGGACTTACAGAAGTAAGTTCATTAAACAAAGAAATAATAGAACAAAGTTAATTAAACTTACAAAGTTTGATGACTTTAACAAATGAGTAGAAACGCAAATGACTCCTTGTTCATTTGAAGAAGTTATAATTGTATTGAAATCAAACCTTACATTATTTTTAATTATTCTTTCCTAGCCATATTTTTTTTTATTTAAATAAAACTGTCTGTAATTTAGCGATTTAATTTTTTAGATTTACAAACTGTTTCAAATGAAATTTTCTTTGATTTTTTGTTAAATGTTCAGATGTTTTTACATCAAAATTAGATACTATTACACATATTTTAATAATGATTTTCAAAAAATACGATAATACATGTAAATTAGCTATTATTACAAATTTTTAAAATGCAGATTACAAAAAAATTCTTTTTGATTTACAATTAAGACATTTAGCAGTTTAATTTCTTAAAGCGTGTCTTTATGTAAGAAAAAAAATTAAGAAGAAAACTGTAAAAGTAAAATATTTTTTACCTAAGTTGAAACTTTGCAAGACCCATACTATGAAGATGTTTACTTGTACATTTGAAGTAGTCAAAATGAATAGTAATAAACTTTTAGTCCTTGAAGTTCTAAATTAAATGTTCTTTTTTCTAATGCTCTTGCAAACCATACATTTTACTAAACATATGAACTTCTTTTTATTTACTTGAAAACCTTGTGTATGTTATGTAGTTTAAATTGCAGAGCCAAATGCCAATTTTGTATAAGTATTTTACAAGATACTTTGTATAGGTCTTTTATAATTTCAGATATACTACATTGCTACGTATAGTAAGTGGGTTTCGTGATTTTGAAAATAATGTGTACACTTCGAGGCTGCTAAACAAAATAAATTGTTGCACTTTCTTGATAGTTAATGCATAGTCTAAAGATTTACTCACACCACTGGTAGTTTTACACATGAGTAAAATTAAATAACAACTGAAAGTTTTAAATATTAATTAATTTTTAAATGAACAAATATCATTGAAATAATGTTTAAGTATGAATTCTATGTATTTCTTCAAACAATCTCTGCTAAAAACAAATTGTTCTAAATCATATTGAAAAATAATTCTAAAACATATTGAAAAATAAGTCTAAAACATATTGAAAAATAATTCTAAAACATATTGAAAGAAGTCATACTGAAACAAAATAAACTGTATAACACTTTTTAATTGAAAAACAACCAGTATTCATATATTTTACACAAAATTATTGCATTACAGCAAAAACAAAAGAACATATTTTTTACATGCTTACATTTTTTTAAAAGAGACATATATTTCATATGAGCCAGTTATTAAATGCCGTCACCTCAGCTTTTAGGCAATGCAAATTATTTTTGTGATGACCACATGGTTGTTTTTGGATCTCTTTGTTGCTGCTTAAAGCACATAGTGCATCGAATTTGGGACACCTAAAGTGTTCCAAGTTGATGTTCGGAATATTCAATGCATCTAAGCGTTGCTTCTCAACACAACCACCTTTGTAAGCTACTAGGTACTGAGTGGCACTCTTTGTCTGCTTGTACAATTCCAAAAGTTTAGAGTCTAGACTTTCTAAGGGAGACACGTTTTCCCATGCTATGGGACAGAAAGGAAGTCCACACACGTAATTTTTAACATATCGCACAGTTTTATGATCTTTGGCACTAAGTTTATACTTAGTAGGCGATAGGTTAAAACGAATACTTGAAGCTACTTGCGATTTTATAGCGATGTATCAGTATTCATGTACTAAGAAACCTTCCTTAGTCTGAAATGCATCAATATCCACAATTGCACAGACCTTAAACATGGCTATTGATAAACGTTATCTGTTCTTGGGGAAAATAATTGTAAACTGAAGACACGAAGAACTGAACTATATAACACCATACACTTACTAATCAGTAAAGTTAATTTTATTTTAGTCCTATCTTTTGTGAGTGACAAAGAACTCGGGAGTGAAGAACGTACTCAAAAAACACGTGCTTGTGATAATGCGACAGGTGAAACTTTATGTTATAATACAGGATTTTAACAAAAGGGGTATGCTTAAATGTGCATGTAATTTGTCCTTTTTTTTTTGCTCCATCACGCTGATGAGCTGAATGCAATTCAATTCGATGCCTAAACATGAGCAAGAAAGGAAATATGTAGCCAAATATAATTTATGTAAGAGAAACTTGTTGTTTACTTTCTTTAAAGTATACTGATTTCTCTTGATTGTGTAGTTTTATTTTTCTAAATTTACATCAGCAAAATTGAATTATTTATTTAAGAGAACAAATCCTTGCCTTTTGTTGAACAGTAATTAGTATATTTAACTAGTACAGGCCTCGAAATAAAGTTTTTACTACAGATGCCTCTTGTGCACCTAAGATTTTAAATTTGGTGCACAGGTTATATTTTAGGTGCACATTTAAAAGAAAATGTAATATAAGAGCATTAATGTAATTTAAACTACTTTATTGGTTTGGTATGTTTATATGGGTCAGTAGTAGATAGTAAATAAAAATATTTAAACATCTAAATTCTTCCTTCTCTCCGGCCCACGGCTGTCGAGACAGCCGCTTCAACAGAGCCATCTGCAAAATGTTTCGATCATCTGAAAGTTCTGATGGCAGTGAAACAAGTAAAACTTCCTAATGTATAAACGCGTTACGGCTCAACGATTTTGGTTTTGCATAGTGTGTATTTAGAAATGTTAATTAAGTTCCTTTGGAACGAGAGAGGTCGATACTAATATTTTGTTCAAACGTCAAAATAAGATAAAACCCTTCCCCCCCCTTTTTTTTTTAACATTAGGTACACCGCGTGCACCTAGCGGGAAGGAATTAGGTGCACAATTTCATTTTCACGTGCACAGTGCACCTGTGCACAGTGCACCCGGGTATTTCGAGCCCTGAACCAGTACCAGTTTTTTTTTAATTGCTGAGGATAACCTTTTTGAAGGGATTTAACTCAATAGATCTTATAATTTGACACTTAAGAGTAACAGATAAGTATAGTGTTTAGGAAAATGAATAACCACTATGTAAATATGAAGACAAAATTTCCAAGCATGTCTATGCTCAATAAACGCCTATCTACGTTTAGAGATTGGCCACGCACAAACTTTGACTTTTGGGACCTGGCCGAAAACGGATTGTTTTATACGGGTGTAAAGGACAGGGTCAGGGGCTATTGGTGTGGCGAAGAGCTTGAAAATTGGCAAGGAGATTATGTAGTGAGACACGAACACATAAAGTTTTATCCAAAATGTTTGGTAGCCCAACAACAACAAATGGTTGCTTACCCTATATCAAAAAGAACACCAACAGATGAAATTGTACAGGTGGATGAAATCAAGAATAATACCGATGTTTTTATAAAACCCGATGTAAAACCTTACCCCTCAAACAACAAGGACGAACGACTTTGTAAAATTTGTTTGGAATCGGAAATGGATGCTACTTTACAGCCTTGCGGTCATCTGGTGACATGTATGAGATGTGCGAAAGGTCTCTTAACGTGTCCTATGTGCCGAACAGATATTTTACATAAAATTAAAACGTACGTTTGTTACTAAACGTCATATACCCTTTGTCAATTCAAGTAGTAGATGCAATTTTAGTGACTAACTGAACATGGCGTGAAAGAATTCTACAAGAGTGATATTTTGAGTTTAATGTTATGAAATTAACACATGTGCGGTAGCAAAAAGACTGGTAAGGAAGTTCGAAACTTCTAAAAAAAGTATAAGACTTTCTATCAAGGACTTGTGGGAAAATCGTGTAGGAAAGACTTATATTTAATACATTTAGAAGGGGTATAATAACTATTTTACTTATTTGTTGTTTGTTCATTACATGCTAAACCTATTTTGGATAGAGGAATTTTAAAGTGCCTTTAAAAGGAATTACAAATTGCTTTAAGAAAGATATGTGTAATGCAAGAAAGCTGGAAATAAATATCCATATTTTGAGATTTTTTCCTATTTATTTTCTAATTGAATTTTTTCGGCATGACTTTTTTTTTACTGTTCTTGATAAACTTTATTTTGCTTTTTCCTTTAAAAAAAAAACATGGTAACTTTTTTTGGTTACTGCTTTGCTTATTTTTTATTGTTAAAGGTTTTTTTTTTGTTTTGTTTATTACTTAATTTTTTTACCGCTTAACTTTGTTACTGTTAAACTTTGTTTTGTTATCACTTAACTATTTTTTTTTACTGTTTAATATTGTTAATTGTTTAACTTTTCTTTCTTATACAAACTTTTTTTAACATTATCAAAAAAATACTATAATTGTGTAGAATATTTTTTTGACAACACTGGATTGAAGATAAAATATTTATTAAAAACATAGGAATCGATAAAACAGTTAATATAATTGTTATAACATATCTTACAGGTCTTTTATATACATTTCTTTAACAGTATTGAAAATATCTGTTGTATTCAAATTTTCAAAAAAGTTGTCTTCTAATATAATGTCATAAAAGTTTAACAATTTATTGCTCTCTCTCTTACAAAACGAATAACAAACTCTTTCCAGTTAAGAGCACATAAAGCAACGGTGAAAAATTTGCAAAAGCGTTCGTCAACATTCATCTTCATGCATGCATGTACAGATTGATTGACAATTTCATTCTTACAACCTAAGCAATCAAAAAGAATATTAATATTATTTACCACAATTTCCTTTAGGCACTTGCAGAGAGAAGCTATAACTTCTCTCCAACATTCAGATTTACCAGTATCAATGCAGTAAAGTTTGTAACTTTTATCAGGAAAACCATTTTTGATTTCCAGTTTCACATAGTATAGCAGCAAATACGTCAAAAGCGATATTTTCAATATATTTGAAACATTAGCGTAGATTTCATACAATTTAAAATACTGATCAGAATTCATAAACACATATCAATTTGTTTTTAGCAGAGATTGTTTGAAGAAATACATAGAATTCATACTTAAACATTATTTTAATGCTATTTGTTCATTTAAAAATTAATTAGTATTTAAAATTTTCAGTTGTTATTTAACTTTACTCATGTGGAAAACTATCAGTGGTGTGGGTAACTCTTTAGATTATGCTTTCATTAACTATCAAGAAAGTGCAACAATTTATTTTGGTTAGCAGCCTAGAAGTGTACACATTATTTTCAAAATCACAAAACCCATTTATTAACCATTTAACGTAGCAATGTAGTATATCTGAAATTATAAAAGACATACAAAGTATCTTGTAAAATACTTGTGAAAAATAGCATTTGGCGCTGCAATTTAAACTACAGAACATACACAAGGTTTTCAAGTAAATAAAAAGAAGTTCATATGTTTAGTAAAATATTTTTTACCTTTATAGTTGAAACTTTGCAAAACCCATACTATGAAGATGTTTATTTGTACATTTGAAGTAGTCAAAATGAATATTAATAAAATTTTAGTCCTTGAAGTTCTTTGACAATATCGCTTTTGACGTATTTGCTGCCATACTATGTGAAACTGGAAATCAAAAATGGTCATGCCGAAAAAATTCAATTAGAAAATAAATAGGAAAAAATCTCAAATATGGATATTTATTTCCAGCTTTCTTGCATCACACATATCTTTCTTAAAGCAATTTGTAATTCCTTTTAAAGGCACTTTAAAATTCCTCTATCCAAAATAGGTTTAGCATGTAATGAACAAACAACAAATAAGTAAAATAGTTATTATACCCCTTCTAAATGTATTAAATATAAGTCTTTCCTACACGATTTTACCACAAGTCCTTGATAGAAAGTCTTATAATTTTTTTAGAAGTTTCGAACTTCCTTACCAGTCTTTTTGCTACCGCACATGTGTTAATTTCATAACATTAAACTCAAAATATCACTCTTGTAGAATTCTTTCACGCCATGTTCAGTTATTCACTAAAATTGCATCTACTACTTGAATTGACAAAGGGTATATGACGTTTAGTAACAAACGTACGTTTTAATTTTATGTAAAATATTGGTTCGGCACATAGGACACGTTAAGAGACCTTTCGCACATCTCATACATGTCACCAGATGACCGCAAGGCTGTAAAGTAGCATCCATTTCCGATTCCAAACAAATTTTACAAAGTCGTTCGTCCTTGTTGTTTGAGGGGTAAGGTTTTATAAAAACATCGGTATTATTCTTGATTTCATCCACCTGTACAATTTCATCTGTTGGTGTTCTTTTTGATATAGGGTCAGCAACCATTTGTTGGTGTTGGGCTACCAAACATTTTGGATAAAACTTTATGCGTTCGTGTCTCACTACATCATCTCCTTGCCAATTTTCAAGCTCTTCGCCACACCAATAGCCCCTGACCCTGTCCTTTACACCCGTATAAAACAATCCGTTTTCGGCCAGGTCCCAAAAGTCAAAGTTTGTGCGTGGCCAATCTCTAAACGTAGATAGGCGTTTATTGAGCATAGACATGCTTGGAAATTTTGTCTTCATATTTACATAGTGGTTATTCATTTTCCTAAACACTATACTTATCTGTTACTCTTAAGTGTCAAATTATAAGATCTATTGAGTTAAATCCCTTCAAAAAGGTTATCCTCAGCAATTTAAAAAAAACTGGTACTGGTTCAGGGCTCGAAATATACCCGGGTGCACTGTGCACAGGTGCACTGTGCACGTGAAAATGAAATTGTGCACCTAATTCCTTCCCGCTAGGTGCACGCGGTGTACCTAATGTTAAAAAAAAAGGGGGGGGGGAAGGGTTTTATATTATTTTGATGTTTGAACAAAATATTAGTATCGACCTCTCTCGTTCCAAAGGAACTTAATTAACATTTCTAAATACACACTATGCAAAACCAAAATCGTTGAGCCGTAACGCGTTTATACATTAGGAAGTTTTACTTGTTTCACTGCCATCAGAACTTTCAGATGATCGAAACATTTTGCAGATGGCTCTGTTGAAGCGGCTGTCTCGACAGCCGTGGGCCGGAGAGAAGGAAGAATTTAGATGTTTAAATATTTTTATTTACTATCTACTACTGACCCATATAAACATACCAAACCAATAAAGTAGTTTAAATTAAATGCTCTTATATTACATTTTCTTTTAAATGTGCACCTAAAATATAACCTGTGCACCAAATTTAAAATCTTAGGTGCACAAGAGGCATCTGTAGTAAAAACTCTATTTCGAGGCCTGTACTAGTTAAATATACTAATTACTGTTCAACAAAAGGCAAGGATTTGTTCTCCTAAATAAATAATTCAATTTTGCTGATGTAAATTTAGAAAAATAAAACTACACTATCAAGAGAAATCAGTATACTTTAAAGAAAGTAAACAACAAGTTTCTCTTACATAAATTATATTTGGCTACATATTTCTTATCTTGCTCATGTTTAGGCATCGAATTGAATTGCATTCAGCTCATCAGCGTGATGGAGCAAAAAAAAAAGGACAAATTACATGCACATTTAAGCATACCCCTTTTGTTAAAATCCTGTATTATAACATAAAGTTTCACCTGTCGCATTATCACAAGCACGTGTTTTTTGAGTACGTTCTTCACTCCCGAGTTCTTTGTCACGCACAAAAGATAGGACTAAAATAAAATTAACTTTACTGATTAGTAAGTGTATGGTGTTATATAGTTCAGTTCTTCGTGTCTTCAGTTTACAATTATTTTCCCCAAGAACAGATAACGTTTATCAATAGCCATGTTTAAGGTCTGTGCAATTGTGGATATTGATGCATTTCAGACTAAGGAAGGTTTCTTAGTACATGAATACTGATACATCGCTATAAAATCGCAAGTAGCTTCAAGTATTCGTTTTAACCTATCGCCTACTAAGTATAAACTTAGTGCCAAAGATCATAAAACTGTGCGATATGTTAAAAATTACGTGTGTGGACTTCCTTTCTGTCCCATAGCATGGGAAAACGTGTCTCCCTTAGAAAGTCTAGACTCTAAACTTTTGGAATTGTACAAGCAGACAAAGAGTGCCACTCAGTACCTAGTAGCTTACAAAGGTGGTTGTGTTGAGAAGCAACGCTTAGATGCATTGAATATTCCGAACATCAACTTGGAACACTTTAGGTGTCCCAAATTCGATGCACTATGTGCTTTAAGCAGCAACAAAGAGATCCAAAAACAACCATGTGGTCATCACAAAAATAATTTGCATTGCCTAAAAGCTGAGGTGACGGCATTTAATAACTGGCTCATATGAAATATATGTCTCTTTTAAAAAAATGTAAGCATGTAAAAAATATGTTCTTTTGTTTTTGCTGTAATGCAATAATTTTGTGTAAAATATATGAATACTGGTTGTTTTTCAATTAAAAAGTGTTATACAGTTTATTTTGTTTCAGTATGACTTCTTGCAATATGTTTTAGAATTATTTTTCAATATGTTTTAGACTTATTTTTCAATATGTTTTAGAATTATTTTTCAATATGATTTAGAACAATTTGTTTTTAGCAGAGATTGTTTGAAGAAATACATAGAATTCATACTTAAACATTATTTCAATGATATTTGTTCATTTAAAAATTAATTAATATTTAAAACTTTCAGTTGTTATTTAATTTTACTCATGTGTAAAACTACCAGTGGTGTGAGTAAATCTTTAGACTATGCATTAACTATCAAGAAAGTGCAACAATTTATTTTGTTTAGCAGCCTCGAAGTGTACACATTATTTTCAAAATCACGAAACCCACTTACTATACGTAGCAATGTAGTATATCTGAAATTATAAAAGACCTATACAAAGTATCTTATGAAATACTTATACAAAATTGGCATTTGGCTCTGCAATTTAAACTACATAACATACACAAGGTTTTCAAGTAAATAAAAAGAAGTTCATATGTTTAGTAAAATGTATGGTTTGCAAGAGCATTAGAAAAAAGAACATTTAATTTAGAACTTCAAGGACTAAAAGTTTATTACTATTCATTTTGACTACTTCAAATGTACAAGTAAACATCTTCATAGTATGGGTCTTGCAAAGTTTCAACTTAGGTAAAAAATATTTTACTTTTACAGTTTTCTTCTTAATTTTTTTTCTTACATAAAGACACGCTTTAAGAAATTAAACTGCTAAATGTCTTAATTGTAAATCAAAAAGAATTTTTTTGTAATCTGCATTTTAAAAATTTGTAATAATAGCTAATTTACATGTTTTATCGTATTTTTTGAAAATCATTATTAAAATATGTGTAATAGTATCTAATTTTGATGTAAAAGCATCTGAACATTTAACAAAAAATCAAAGAAAATTTCATTTGAAACAGTTTGTAAATCTAAAAAATTAAATCGCTAAATTACAGACAGTTTTATTTAAATAAAAAAAAATATGGCTAGGAAAGAATAATTAAAAATAATGTAAGGTTTGATTTCAATACAATTATAACTTCTTCAAATGAACAAGGAGTCATTTGCGTTTCTACTCATTTGTTAAAGTCATCAAACTTTGTAAGTTTAATTAACTTTGTTCTACTGTTTCTTTGTTTAATGAACTTACTTCTGTAAGTCCTGTGTTCTACTTCTGTGGTATACGGGTGAGTTTTCTTGGGTTCAATTAAAAAAAATTTACAAGGAAACATGTTCATAGTATGGGTCTTGCAAAGTTTTCAAATAAAAGAAAAAAGATTTTTGTACTTTTATTTAAGGGTACGTTATTTAAAAATAAATTCTGCAATAAAATATGTGCTATAGCATCTAATGTATAATTAGTGTTTAAGTAAAAGCACCTAAATTAAAAAACATAAATATTTATAGCAAATAAAATTTCATTTCAGATCTTGCATTGTAAAAGACACAATTTATAAAATTAGTATTTAATTTTTTTTTTAAATCCGAAATGCAGTGTATGTGGTTAAGACAAGCATAAAAGTTTTTTTAAAATAACAATAAGATGTAAGCATAAAAAATAATAGTCACAAAGGCATAAATATTAATTATAATGTTTTACAAATATCGTTTAGTGTACATTCCTATTTACACTGCGTTCCAGTTCAGGAGGGGGGGGAGTACATATGGGGATTATCACTAATTTATACAATAATTTTTTCGAAACGTTAAGTTAATTCTAGGGCATAATGCATTTCCACGGGGCAAGCTGTGTAACCAAAATTTTTTTGTTGGATAAATCATTACAAGCAAGCTTAAATTTTCCAGAACAATTTTTAAAGAGTTGTAGTTCTTTCTAGAAAACACAAACTGTCTTTTTTGTCCAAATGAAACAGACGCTATGGGTGTGTTATGATCCAAGTCCTTCTCTTTGTCTTTATGTGCACCTATACAGTCTTTACCATCTTTATAACGGTTCACCAACACAAAATTAAATCTGGCATCAATTATTCGTTCCACTTCACCCTTTATTTCCAACAGTAAAGGAGACCAGGGCTTGGTTGCAATACAAGATCCACTAAAGGTATAGCTTATACCTTCGCCCTCGTATGCTACAAGTTGTCGAGGTATAGTATGTTTCTTACCGTAAATTTCTATGGTAGTTTCGTCTTTCTTTAAATACGTTAATTCGTTTTCCAATCGACGGAATTATGACCAACCATCACAATCTGTAAACAATTTACCATATTCATAGCATAAAGAATATTTACAGTATTTCTGAAAACACTGTTCTTTGTCTGTACGCATTTTCTTTGCAGGTCTAATATCACTAGAATCAATGATGTATCTAAAAACAGTAGAAGGACAAAAATCCAGAGAAGCAAAGTTATTCAAAGATCCAAAAAACAAGTTCAACTATGCTTTTAAAAGCCTCTTAGTTATCAAACAGTATAATCACTTTCTTTTGTTTTTGGTCCCTAACATTTTCAGATACCACAACACGTGTACTTCAGTAGTTTAAGCTAATCTTTAATTTTCTTTCGAGTCACTTTTATCGATGACTCCTTGTATAAGTACATTCCTCCTCTTTATAACCTACACATGCAAAAACATAATCCTTAGTCATGTGTAATTCTCTTGTGACGTCATTCACAACGTCACTCCTCGCCTTGTATTCCTCCGCGTTTACGCCCGTAGACAAATCGCTGTGATTAGGTACTGCATGTTCTAACATGTAATCTGACGTCACAGAATGGTCATTCCCAATAAAATAAAACTAACCTGTTGCCACTTGTCAGTAAAGTAACTTACATGTCATTCATAAAATTCAAAACAACTCAACTCCATTACTACAAAATAGAAAGTATTTAAAAATATTAGAAGCAGGACACCTTCAATTAAACTTTACTCTACATCACATCACATAAAAAAATCTCAAGTTCCAAACGTAAACACACCTTCTGTTGCCATTCAACAATAGATAAACTAAAAAATAAATTGAAACAACTCAACTCCACTCGACCCTAATGTTTTTATTCAGTAGCAGGACACATACACCTCAACTCGACCATCAATACGTCACTTCCTGTTTGGGATGACGTCACGCTATGACGTCACTAGCCATGTCCCTCTTTTTGCTGACGTCACTTCCGCCTCGTATATGGAGGGGTATACTACTTACGCTAATTAAACACAAGAACTTAGCGCACAGGAATTGTAATCTATTTATATGATGCACAAAAGATGTTCTATTTTTTATTAAATACAGCAATAAAATCAAATAAAAAAGGCATGATTTGTTTTCCAACGATTCTTATTTTCAAATCATATTAAATTTTATCATGAAAAAACGAATACTACACTGCTGAATAGCGAACAATCGCCTTTCACGAAGCAAATCCCTTGAGACGCATGCCTGGTAAAACCGCGAAACAGGGTTGTGGAAAAACAGAAGTTATATAGAAAACTAATGTATAGCCACCAGCCAAAATCATAAAAGGGTATGAAAACTTTTTCTGAACCTTTTCTAGCCCGTCGGGCAAAAAGGTTAGGAAAATTTTTTGACAAATTTTTGTCTTTTCTGAACGGATATCAAAGGTCAAAAAAGGTTTTATTTTTTCCCGACGGGATATAAAAGGCCAAGCTTGACATGAATCTAGATACGGACCATCTGAGTCACCAATCGCTTGACATGGGGGAAAACAAAAATAGAGAGTGCATCGGGGTTGGTGCAAGTTAAATCTGTAGGTGTCAATTGAATGGGAAAAATACCGACCCATTTTGATGAAGCCAGTGGCCTCGAATTCAATTTCCGATCCAACCAATTAATCCTACAGATGGTGTTCAGATTCTGCGATTGAAGTGGTTAACATAATGTTCTTCACACCAAGATTGACTACTTTTTCATCAGCATTCCTTTTAGAAAATTAGAGTTTCACTGCATCAGTAACCCTTTGCAGCTCGGAGTACATGTCCCATATGTTCTTTCAAACTATGGAGACTATGGAGTTCTTTCAAACATGTCACGAGGTGTTGTCCTCGGATCTTTCCCTTAAGGGATTGATCCCGGACCGTCGTCAATAGCCCGTTGTGTTGCTCTAGTACGACGTTAACTAAAATTACCAAATTACCATCTTTCAAACTATGGTAATTTGGTAATTTTAGTTAACGTCGTACTAGAGCAACACAACGGGCTATTGACGACGGTCCGGAATCAGTCCCTTAAGGGAAAGATTCGAGGACAACGCCTCGTAATTTTGAACCACGGTCAGATGACGAAGCAACACCTGAGCTGGCATCCCACTCTCCAAACTTCCACACCAACCCAACGTGAGGACTTTCGGCCACGACAGATTTAAGGTGCACCAACCGCCTCTACACCATACACTTACTAACATCCATGCCCGGACCCGGATTCGAACCAGGAACCTCCCGATCTGATCCGGTTGGTCAGCTCAAACTATGTGAAGATGTCTCATTGAGACAATTCAGATTTTATATTCAGGCTTAGAATGTTTATTGCTAGCTTTACACAACATTTCGAAGCAAGGATGATGATTGGAGTGCATGGAGTCATTCACAACCCCTAGTAGGGGACTGGTGTACGTTAAATCTGTAGAGACGCATGAATCCTATCAATCCGGTGAGGGTTTCACAATGGTGAACAGCCAAACACCTTCAACGTTTACGTTCTGTTCATGATGGTATTCACATGATTCATTCTTCCTGGTGGAGTCCCACTGAAATCATTTCAAGGCAGAATGACCTTTGAAGAAATGTTTAGTTTCACGCCAATCGTTTGACAAGAATCGCTTGACAGGAATATGGGACGTGTTGGATAGAATCAACAATCGCTTGACATGGGGGAAAACATATCTTGGGCGCACCTTAATTCTGTCGTGGCTTCTATCTCGAGAAAAACTCAGCTCTATCACAATGTGTTCAAAGCGTTGACAGACAGGAATGGAAAAGCTACCGGCCTCGAATTCGACACACTAAATAATCCGATGAAGGGGTCTGCGATTGAAAATGAAATTTTAATTGGCTCACTCGATCGACATCCTGAAATTTTTAACAAAACGTTTTCCTCACGCCTCAAGCTTACTGAGGCATCGCATGATACCAAAGGCTCTGAAAAGGTAGGCATGCCCTTTCCAAAGTAGACCATTTACGATTGGTCGGCCGAAAACATTCAACACAAAAAATTATGCAATCGGTATAGTGGTTAAGGTGTTAACCTCTAAATCGGAAGGTTCCTAGTTCGAATCCGGGTCCGGTCACGGATGTTTGTAAGCGTGTGGTGTAGAGGCGGTTGGTGCACCTAAAATCTGTAGTGACCGAAAGTCCTCACGTTGGGTTGGTGTGGAAGTTTGGAGAGTGGGGTGCCAGCTCAGGTGTTGCTTTGTCATCTGACCATGGTTCAAAATTACGAGGCGTTGTCCTCGGATCTTTCCCTTAAGGGACTGATCCCGGACCGTCGTCAATAGCCCGTTGTGTTGCTCTAGTACGACGTTAACTAAAAATTACCATTACAATTACAAAAATTATGATGATATTTTTTAATTAACGTCACATTGGAGCAACACAACGGGCTATTGGTGATGGTCCGGTATCAACTCCGAAGGAAAGAGAGGTTTGATGACAGCACCTTGTTATTTAGAACCACGGTCAGATGACGATCATATACCTCAGCTGACACCAGACTTTCTAAATTTCTACATTGTCCTCTGACCGTGGTTCAGATTTACTTGGTGTTGTACTCGGATCTTTCCCGTCGGGATTGATCCCGGACCGTCGTCAATAGTCTGCTGTGTTGCTCTAGTACGACGTTAACTAAAATTACCATTACCATTACCATTACGACGTTAATTAAAATTACCTCAACTTACTTTGTACAAGATGGTTTTTGTTGGATTCAAACTCGCAACCCTCAAAAATTAAGTGTACCAAATTTATTGTAAATTAGTTAAATTGTGATATAGTAATGGTAATTTTAGTTAAAGTCGTACTAGAGCAACACAACGGGCTATTGACGACGGTCCGGGATCAGTCCCTTAAGGGAAAGATCCGAGGACAACACCTCATAATTTTGAACCACGGTCAGATGACGAAGCAACACCTGAGCTGGCACCCCACTTTCCAAACTTCCACGCCAATCCAACGTGAGGACTTTCGGCCACAGCAGATTTAAGGTGCACCAGCCGCCTCTATACCATACGCTTACAAACATCCATGCCCGGACCCGGATTCGAACCAGGAACCTTCCGATCTAGAGGCTAACACCTTAACCACTATAAAATTGTGATATAGATACTGAACGTTATTCCTATTTAGATCTCGCATCTTCGTCTACGGTATTGATCCTGGATCGTCGCCAATAGCCCGTTGTATTGCTCCAGTTCAACGTTACTTTAAATATGTAACTACTTACCTATTTGGATTACGAATTGTTTTTACCTCCCTCTCGTCGCAAGACAAATAGAACGAGGGTTAATACATAGCCTATGTTTCCCGCATGATTCTAAAGAATGAATGTATCAAATTTGATCCGACATCTTAAAATACTCAATATTATTAATATGGGGATTTCGAATTGTTTTTAGCCTCTCTGCACGCCCAAGAGAAATATAACGGGGGTTATTATGTAGCCTATGTAATTCGCAGGGGTCTAAAGAGCAAGTATAGCAAATTTGGTGTGGATTGGTCAAATGGTGTAGATTTGTATAGAGAACAGAGAACTGGTTTATATATATAATAGTTTTATAATATAGATTATAGAGACAATTAAGAAGTGGTTTTAGATTATTAAAAAGTTATCGATATTTTATTATTTGTAACTTGATTCAAGTTAAATTTATGTGGGGGTTCAGGTTTAATACATTTAAATGTCCTGATTATGCATAACTTTTATTTTCGACTTCGAGGTTATGCATTGCATTTTTATTTAAATTTTCATTAATTATTTTGTTATGTCTCACATTTTAGAGAGTTGGTATCTGATCGGGACTCCATTGCCTCTCCTAGGTCAAGAATAGGTGCTTTTTATGTTGACTAGATAACTTATTTTTATGATAAAGGCAAATATTTAAATTATCAATAAATATTGTTCGCTCAAGGTCACCTGAAAATAAAGATATTTATTAATTTATACTATGTAAATATTCATTGGAAATTGAAATGAATTTCACACTGGACATTAAATCTCGGAATTTGCGAAAACAATTTGAATAAATTTAAAACGTCATAAAAATTAACTATCCGACCGCTTAGTCCATTTTTCAATCAATGGAGGTTTGACCATTTCAGTCTGAAAAATGACTATCTCCGTAATTAGTTATATTTGTGGAAAATGTGTATGAAATATTAAAACCCCAACTTTTGATACATTTGTTAGTGGTTATATTATAAGGTTGCGTGTAGTTTCACTTTCACTCAGCTAACACAATAAAACGATAAAGCCTGATAAAACAAATCCTTATATTTATTACATCATTTCAGAGTCAGCAGTTAAGCCTATCATTAGAACACTAGCGGCTGCGAGGCAAGCCAAGAAGTGACTATAGCCAACGCTGTTGCCAACTATTGTCAGTTGAATAATTACATTTATATTTTCTTATCTTGCCACAACATTACTCCCTTACCAGTAACTAAGTTACGAAGTATAGGAAGCATGCAACAGAAAATACCCAGTAACATTAATGCACATTATAACCATAACAAGAACTCATTGCTTATAACAATAGATTTTCTACCTAAGCACCCTATGTATGAATTAGAATAATAACAACACATATTTTAAAGTTAGGTGCTTGGTAACACACACACACAACAAATAATATCATAGTATATTTTTCAGAGTGTTATATTTAGTTTGACATTTTGCAATTTATATACAATTCAAATTCAGCACTTCTGCTTACCTTGTGATTACTTGTACCTACCACAAGACCAACACAAGTGATAAGCAAATTGAAATTAATAATGCGAATGCCATTATATTAATATGCTACTGTATACACAATTACACACTATAATAGTTGTTCAAAAAAATAATTAACACATGAATTCAAGGGTTATTAAAACAAGAAAAATTACACAAAAGTAAACAAATACAAAACACTATAATAGTAATAAACATTAGATAAGAAAACAAACATTCAATACAATATACCAAATATTCCAGCAATAGTTTAATTTTACAATAGATTCAGATTTAAGTTTGGAATCTAACTGGAAGTTTTATTTTTCTACCACAACGCGAGTATGTTGGGGGTTTAATTTTATCAGTTGTTTCTGGTAAAGGCTGATCAGCAATATTATCAGATGGTAAATCACCAGACACAACTGGCATGTCATCTATATAAATAAGAATGGAGTGTTTGTTTGTACATTCAATATTTTCGACGCATTTCAAGTTTTCTATCCGTTTTGGACCCTTCTGATGCCGAATCCGCCTTTTTCTCGTTTGGTGTCTGTCTGTCTGTCTGTATGTTGTGCCCTATACACGTCCACGCGGTTTAAGATATTTTCATGGAAATTTGCATACAGAGAGTACTTATCTTGATTTAGTGAGTGGAATTGGTTGCGAAAGTCTGTCTGTCCGTCTTTCTGTTCTATGCTCGATTTTGTGTTTGTGTGTTTGTGTAGGCATCACATGAATTGTATTCCAGATATTTGATTGTATTGTATTTTATTTTATACATGATCTAATAATGTAGTGAATGCAATTTTAAACATTTCTTTATTGTTATATTTAGACGAGTTTCATGCTAAAACACCTGAGTAAGTATACTTAAATCAACCATAATTTGGTAGTTTTGGAAAAATTGGAATGTCTATTGAATATTACGATTAATTCGATTGCTTTACCAGTACTGCTGAAAAAGTAATTATTCTTCAAAAAATTATTTTTTTTATGGAATTTCATTTCTGATACGTCATTTATTTCGAGTCTTATTTTTATTCTTTGCGCAATGAAAACGATTTCCGAAAATTTGGGACAGACGATATTTTTCAATGAAACGAGAATGAACACGATCGCGCAAGCAGTGATATTTTTTCTGGTTCTTTCGCTCTGAATTAATTTCACATTTCTAAATTTTGTAAACTTTTAGTTGTAAGTTGTGGCAACTGTGCGAGATCAAGAGATAAAATTGAATCACAAATTAATATCTTTGGAACAATTTTTTACGACATCTTTTATTTTGTTTTACTTCACTGTTTCCTGTTTTAAATATTTATTATTTTAATAAATGTGTTTTCCTTCTCATCACACCCAACAGCACCACAAAGTATTAGACTTGAAAATGTTAGGTAAGTCAGTATAAATTTTCAGTAAATTTTAAGTGTAGTTATGCCGTTATTTAAAGAATAATGCCGTTATTTAAAGAATAATGTCGTTATTGAAATAATAATAATGTTTAAAAATCCAAACTAGAACTTTTTCCAACATTAAAAAATTCGTTGTAGTAATGACAGGAGAAGATTGCAAAATTTCACAATGTCGCATACCGGAGGCAAGAGTGCCACAGGTAAAAAAATATTGTTTTGTTGACTATGAGTGCTAGAGCACTCGCCGTAAATCGTAATTTTAATTAATTGAGTTGCACATGAAAACAACTTAAGAAAGGGAATTCCAAATCTTCCTATAAATCGTCTTTTATAGTAGTAACCTTAGTATCACCTTTCGTCTTTTTGAGCTTTGTCATACAGCAATTGTGCGATGTATGTGAAATGTATTACATGAATGGATATGCATGTGTAGGATTTGTGTCCAAAGTAAGTTGTAGAAAATATAAAGATGGCGAAAGGTGTTAAAATAAATTTTTACTCTACAAAAAACGTAAGTCATTATATATTTTGATTATCTCTTCAATCTAGAGTAAACGAATTCAAACCGAGTAAGGTCGGGTATTTTGCTAGTTTTTAATAAGATACGCAGGTTTGAGCCTATCAATGGAAATTTTGACATCTTTACCTTTATTTTGCACTGAAAAATATTTATCATGCCTTTCCATAACACAAAAGGGGCCATCGTATGCTGGCTCCAGTGGTTTTTTCACTCGATCCACTCTCACAAAAACATGGGAACAGGATGTTAAATCCTTATGTACAAATATTTTGTGTTGTGTATGTTGAGTCTTTATTGGCTTTAACATGGCCATATGCTGTTGTAACTTATATGCAAAGTTGTCAGGTTCTATATTAACACTAGGTTTGTCAAAAAACTCACCCGGTAGCCTGATATTAGCGCCATATATCATTTGGGCTATTGAATGATTGGAATCTTCCCGAATAGCTGCTCTACACCCTAACAGAACTGTAGGGAGTACATCAGTCCATTTAATATTATTGTGTGCTTTTATAGCGGTCTTTAGTGTTCGATGAAAACGTTCAATCTTTCCATTGCATTGAGGATGGTACGGTGTGGTATGCAGTATTTTAGCACCACAAATTGTAGCCAAGCTTTTAAAGACTTGCGAAGTAAACTGTCTACCTTGATCAGTAATTATAGTATGAGGTGTTCCAAATCTGCACACCCAGTTTTCATAGAATGCTCGACTCACTGACTCAGCTGTGATATCCTCAAGTGGAATTACTTCCATCCAACCTGAGAATCTATCTATGCCTGTCAGGCAATAAACCTTGCCGTTAGAGGGTGGCAAGGGTCCAATGAGGTCAATATGGACAACACCAAAACGAGCATCAGGTTCTAAGAATTCGCCAAACTTTGATTTGGTATGTCTGGTTACTTTAACCTTTTGACAGTTCACACAGGTTCGTGCCCACTCACTTGTTTGCTTCTTCATTTCTGGCCATATAAACCTGGCAGTCATCTACTTGACAGTGGATCGAATGCCAGGATGGGATAAACCATGTATTTGTTCAAAAATTTTCTTCCGAAAAGGTTGTGGTATGTAAGGCCTTATATTATTCTGTGATGTATCACACCATAAAAGTTTTCCTGATGTCAGTACATATTGCTTGAAATTGAGTGAGTTGTTACTATTTATTAGTTCTTTCAATTCTTGATCATCATGTTGTTCTGTTGCCAGCTGATCAAAATCAATTACAGATATCTCCTCAATTCTGGAGAGAGCATCTGCAACAATATTGTCTGTCCCACTAATATGATTTATGTTTGTTGAAAATTGAGATATATATTGCAATTGTCGCAGCTGTCTTGGCGAGGCTTTCTCATTTTTTTGCTTAAATGCATAAATTAAAGGCTTATGATCTGTAAAAATTTGGAATTCTCGTCCTTCAAGCATATATTTAAATTGCTTTACAGACAAGTAAATCCCTAACAATTTACGGTCATAAGTACTATATCTTCTCTGTGTTTCATTTAACTTTTTGGAGTAGAATGCTATTGGTGCCCAGTGTCCTTCTTCATACTGTTGTAACACAGACCCTATTGCCCAATCTGAGGCATCAGTGCACAAAGATAATGGACATTCAGGTTTAGGAAAACTTAACAGAGCAGCATTTGCTAAATCCACCTCACACTTCTCAAATTGTGTTATTGCTTCTTCAGTCCATGGGACCTGCCTTCTATCTTTTTTCTTTGCACCCTTCAGCATTTCATGTAAAATGGCTTGTGTTTGTGCAGCGTTTTTTAAATATCTACGAAAAAAATTGATCATACCTAAAAAGGTTCTCAGGTCATGAAGTGTGGACGGCAACTTATAGTCCAAAATTGCTTGAACTTTACTGTCAGAGGACGCGAACCAGCAGGGGTAATAAGATGTCCTAGGAACTCTATTTCTTGCACTCCAAAAACTGATTTTGAGATGTTAATACAAAGGCCATACTTATAAAGCTTGTCAAATACTTCTCTGAGATGGGTCTTATGTTCCTCTTCAGAGGAGGAGGCAATTAAGACATCATCCAAATATGGAAAAACAAAAGGTAAACCTTGAAACACTTCATTCACAAAACGTTGGAATGTAGAAGGGGCATTGCAAAGTCCAAAACTCATAACATTGAATTCATACAATCCAAATGGAGTGATTACAGCAGTCTTGGGTTTATCCTCTTCTGCAATTGGGATTTGGTAATATGCTTTCAAAAGGTCAATTTTGGAAAAAATTTTCTTTCCACTTAAAATTAAATGAAAATCCTCTATTCTAGGAATTGGATACCTATCTGGAATTGTCTGCTCGTTTAGGCGTCTGTAGTCACCACAAGGTCTTAAAGTTCCATCTTTTTTAGTCACTAAATGCAGCCCCTTCAACGGTAATGCCCGATCTTTGCTTTAAGACTTGAAATTTTAAATCCTTTCTAACTTTAGCCTTTTCCCTTCGCATCTTGTGTTTTTGTCAACCACCAAATCTGAGTTGTTTCTAGTTATGAGTCCTGAATACTTGAAGCATTTGAAGCCCGGTCCGAGACTATAAACCTGTCTGCAACCATAGCAGTTGAAGGGAGGCCAAGTCGCATTTGTGATGATTTAGATACAAACGGAGTTAGTTAATTGTTGGTACTTATGATCAGTAAGAGATATTAAACGGTTCGATGTCGATAGTTTGTAAATGACCAGATTTAAACCTACTTCAGATATATCTGCAGAGGAATGTGAACTGTGAACACCCTCCCCTCCTTTCACTTCCTGTCAGATACAGGAAGCATGAAAGGACAGAAAAAGCGCACTTTTCTTCAAAAATAGCAAAATTTCAATTGCGATGCAGGAATAGAAGATATTATTCGATCGAAAAAATATTTTACACCTTTCTTATTGAACCCAGTGGGCACCTCTTCCACACTATTAGAATAGCAATAGTATAAATAATTATACCTCCTACGCCGACTAAAAATTGCCAAATTTAAACCAAATTTCCAAAATCCAAGTGCGATGCGGGGGCAGAAGATATTATCCAATCAAAAAAATATTTTATACCGTGTTTATTGAACCCAGAGAGAACCCAGAACGAAAAAAATTGTTTTTCGGCCCACCCTACTAAGCAGGTATGAACGACGTCGTTCACAATGTGATTATTACAACCAAAACAATTCACTGCTTTGGATACACTGTTTGAAAATTGTCCTGAATGTGGGCACACAAAGCATTTTCAAGTCATAAACCCCTTCTGGGTTGTCAAAGTCTCCATTGTAATCCTATTTGGCATTTCATGGCAAACACCTTGCAAGTTCGTGAGTCATTAAATAATACAGAGTATTTGAATAGTGAACTATTCACACGTCAGCAACACGCTGGTAGTTCTCGCAGATTTTGAAGATTTGCTCTCAACGCAACCCAACCAGGCACAAAATGAAAATACTTGTCACTTTTTCGAAAGTCGTTGTAGATTGAGGAATGTCGTATCTCCCACAACGTTTGACATACACAGGTCTCTTTCCAGATTCCAGAGCCAAAAGTGAAATATTTATTCACTTGGCTTATAAACTGTCGGCAAAAGCGAAATTCCTTCTTTTGTAGGCTGCAAGCTTTCACTCTCATCCGTAATGTGCTGCCTAATATGGACTCTGGGAAGACCAGTGAACTTGGTTAACAATCAGGAAATGCTTCTGTCAAACCTATAAAAAAACAACGAAGAGTTAACATTTTTTTTGGCTTACAATAGCAGCTCTTCCTACTTTATCAAGCTGTAAAGATAAATAATATTTTTATACCTGTGAGCAAATAGTTTCTCTAAAATTCAGTCAATACAAATTACATATTTTAAATTAAAAGAAGTCTGCAAATACTGGATATTGGCATGCATTCCATTAATGTTCGAGTTCAATATTTAAATTAAATATTTTATGTCTTCAAATCTAAATCTTTCCATGGTTAAAACATCTTTTTACATAAACTTATCTATGAAGTATTAATTTAACTTGTGTAGGTCATGTAAAGCTACTAGTTTGAAAAATAATTCAACTTTCACAATATAAATACAGTAGAACTCCAAGTATCCAAACTCCAGTTATCTGGATCTCTTTGGTGTAGAGGACATGAGTGATTCTTCGGATCCTGGATATAAAATTCTCAGTGACGATGAACGATGACGATATTGCTACTCAACCAGACGCGGGACCGTCAGCTAGTAAAACGCTTGAGTGCCTTGACAAAGCCATCTACAGCTACTCGCCTCAAGCGCATGCGAGGCTTGGCTGCACGAAAACGAGTAAAGACAGCGAAACTTGACCGATATGTTCAAGTAATATTACATTTTAATACAGTATGCAAGTACATTGTAAAAGAAAAAAATTCAGTCATTAAATTACATTACATACTAAAGCAAAATTTATTTATTATTATCTTTTTTTTTTTACCAAGAAATAACCTTTTTATCGTGAATTATCCAAATGGGGTTTGGTCCCAATTGATTTAGATAGTTGGAGTTCCAAAGTACTGAAACTCTTATCGAGCATGAAGTATTAGAATTGATACATACTACATGTAGAATACGGTGTACAGATGAAATCCCTGCGAGGTATAATCCCAATAAGATTATAATAAATACACTATCATTTCAAAAAATTGTTTCTCTAAAGACATGAAATACATTTTAGTATATACAGTGAAGGAATTAATACATATACGTACCTTGTACAAATGAAATCTTCTCAAAGAATATCTCTACTCGAAAGCTGAGTTTAATTTTTACACCATTCAGTGATTCTGCCTAAATAAAACAAACAACTATGTAATTAAATGTCACAGAAAACAAGTAAATTTATTCGATGATAACTATAAATAAGTTTTAATGCTATAGCCAATGAGCATAAATGTTTCTGAAACACAATTTTTACCGTCTGTCTTTAATACTCGTTTTAACAAAATAAAAATGCATACGAGAAAATGGACTACAGTAAAACATTAACAGAAATAAAAGCAAAAATAGCAAAACTTCAAAGCAAACAGAAAAACCTCTTAAGCATACACTTAAGTATGTACTAAGTAGTTAATAGATTTTGACTCTTGCTGATGGAAAACTCCAGTCCATGGTTGCACTTAAAACGGTTATCAACTTGTGTATAGAAAGTAAAACTGTGTCAACAGAACTTCTTGTTCTACCTGAAGCAAAAGGAAATAGCACGCTGTTACGGAATGGAACCTGGCATTTTAGCGAAGATCCCCAGAGACAATATTTCTTCTATGTGAAGCCTGCTGAATTAAAGGATACGCCGAAAACTTTTAAATAAACGATTGTGCCTAAGCCTACTACTGTTGTCCACTTGAGAAGTGATGAAGGAAGACACATGACCCAGATGCAAAGTGAAGAATTAAACTGCTTACTTCAAGAATACAAACGCTGCTTTGAACCAGGGGAAGAACCTACTCCTTTCATAAAGCACAGAATAGTTACAATGAATCATCATCCTGTATCTGTTCCACTGTGTCATATGTCTCCGGCCAAGAAAGAAATACTGAAAGAACAAATTAACGAACTTTTGTCAAAGAACATAATAGAAGAATGTGAATCCCCATATGCTGCTTCAGTAGTGCTAGTCGCTAAAACAAACGGGAAAGTAAGATTATGTGTTGACTACAGAGGCCTCAACGCCCCGTTACGAAACCGGACACTTATCCATTACTTAGGATGGACGATCTTTTAAACGAAGCTACACCAACATCATACATGTCAACGATAGATCTACAATCAGGATATCATCAGGTGCAAGTGGATGAAAACGATTTGGACAAAACTGCCTTTATTTGTCCATTCGGAACTTACCGTTATCTACGCATGCCTTTTGGTCTGCGTAACGCACCTGCCACTTTTCAACGCCTGATAGATAAATTCCGAAGTGGCCTGAAAGATGTTTTTGCACTCTTATATTTGGATGACATAGTCATCTTACCAGAGACTTTTGACAAACATTTGAAAGATCTAAAGACAGTTTTTGAAAGACTTTCTCTTTTTAAACATCATACAAATAGAGAGAAATGTCATTTTTCCAGTGATCGTGTTAAGTACTTGGGTTTCTGGATAACAAGAGATGGATTTGAAGCCGATCAAGAGAAAATCGCTTCTATCCAAAGAATTCCAGTTCCAACTAATGTGAAAGAACTCCTGTCTTTCTTACAGACCTGCTCATGGTTTAGAAGATATGTTCCAAACTTAGCAGACATAACACGACCTCTTAGCTAAGAAAAGAGTCGATTGGTCGTGGGGTCTTGAACAGCAAGAAGCTTTCGAAACCCTAAAAGAACGCTTTACAACAGCCCCTGTGTTAAAGCAACCTGATGGATGTAAGCCTTTCATAATTCGCACAGATGCGAGTAACTACGCCCTTGGCACAGTCCTTCTCCAAGGAAATGGTCCAGAAGAACATGTGATTGAATACGCTAGTCGTCTGTTGATCCCAGCAGAAAGCAATTATTCGACTACTGAGCGGAAAGCCTTGGCAGTAGTTTGGGCCATAGAAAAGTTCCGAGGTACATCGAGAATCAAGAAATTAACATTGCTTCAGACCATCAACCTCTTAAATGGCTTCTGAGCATTAAGTCACCCTCAGGACGTTTAACAAGATGGGCTCTGAAGATCCAATTGTTTAATCTAAAAATCGAATATACGCCAGGAAGAGCTAATGTGGTCGCTGATGTGCTGTCGAGACCGACATATTCACATGAAGATACAAACTGTGAGGTGCAAGCCGTATCTATCAATATAACCACAAGGAAGTCTAGAGATATTCGAAAAGAACAGTTGGCAGATACAGATCTAAAGAAAATTATTGACTCCGTTGAGAGTAATGATAAAGACGAAAATTTTGCCAACTACATCAGTCGAGGATACATTATGAGTCTTGTATCACTACTCACCTGAAACTGAGTCAGACGATGCTCAACTCGTAGTCGCCATTCAAGAACGCCAGCGAGTTCTGCAGCAGCACCATGACGCTCCTACAGCCGGTCATTATGGTGTGGAGGGCACCTACAACAAGATTGCATCCAGATACTTTTTCACAGGTCGTAACAGGCATGTAACGGATGAGGAATTACATTTCTGATTATATCAAAACTATTGGGACTTTCCTTTTTAATCTGAATTTCTCTTGACAACTTTGAAATTAATCTAAATCTTCACGTTAAACATTGCATTGTGAACAATACCCTGTATACAAGGTTCTTACCGACTGTAGTTGTTGATGGAACTGAGTAAAGTAAAAAACAGTGAAATTAGGTTTCACTAACCGAGGGGAAAAGAACGCAAATCTTTAAAGATAAAAAAACGACATTTATTCAAACAAAACACAGAAATAACACATCTTGATTAATATATATTGCATTTCCCCTTGGTCCCACAAAGTAAAACTAATAAAAACAATTATGAATTTTCATAAAAGGTCCGAAAAAACCAAGTATTCAATTTGGTTACCCAAGTCCATTTAACATAGGATAACCAAAATAAACTCAAAGGACACTTTTCACGGGTAAAAAAAAATAATAGAAAAATATCAAAAAACTTATTTCAGGAGCAAGAATTTTTTTTTTAAAAAGAGAAAGGAAAACGAAAACCATATTTGCCCATCGTTGTTTTCTGGGCGATGTATCCAGATCGGGTTCAGAGGCGTCGGCATTGTTGGGTACAAAATTTTCGAAACCATCCGTTCAACCTTTTGTCGTTAAATTATAAGCATGGATACTTGATAAACATGTACGCTTTTGCTCCGGGACGTTTCACTGGAAATTTTACCTAAGTTCTTCCCCTATCAATGTGTGCTGTCCCTCGCTTTTCAACGGTACATTTGTACTCAATCCCCGAGTTTTTTTAAATTTGAATGCCCAACCAATCACGGCACGCCAGCGAGATGACGACGCGTTTTTGAAAAGGCTGTGAAATTGTTCACCCTTCGTTTTCTCGTACCGATTTAGGCGAAAAATAGTTTTCCCACGAGTTCACGGGAGAAGAACTTAAACCACCAAACATCCCAGTTAGCAAAGCTATAAGAGAGGCGGGAGAATCGGACGCATCCTATTCGCTCTCCGATTTTTTTAGTGGCTGGGGTCACCGTGCGGTGACCCCAGTTGCTGTTGGTTTTTTGGATCTGATGAAGGCGTCGGTGGAGCTGGCTGGAAAGGAATTACGAGGGTCTTTTCGCCTTTTTTTCCGGGAACGCGTTGTGAATTTTTTGCTGATGGAAAAACACCGTTGTTAAGTGATGAGTTCCCACATCCATCGCACAGAAATAAGAAGCGAATTGCCGGCCTCCCTGTGACTCTGGAAGTTAAACCACCGTCCTGATTCAGTGTCCTTCTCCGGAATCCAGAAGTTCCCTTCATGAGGAGTTCCCACATCCACCGCCCAGAAATAAGAAAAGAATTGCCGGCCTCCCTGTGACTCTGGAATGTGTACCATCATTCCGATCCAGCGTCCCTCTCCGGAATCCAGTAGCATCCACCGTTTATCTACAATGGGCAATTATAGTTTTTCGTTTTTTCTTACTTTCCTTTAATTAAGTCCTTGCTCCTGAATTTATTATTTTTATTTATAGTTATTTTCCCCTTTTTTGTCCCGTGAAACGCGTCTTTTGAGTTATAAGCCCTCATTTGGGGTTATCCCAATATTTTAAGTAGATTGGAGTAACCCAATTGAATGCTTGGTCGTTTTGGACCTATTCTGAGAATTTTGATTGTTGCTTTAGTTTTACTATTTTTGGGACCAAAATTCACAGTGTGATTTTACGTTAATCTAGAGTTTATTGTCTTTACCATGTTTAGTTCAAATAAAAGTTTTTTTTTTTATCTTTAAAGATTTGTTTTCTTTTCCCCTCTTTTAGTGAAACCTAATTTCACTGTTTCGCTTTAAATAGTTCCATCATCAATTACAGTCGGTATGAGCCTTCTACACAGGGTTTTGCTCACACCGTAATGTAGAATCGTTTAATTTTCCAAGCTCGTTAAGAGTATCTCAGATTTAATTAGAAAAACCCAACATGTAATATGGTGCCGTGACGTTCTACCGACTGAGTTTTTGATGGTGCAAGAGCAAGCTTAATTTTTTTTTCTTTTTTGACTTTTTTTTAATATTAAGTTTTGTATGTGTTATGAGGGTATTGTGATTTTTGTGAAGGGAAACTTTATGTGAAATCGCCCTTTTTGATAACACAAATGACCACAAACCAGATCAGACAAAACGGCCAGGTCATAGACGAGGAACGAGTGGTTGGGACTTTTGTCGCAGAGGGAGGGTTATCTGCGGATAAAATTAATCTCTTGCCACTTTTCAATGATGGCAGTTCCTCGGGGAATGTTCGAGAGTTTTTAGCAGAGTGCAAAGAGTTGGCTGGGCATTTCAAATGGTCAGACCAAGACCTATTTTTGGCAACGAAGCTCCGATTACGAGGAGAGGCCAAGGCCCTTGTTCGGGAACAAAAACATTCAGTGACAGATTTCAAATCCCTCGAAAAAACCCTGTTGGACCAGTACACCAATAGACCTGACTTGTCATTGGCTGTACATGAGTTTTTCTCGTTCAAGCAACCCAACACCATGCCTGTGGCAGTGTTCTTTGCAAAGGCCGATTCCCTGTCTTTCAAGGTGTTCTCTACGGGTGATGGTGACCACCAAATTGAGGAGCAATACCGCAACAGAATGCTCAGAAGCATGTTGCTGTCAAATTTTTGTCCTGAAATAAGGCGAGGCGTGTTATCTGCTAACCCCCAGTCAATTGACCAAGTGAAAGAGATAGCCCTGAGGGAAGAACGTGCTTGGATGTCCTGCAAAGCAGAGACTGCACATGCGGAAACTAACCCATTCCATCAAAGCACACCACTTTTTACTGCACAGGCTCAGCCTTCAGATGTTAAGCAAGATGCAAGCAGAGCAAGATGTTAGAATTGGTGGAGTCGCTGTCGAACCAGGTCAGGGACCTGTCGGTTGAGGTCAGCAGACTGAGAGAGGAAAGACCCAGGGCACCACAACAGTGGGGTGAAACCAGGAAATGCTACAATTGTGGCATAATGGGTCATTAAAGAAGAGACTGCAGGGAAGAGAGAAACACTGGCTTCTCACCCCGACAACAGCCAAACAGGCAGAGACCTTTTTCATCTAGGGAGAACGTAAACAACTACCCGCAGGTTCCCCCACGACAGAGGTATCAGGGACCACCCAGCCAGCAGCATAGGAATTTAAACTAAATTCGGGCCAACAGGCTGTACTACTGTTGGAAGAGTCCCCTCCTTTGATACAACAGATATTTACGTGTAAAGGATCCAATGACACACTGCCTATGATCATAACACACATTTTTGGAAAACCACAAAAGACACTCCTTGACTCAGGAGCTGGTCTTAATCTGATTGACGCCCAACTTTTGGTTAACAAAAACATTGTCAGAATACCCTGTCATGTTAGAGTCAACACAATTGATGGCAGTGACTTCGAAGTTGACCAGTGTGTTTGTTTACAAACAAGGATAGGCACAGATGTCTTCACGATTCAATACTTGGTCATGCCTCACAACATGTCAAGTTTTTTTTCAGTCATTCTGGGAAAACCCTTTTTGCAGGAACAAAAATGTCAACTCGATTTCGCCCAAAATTGTTTAAGACTAAATTCCCAAATTCTAACTTTTGAAGCACAGAAACAAGGCGAGGAACCAAAAATTCAAGATAAGGGAGTTCCAGCTTCTGTTTATGCTATGTGTAAAACCGTTATTCCCCCCCCCTTCTCAAAAAATAGTTTTTGGAAAGATTAAAGGCAACATTAATGGAGATATTTTTCACTGAACCAGCTTGGAATACTGGTGATAAGCAGATCTCGGTAGCTAGATCAATAAGCGTAACTAAACAAACTCAAATTCCCATTTTAATAATTAACCCTTCTGAAACCAGCTACCACTTAAACAAACTAACTAAACTTGCTCAATGCCACCCCTTAATTTCCTCACATAACATACCAGGGTTGGACCTCAATTATTTTGCTCAAGATCCAAATTTTGGCAGCTGCGAAGAGGCAGATTTCGAGTGGAGCAAAACCTTTGACCTAAACCATCTTGACACCACTGATAAACAGAAGATTGAGACCCTTTTGGACAAGTACAAGGCAGTTTTTGCTGGTTCTGTGCAGGACCTACCAGGCTGTGACACCCTGTTACACCAGATAAACCTGACAGATTCAGCCCCAGTTAAGAGAAAATCATATAGAGTCCCTTACAACTTGAGAGAGGAAATGGAAAACCAAATTACTATACTTCTTGAGGCAGATATCCTAGAACCCTCGACTTCCCCCTATGCTTCCCCTGTTTTATTGGTTAAGAAACCTAATGGCGAATTTAGATTTGTTGTGGATTTTAGAGAATTGAACAAAAAAGTAGTTGCAGACTCGTACCCCCTACCCCTTATTTCGGAAGCAATTGACAACCTCCAGGGAAGTAGATATTTTTCAACCCTTGACTTAACAAGTGGGTTCTTTCAGCAGATGCTTGACCCGGAAGATAGGCACAAAATAGCCATTACCACCAAACAGGGCCTGTTACAGTTCAAAAGAACACCTTTTGGTCTAAAGACCAGTGCCAATTCATTCCAACGGTTGATGGAGATTGTACTTTCTGGTTTAAAACCAGCTCAGATTTTTGTTTATGTTGATGACATAGTCATTGCTTCCAGCACTATTGATTCCCACATGGAAAAGTTGGAACTAGTCTTTGACAGACTCCTCCAACATAATTTGAAACTCAAACCCTCCAAATGTAATTTTTTGAGACAATCCATCACCTACCTTGGTTTTGTAGTGGCCAACGGAAATATTTACCCCGACCAAAAGAATATCCAAGTAGTGGAAAAGTTTAAAATCCCGACTTGCAGAAAGCATGTGAGATATTTTTTAGGATTCGTAAACTATTATAGAAAATTCATACCTGACTTTAGCCGTCGCTCAATCCACCTTACTAATTTAACCAAGGAATCCAAACATTTTAACTGGACTCAAGAGGCTGAGAAAGATTTTGATGATCTCAAAGTTGCTTTAATCCAAACCCCATGCCTAACTCTCCTAGGTATGACCAGAGATTTTATATTGTACACTGACGCGTCAAATTCAGCTGTAGGAGGAGTGATTGCTCAACTTGACACATCAGGATTCCCCAAACCAGTGTCTTTTGCCAGTAGAAAACTCAACTCAGCTGAGCGAGTCTATAGCACCACTGAAAAAGTAATTTTGGCCATAATTTTTACTGTTGGTTACTTTAGACCCTATCTTTATGGACGTAAATTCATGATTTTCACTGATCATGCAGCTTTGACACATATTTTGAAGTTGAAAGATTCAACTGGTAGAATTGCTCGATGGGCCCTGACTCTATCTGAATTTAATTATGAGATTAGGTTCATAAGCGGCAAGTGCAACAAGGTTGCTGATTTTCTTTCACGTGGACTTAACCACGACACACCACCGACTCATGAATCACAGACCAACAATACCAATTCTGATGAAGTCACCCTAGTTAAACAATTATGTACCCTTCAAACCCAAAGTAATGACCCTCACAATTTCCAGGACAAGATTTTGAAAGATATAGCACATAAACAAACTTTAGATGCTAAATGCCAATCTATAATCAAAAGCTTAAACGACTCAAAACCAATCCAACCAACTAAGCTCATATTTTTCGTACAAGATGGAATTCTTAAATGTAAAGAACTTAAATTTTCCAATGTTAAAACACAACACACCAGAATTGTCCTTCCTAAGTTAATGATTCATGACATTTTATCCCAGTTTCATGATTCCCCATCTGTTTGTCATAAGGGTTTGAGGAAGACTCTTTCAACAGTCAAGAAATTTTATTATTGACCAGGGATGCACGAACACATTGTCAATTGGATTAAATCTTGTAATAGCTGTATGCAACGTCGTGCTCACAAACCTCGAAAATTGGCACCCTTGCAACGTCCCGAAATTCCTCAAGGTCCCTTTCATAAAGTTGCCATCGATGTTGTCGGACCCCTTCCTATAACTGGAAATGGCAACAGGTACATTATTACCTATATCGACCATTTCACCCGTTGGTGTGAGGCTTACCCTGTTCCCCAAACAAAAAGTGTTGATGTAGCAAAAACGCTACTGAATTTTATTTCACGATTTGGCTGCCCCTCCACAATTCTCACAGACAGAGGTTCAAATTTTATGGGCCAAGCAATGCAAGAAGTTTATGCATCCCTGGGGATAAAGAAGGTGAATACCACCGCATACCACCCCCAAGGGAATGGAATTTTAGAGGTCTATCACAGAGGACTAGGCAACGCCCTGAGTCACTTGGTAAACGAAAATCACAACGACTGGGACAACAAATTGGAGTATGCCCTGTTAGCATACAGATCTACATGGCACTCTGCCACGAAACATACCCCAGCATTTTTGGTTTATGGTAAGGAGCTCAAGTTGCCCTACCACATGTTCGAAACCGATCCGCCCTTTTCATACAGGGAGACAGAGGATTTTTCAACGGCATTACTTAAGAGACTACGCACTGCCTATAAGGAGGTGAAAGATAACCTGGTTCAAGCGGGGGAAACACTAGAGCAGTACAGGAATCGTTTTGTCAAAGACAAAGGAATTAAAGTGGGAGACGAGGTTTATCTATACTTCCGTAATGTTAAGCCCGGGTTAACTAGGAAGTTCAACAAACCGAACATAGGAAATTTTGTCGTCACAGGAAAACTATCTGAGGTACTCTTTGAAATTGCGGATAAGGGCCAGTTTACGATTCTGTGTATGTCCAACTGCGTCGGCTGCGTCGAACCAATGGTAGAAGAGAACCACGTGATTGACAGATGTGCGGGATCACGCAGCCTCTCTGCAAAGCAACGCAAGCGCTAAATTTGGTACTTCATCATATCCAACTCTCGACGCACATACGCAAGCACACGTGACAACTTTGACGAATCAAAATCCAACATCTAATGTTTTGATTCAATCGAATAAACTAAACATCGCCATTACCGAACCTTATAGTGAGTCTGAGTTGCTGACTGTGGAGGTTTAAAAAACATTATAAAACGCTGGGCATGCGTTATGTACGAATTTGACTTCGAAAGAGACGGGCAGCTGTTGCAAAAGGCCTTGGGAATTCCTTGTAAGTACATGCATTTACACTAATCTTCAATTTGCATTGCAATATGTCTATATTTTGTTTACCTAGTTTCATCCGAAATAATAAAACCTCTTAGTTTATGCTAGTGAAAAATTGTTTTCGAAGTTGATTTGTTGTGTAGCTTTTATTTCAACGTTTATGAGCGATTTTTAAGTTTATTGGCAAATTAAAGTGAGCGATAGAAAAGCGCTGTAGAAATAGCTGTTTATTTTTTATAACTGAAACTATTGTGGTCGTAAACATTTGTGGATGTAGGAAACTTTTGTTGTTTAATTATTCCATTCCACCTCCTCTTTGGACCAATAATTGTTACTTTCCCAGCCTCACAAAACACAACACTTGAACTTCTACTAAAGTGCTTAGTTAAGAGGAAATGTACAAAAAACTTCATCTGTTTTTTTATGTGCAAATGTTCTTTCCCCGAGATTGAGGTGCCTTCGTTTCTCGGAGGCTTTACCCACAGTTAGCTACCTGCCAGTTGTAGGCAGCATAGGTTCTATTTCTCCCTAGGTGTATTTCCCTCTTTGGTATCAGTAAAACCTTTGTGTATGTACATTACTTGACATGTATTCACAGCGCATTTAACGGTGCAGCCAAATATGGCCCTTGCACCGTTGAAACCTAACTAAACCCTGAGATTTGTTTTCAGTTTTCCTAGTGATAGTGTTTGATGACCAAAATCCTTCAGTTCGCTACTTTAAACAGAATTATCTTCATTAATTTTTCTACTGATAGTTTTTTGGTTTTAGTTCAAGTCTTATGACAACCCCTATACATAGGCTTTCAACAAAGACTGAAAATTTCTTGGTTTAGTCAGAGTAAATTATACTTTATTTTGCCACATTTTTTTTGGTCTTTTTTCTGCATTCAAAGGTTTTGTTAAACGGACCGGCAAAGCCACCGAAAGCATTATTTCAATTCACAGCCCGTATATCCACTGCACTGGAAGAACGAGACTGCAACAAATACCAACAAATTTCCACTTTTGAAAGCTTTACCGCACAATTATGACTGGAAACCAGTTAACCGAAAAGTACCTTCTGAGTAAAATGTATTATCAATTTTCTTGTGGTGGATTTGTATCAGTACAAATGGCATCAAGAGGGATTTCTTTGTCGAAAGCAATAAAATCAAAGAAAATTATGCCGCTGCAAACTACCAAATGTAATGGGCTCACTTGAAATCCACTACCCTTGCAAGTCAAAGAAAGTACATGTATTCGCATGATAGGTTAGGTTTTGGTTCTCGAACCCGCTTTTCACAAAATAAACTTACTGATGCTTAACACAAGGAAGAACACCTCATTTGGACTGTAGCTTATTTGTTTCTTACACTGAGAGCTGGAACCGCGCTCGATGGCTTCTCAGAACACACCAACAGTTAAAATCTTTCCAACAGATGACGCTTCTGGTGCAAACAGTACATATTTGGAGAAACCTAAAAAATTTCAAAAATTTGAATTTTAATTCCTGTGTTAACTAATTGGATGCAATTTTTTTTTTGCAGAATAATATCCAACTTCATTTAAGTGATGAAAGTACATCCATGGACAGATGTTCAATGGAAATGCTGTAGCAAGACAGAAGATGCTGCAATACTGAGCAGTTCTCTTACAAAAGGTCACTCATTATTTTCTTAAAATATGGTTTGTTTAAATAATTCTGGTAATATTTAAAATTTGTCGTGTCTCAAACAAAAACACAAAATTTAGTACCGTTTTGTACTGTAAATGCATAAAGAGTGAGATTCTTGTATGGAAACGCTGGCAATATTCTACTTTGTCACAAGATCAGACACTTTCTGAGAAGTTGGCAATGTTCGAAGAACATGAAAAGTTATGCCTATTAAAGAGTGGTGCCAAAAACTGTTCCGGATATAAGGGACACGAACAATACGTTTATAAAGTAATAACACTATATAAAATAATCATTTATAAGTTAACATTTTTATAATATTTATGTTTGTAATTCAAAACTAGTGTCATTTTATTCATGCTTAGTTGCAATGCATTTGATGTATATCTGTTGGTGAGAAAACATTTCTATGTATGTTTACAAGGTTAATTACTATACTCTGCTTCCCCCCCCCCTCAATACATTTAATATTTTACCTTAGGTGACAACTATATATTGTGAGTAGTCCGTATCATAAATTTTCATCCACTCCGGCAATGTGTCTAGATTTACATGTAACTCCTTAAAAGCTCTGCTTTCAGCGAGTGATTGTGTGAAATTTTGAAACATCCTTGAATACCCATCAAATCAAGACACAGTAACCGCAATTGATTCTTCTGTAAAATTTCTATCTCAAATTTGAAAAACAATGTACTTTCCATGTTAAAAGTGATATAAAACTAAATGTTGATTAATTCAGTTTTTAAAGTGTTGCTATGTAAGTTTTTTTATCTTATTACACCAGGATAATAATCAATATATTGGGTAAAACTGTTTTAAGTTAGTGTTGTAAGTTATATAAAACGTATAGCGTAGAGGTGGCTGATGTACCTTAAAGCTGTCGTGGCTGAAAGTCCTCACGTTTGGTTGGTGTAGAAGTTCGGAGAGTGGGGTGCCAGCTCTGATGTTGCCTCGTCATCTGACCATGGTTCAAAATTACAAGGCTATACACCGAATGGCTTAGGCTGAGATAGTGGTTATTAGTTGAATATAAAACATACTCCACTCTAAGTTTAATAAAATTTCTTTTTGAGTTATTCTGAAAGTCGATAATTAACTTACAGTGTGATTTCATGTTTAATACTATATATCAAAAAGTTAGTATCCATAAGATGAATTTCATGACCAGTGGTTATATAGTTTGCATTTTGTTTATTTCATTTTATATTTCAGACATTATTCTCTAAAGAAGAGAAAGAAGCTAACTTCTGAAAGATATCAGTTGCTCTGTCAATGGCGAAAGAATACACTTGAGCTACATGATAGTTTTGTAAACTCCATGGGCATAATTCGAATGTATACAATTGCACCCTTGCTTATATTGATAGATTTATAATTAAATAAATTTAATGCTAAGAATTTCTTGTGTGTACATTTTATTATTCATAATCTTTAGTACTAGTTTCATTTTAAAATTTACAAGTTTTGTATTTAATATAATTCTGAGTCACAAATGCAGAAAAAGAATAAAATAATTTTTTTCAATACTTATATTAAATAAAGCGAAATTATATTTGCTTACTAATTATTTCTTAATGTTTCAGGTAAATATTTAAAATAGCACACATTACATGCATCATATTACATTTATTATAAATTAATTATTCTCATCTGTGTTTACTGCACTTGTATTTTGCCACCTATCCATTTTATAAATTGAAATTATTTGCTCAGTGAACGGCATTCAATCTAAGTATAATATTAAACATAAGTAACTTAAATTTTCTTTGAATATTTTAATAGGAAGTTTATATGAAATATTCAATCGCATTGTTCTTGTGCCTATAATCTTATATATTTAAATTATCTATATATATAAAACACTAACGTACGTGGACCCGAAATCGACGTTTTATTTGTGTATCGTCGAATGGCAACAATCAACATATATAAAATAACCCAGATATTTTGAATTCTTGCTGTTTTCAAATAGCCGAGGTCAATTTCTATGAAAAATAAGGAATTAAATTGTAATATTTATGTTTGAACTTACTTTTTATTTCTTCCTTTGATGTAAAAGTAATTTAAACGTAATTTTACTACCCGGTATCTGGCCACGCGTCAGAATTAATGTTTACTTTTTTAATTTGATTTAGAATTACGTGTTTGGGTATTTGAGTTGACTGCGAGATGTTGCGGACATATTTGAGGATTCCCAAGTATTATAAATACGTGTTATTTTTGTTAATAAATCATTATTGTCTGTGTCAATATCGTTGAAAAGTCTTTTGTCGCATTATTCTATTTCACAATAAATATAATCAGGAAGTCGAAATTCAACAGGTTTGAATAGATACGTACGTGTTTTTTCAAGGATTGGAATTTTATTTTTGTTTGCATTATGTGTTCCGGTATATTACATGTTGCAGAAATATTATTTAGGAGTTAGATTTTAATGATATGTCTATTTCCTGCAAAATATCTCTAGACATGGGTAATTTTGTAGCAGTATATGTACATTTCGATCAACTTTGCTTAAATATTTGATTGAATATGCAATGATTTAAAGAATTGTTTCACAAAAATAAATAAAATATACAAATCCAAACATGTTTCATTACGGTGTGTAAAAAAGTTTAAAAAGCACTATTACACACCGCCGAGCGCTAGCTGGCGCAGCCCGACTAGTATTAAGTATTTAACAATGCTTATAAGATTGAATATGCAAGACACACAAATCTTAAAAGAGAGGACATGGTAAACTAAATCTAAGTGATTAAAAGAACATGGTTACCACATACATGTGTAGTATGCATAAATAAATTTCTTGAAATATGAGAAACACAGTAATTTTCCTATTGTCGTGAGTTGACACAAGAAACATATTCTTAAGTACAATTAAAACCGTCGGTACAAAATAACATTTCTATTGAAAATAAAATAACTACATAATATACCATTGGAAAATGTTTCGCTGACTAAAAATTCAATACTTCCCAACATTCAAGGTGTGTTTTGTTCAAGTTTTAAAAAATCTTAGGCAGAAATGGAATGCTGACAATTTGAATTTATTGCACAAACCAAATGATAAATATACATACTCCAATTCATTAAAGCTTACTTTATTCTGTTTAATGTGAAAATAAATGAAAAAAAAAATTTGTAGATTTTACAAAAGATGATACAAATTTTCATGGAAATGAGGTTTGTATGGACAACTAAATTTTTGTTCGGTGGTTGGCTGGATTAAAATATAATGAGCAGGGTGTAAAAAAATCAATCAGATTTTTTTAATTTAAATTTCTGTAGGCTCTATACACTTTTTTTTAAAATAATTATCTATAAATTTGTTAAATAAAAAATTTAGTTTGTGATATGGTAAATCAATATATACTTAACATTTGTTTGACTTTAAAACACAAGTTGACATCCTACATAGTTTTCCTTGAGTAAATTACATCATCATGTTAACAAATTTATCAGTAATTGTAAGTTACAGACCTAAACTATAGTGTGAGAAGTAGAATAGAGGACAGAAATAATCAGACTATAGTAAATTCTAATATTAAAACTTTGAATTCATATTGAATCTTTCTTTCTTCCTGCTGACATGTTAATGGCTGTGTATGTGAAAATGTATATTTCTACTCTTTAATCTCTATTGCACACCACAAGAATAAGCTAACTGACAAATACCTAAAAAAACACAAGTAGGAAGTAATTTAGCCTCTTTCTCTTTAGTAAACTACCCTTTAGTTTATAATTTTGAATCAAACTGTTGCATACATATTTTTGAGTGTTTATATTATGAGTGCTGTTAATCAGGAATGTTTATACATTACTCTTCCTGGTATTTAGATTTATGATGGCATGTGTGTTTGCATTACTGTTTCCAGTATATAGTATATTCTAATAGGTTACAACTGGCTGTTGCAATCTTTTATAATATGCATTAATTGACCCAGTTCTCTCTGAGCTTAGTGTAGCCATTAATGCTGAAATCACCATGAGTACAGAAACATTAAAGCGTTTTACAACTTCTATGGTGTATTTACTTAGTTATAAAAAATGTGTGATTTAAATCAGTGATTTAAAAAAAATCATTTGATTAAAATCATGATTTAAATCTTGACACCCTGATAATGAGTAAATCGAAGATATATTTATTTTCATTTCAATAACTAGAAACCCTCATCAGATATCAAATTTCGTGTTTTCCTTCAATCTCACATATAAGGTCAAAAGTAAAAAGATTTTAAAACAAATTATTCATGTAACTTCATTTCATTTTGGTTTTTAATGCTCTGATTAAATTTAACACTTATATAGTCTCAGTTTAAAGTAGATAGTTGTTTTGGAAAGAAAATAGTTTAATGTTGATTTACCTGAGTATTCACAATCGGTACAATATTTTTTAGAAATCGAGATTTACTTGTTTATTCTAATTTTGGTTTTGTTCGGAGTTAAAAGTTTCAAAAGTGATGTTAATTTCGCAATGTTCTCAAGTACCTACAAAAATGTCTCCCGTGGAAAAAGAAAAAAAAAACAACGGTTCTCAAAATTGGTTAAAGTAAACATAAGACGGTAGAAAAAAAACGCTCGTAAAAAATACTGAAATGGATCAAGAAAGCGCGCGAAAAGTAAACACGCCATCTAGTGTGCATAATAGAAAGCTGGTTTTCTCGTTCCGACGCAAGCCCATACGCAAAACTGTAAACGACTATCCTCCGCGTATGCGTTAAGGCGGAGCATACGCAGTTGCACATACGCAGAATAGTAAACCAGCCTTAAGAGCTACCCTAACCGCAAGCAGCGGGTAAATGTCGACCGACTCACAAAAGCAACCCCACGATTACCGCACGATTCAATTCAGGGTAATAAAGAAACCCACTCCAAAGCTCGATTCCCGTTTGCAGCGACAAACCAAACCCCAACACAGGACGGTATATCAACAGAATATAACCATGGTCCAAATGGTAGTAGAGGCTGGGTTTATCTTCACCCACATGGGTACCCAACACGTAATGTCAATGTAATACAACAACCCACACATCCAGGAAACGTTACACAGGTGAACCGGGACAATGCAGTTGCAGCACCCAACACACACGTACAACCAACGTAGCAGAACAAATGGTAGAGTGGATAACTAGAAAAAGGGAACACGGGAAAATCCCTTTATGTGAATGAAATTCACGATATTTGTAAAAAAATTTGTAAATAAGTGTGTTGTATATTTTTTCGTTGCGGTCATTTACTTGACATTGGCGAGTAAACATCCTAACAGGTTTTTATTTCAATTTTTACACAGTGTTTTTTTTTTCATGAGTATTGTTACTATGGCATAGGAGTTCACAACCTATACACATTGAGGTTCTTTCTCTTGTTTTTTTGGCTATAACATCCAACTTTGGTGGGTTTTTTTTTTAGCGATTTCATATTCTGTGTTTTTCTTCACACATCCCACTTTACACTTCACTTGTATCTGTATTTACATTTGTGTACATGCCCTTTTGTTTACCTTTTTTAAGTTCTGTGCATATTGGTATCCACTTTAGTTAACTTGACTCAACGGTGTTTTGTGTTTTTACTCGTGTCAGTTTACCAAAACACACTATTCCTTTTTCCGTGCACAATTTTGTTTGTCAACAACCCACGTTTTTTTGTTTATTGTATACGTTTGTTGACATTCCACTATTTGGTTACATCGTACTATTTGTTTGCTTTGCACTATTTGTTTATGGTACTCATTTATTTTTGTGTGGTACACAATGTATTCGAATTACACAGTTTGTTCTATGGGCTTACATACATGTGAAATTTTTGTTTACATTATACCCCATTTTGGTCCCAATTTGTATTTGTGTTTTAAGTGATTTAAATCTATAGGTGAACGGATGGTTTTTTTATTTTTCTTCTAATGTAGGTGTCTAGTAATCTCTCAAAGATATTTTCTTAAGTTAAATTTTTTTTAGTTTTTGCAATGAGCTATAACGTTTAATCAAAAGTTTCTACTTAACTCTGTTTTTTTTTTTTAATGTGTTCCTGTGGTACCTGCATCATGTAGTTTTCGGGGTTAACGAGTACTAAAGTACGCGGTGCTCGTTTACCTCATTCACGCTATATTCAATAGTGTTCTTCGTACATGGCTTTAAGTACAATACTTTTTATTGTGGTGGAGCTTTTATGGTAAGAATTTTGTTTCCTAGTTGAGTAGTTTTTTACCTTTAATTAATAGAAAAAAATTGTTACAATTTTTTTTAAGGAAGACGTAAGGCATTTGTTGGCTACAAAATTTTCGAAACCATCAGTTCAACCTTTTGTCGTTAAATTATAAGCATGAATACTTGATAAACATGTACGCTTTTGCTCCGGGACGTTTCACTGGAAATTTTACCTAAGTTCTTCCCCTATCAATGTGTGCTAAGTCCCTCGCTTTTCAACGTTACATTTGTACTCAATCCCCGAGTTTTTTTTAATTTGAATGCCCAACCAATCACGGCACGAGAGCGAGATGACGAAGCGTTTATGAAAAGGCTGGGAAATAGTTCACCCTTCGTTTTCTCGTGCCGATTTAGGCGAAAAATAGTTTTCCCACGAGTTTACGGGAGAAGAACTTAAACCACCAAACATCCCAGTTAGCGAAGCTATAAGAGAGGCGGGAGAATAGGACCCATCCTATTCGCTCTCCGATTTTTTTAGTGGTTGGGGTCACCGTGCGGTGACCCCAGTTGCTGTTGGTTTTTTGGATATGATGAAGGCGTCGGTGGAGCTGGCTGGAAAGGAATTACGAGGGTCTTTTCGCCTTTTTTCCGGGAACGCGTTGTGAATTTTTTTGCTGATGGACAAACACCGTTGTTAAGTGATGAGTTCCCACATCCATCGCACAGAAATAAGAAGCGAATTGCCGGCCTCCCTGTGAATCTGGAAGTTAAAACACCGTCCTGCTCCAGCGTCCTTCTCCGGAATCCAGAAGTTCCCTTCATGATGAGTTCCCACATCCATCGCACAGAAATAAGAAGCGAATTGCCGGCCTCCCTGTGACACTGGAAGTTAAACCACCGTCCTGCTACAGCGTCCTTCTCCGGAATCCAGAGGTTCACTTCATGATGAGTTCCCACATCCATCGCACAGAAATAAGAAGGCAATTGCCGGCCTCCCTGTGATTCTGGAAGTTAAACCACCGTCTTGCTCCAGCGTCCTTCTCCGGAATCCTGAGGTTCACTTCATGATGAGTTCCCACATCCATCGCACAGAAATAAGAAGCAAATTGCCGGTCTCCCTGTGACTCTGGAAGTAAAACCACCGTCCTGCTCCAGCGTCCTTCTCCGGAATCCAGAGGTTCCCTTCATGATGAGTTTCCACATCCATCGCACAGAAATAAGAAGCGAATTGCCGGCCTCCTTGTGACTCTGGAAGTTAAACCACCGTCCTGCTCCAGCGTCCTTCTCCGGAATCCAGAAGTTCCCTTCATGATGAGTTCCCACATCCATCGCACAGAAATAAGAAGCGAATTGCCGGCCTTCCTGTGACTCTGGAAGTTAAACCACCGTCTTGCTCCAGCGTCCTTCTCCGGAATCCAGAGGTTTCCTTCATGATGAGTTCCCACATCCGTCGCACAGAAATAAGAAGCAAATTGCCGGCCTCCCTGTGACTCTGGAAGTTAAACCACCGTCCTGCTCCAGCGTCCTTCTCCGGAATCCAGAAGTTCCCTTCATGATGAGTTCCCACATCCATCGCACAGAAATAAGAAGCGAATTGCCGGCCTTCCTGTGACTCTGGAAGTTAAACCACCGTCCTGCTCCAGCGTCCTTCTCCGGAATCCAGAAGTTCCCTTCATGATGAGTTCCCACAACCATCGCACAGAAATAAGAAGCGAATTGCCGGCCTTCCTGTGACTCTGGAAGTTAAACCACCGTCCTGCTCCAGCGTCCTTCTCCGGAATCCAGAGGTTCCCTTCATGATGAGTTCCCACATCCATAGCACAGAAATAAGAAGCAATTTGCCGGCCTCCCTGTGACTCTGGAAGTTAAACCACCGTCCTGCTCCAGCGTCCTTCTCCGGAATCCAGAAGTTCCCTTAATGATGAGTTCCCACATCCATCGTACAGAAATAAGAAGCGAATTGCCGGCCTTCCTGTGACTCTGGAAGTTAAACCACCGTCCTGCTCCAGCGTCCTTCTCCGGAATCCAGAAGTTCCCTTCATGATGAGTTCCCACATCCATCGCACAGAAATAAGAAGCGAATTGCCGGCCTCCCTGTGACTCTGGAAGTTAAACCACCGTCCTGCTCCAGCGTCCTTCTCCGGAATCCAGAAGTTCCCTTCATGATGAGTTCCCACAACCATCGCACAGAAATAAGAAGCGAATTGCCGGCCTTCCTGTGACTCTGGAAGTTAAACCACCGTCCTGCTCCAGCGTCCTTCTCCGGAATCCAGAGGTTCCCTTCATGATGAGTTCCCACATCCATAGCACAGAAATAAGAAGCAATTTGCCGGCCTCCCTGTGACTCTGGAAGTTAAACCACCGTCCTGCTCCAGCGTCCTTCTCCGGAATCCAGAAGTTCCCTTAATGATGAGTTCCCACATCCATCGTACAGAAATAAGAAGCGAATTGCCGGCCTTCCTGTGACTCTGGAAGTTAAACCACCGTCCTGCTCCAGCGTCCTTCTCCGGAATCCAGAAGTTCCCTTCATGATGAGTTCCCACATCCATCGCACAGAAATAAGAAGCGAATTGCCGGCCTTCCTGTGACTCTGGAAGTTAAACCACCGTCCTGCTCCAGCGTCCTTCTCCGGAATCCAGAAGTTCCCTTCATGATGAGTTCCCACAACCATCGCACAGAAATAAGAAGCGAATTGCCGGCCTTCCTGTGACTCCGGAAGTTAAACCACCGTCCTGCTCCAGCGTCCTTCTCCGGAATCCAGAGGTTCCCTTCATGATGAGTTCCCACATCCATAGCACAGAAATAAGAAGCAATTTGCCGGCCTCCCTGTGACTCTGGAAGTTAAACCACCGTCCTGCTCCAGCGTCCTTCTCCGGAATCCAGAAGTTCCCTTAATGATGAGTTCCCACATCCAAAGTACAGAAATAAGAAGCGAATTGCCGGCCTTCCTGTGACTCTGGAAGTTAAACCACCGTCCTGCTCCAGCGTCCTTCTCCGGAATCCAGAGGTTCCCTTCATGATGAGTTCCCACATCCATAGCACAGAAATAAGAAGCAATTTGCCGGCCTCCCTGTGACTCTGGAAGTTAAACCACCGTCCTGCTCCAGCGTCCTTCTCCGGAATCCAGAAGTTCCCTTAATGATGAGTTCCAACATCCATCGCACATAAATAAGAAGCGAATTGCCGGCCTCCCTGTGACTCTGGAAGTTAAACCACCGTCCAGCTCCAGCATCCTTCTCCGGAATCCAGAAGTTCCCTTCATGATGAGTTCCCACATGCATTTCACAGAAATAAGAAGCGAATTGCCGGCCTCCCTGTGACTCTGGAAGTTAAACCACCGTCTTGCTCCAGAGTCCTTCTCCGGAATCCAGAGGTTCACTTCATGATGAGTTCCCACATCCATCGCACAGAAATAAGAAGCGAATTGCCGGCCTTCCTGTGACTCTGGAAGTTAAACCACCGTCCTGCTCCAGCGTCCTTCTCCGGAATCCAGAGGTCCCCTTCATGATGAGTTCCCACATCCATCGCACAGAAATAAGAAGCGAATTGCCGGCCTCCCTGTGACTCTGGAAGTTAAACCACCGTCTTGCTCCAGCGTCCTTCACCGGAATCCAGAGGTTCCCTTCATAATGAGTTTCCACATCCATCGCACAGAAATAAGAAGCGAATTGCCGGCCTCCTTGTGACTCTGGAAGTTAAACCACCGTCCTGCTCCAGCGTCCTTCTCCGGAATTCAGAAGTTCCCTTCATGATGAGTTCCCACATCCATCGCACAGAAATAAGAAGCGAATTGCCGGCCTTCCTGTGACTCTGGAAGTTAAACCACCGTCCTGCTCCAGCGTCCTTCTCCAGAATCCAGAGGTTCCCTTCATGATGAGTTCCCACATCCATAGCACAGAAATAAGAAGCAATTAGCCGGCCTCCCTGTGACTCTGGAAGTTAAACCACCGTCCTGCTCCAGCGTCCTTCTACGGAATCCAGAAGTTCCCTTCATGATGAGTTCCCACATCCATCGCACAGAAATAAGAAGCGAATTGCCGGTCTCCCTGTGACTCTGGAAGTAAAACGACCGTCTTGCTCCAGCGTCCTTCTCCGGAATCCAGAGGTTCACTTCATGATGAGTTCCCACATCCATCACACAGAAATAAGAAGCGAATTGCCGGTCTCCCTGTGACTCTGGAAGTTAAACCACCGTCTTGCTCCAGCGTCCTTCTCCAGAATCCAGAGGTTCCCTTCATGATGAGTTCCCACATCCATAGCACAGAAATAAGAAGCAATTAGCTGGCCTCCCTGTGACTCTGGAAGTTAAACCACCGTCTTGCTCCAGCGTCCTTCTCCGGAATCCAGAGGTTCCCTTCATGATGAGTTCCCACATCCGTCGCACAGAAATAAGAAGCAATTTGCCGGCCTCCCTGTGACTCTGGAAGTTAAACCACCGTCCTGCTCCAGCGTCCTTCTCCGGAATCCAGAGGTTCACTTCATGATGAGTTCCCACATCCATCGCACAGAAATAAGAAGCAAATTGCCGGTCTCCCTGTGACTCTGGAAGTAAAACCACCGTCCTACTCCAGCGTCCTTCTCCTGAATCCAGAGGTTCACTTCATGATGAGTTTCCACATCCATCGCACAGAAATAAGAAGCGAATTGCCGGCCTCCTTGTGACTCTGGAAGTTAAACCACCGTCCTGCTCCAGCGTCCTTTTCCGGAATCCAGAAGTTCCCTTCATGATGAGTTCCCACATCCATCGCACAGAAATAAGAAGCGAATTGCCGGCCTTCCTGTGACTCTGGAAGTTAAACCACCGTCCTGCTCCAGCGTCCTTCTCCGGAATCCAGAGGTTCCCTTCATGATGAGTTCCCACATCCATAGCACAGAAATAAGAAGCAATTTGCCGGCCTCCCTGTGACTCTGGAAGTTAAACCACCGTCCTGATCCAGCGTCCTTCTCCGGAATCCAGAAGTTCCCTTAATGATGAGTTCCCACATCCATCGCACAGAAATAAGAAGCGAATTGCCGGCCTTCCTGTGACTCTGGAAGTTAAACCACCGTCCTGCTCCAGCGTCCTTCTCCGGAATCCAGAGGTTCCCTTCATGATGAGTTCCCACATCCATAGCACAGAAATAAGAAGCAATTTGCCGGCCTCCCTGTGACTCTGGAAGTTAAACCACCGTCCTGTTCCAGCGTCCTTCTCCGGAATCCAGAAGTTCCCTTAATGATGAGTTCCCACATCCATCGCACAGAAATAAGAAGCGAATTGCCGGTCTCCCTGTGACTCTGGAAGTAAAACCACCGTCTTGCTCCAGCGTCCTTCTCCGGAATCCAGAGGTTCCCTTCATGATGAGTTCCCACATCCATCGCACAGAAATAAGAAGCAATTTGCCGGCCTCCCTGTGACTCTGGAAGTTAATCCACCGTCTTGCTCAAGCGTCATTATCCGGAATCCAGAGGTTCCCTTCATGATGAGTTTCCACATCCATCGCACATAAATAAGAAGCGAATTGCCGGCCTCCCTGTGACTCTGGAAGTTAAACCACCGTCCAGCTCCAGCGTCCTTCTCCGGAATCCAGAAGTTCCCTTCATGATGAGTTCCCACATGCATTTCACAGAAATAAGAAGCGAATTGCCGGCCTCCCTGTGACTCTGGAAGTTAAACCACCGTCTTGCTCCAGAGTCCTTCTCCGGAATCCAGAGGTTCACTTCATGATGAGTTCCCACATCCATCGCACAGAAATAAGAAGCGAATTGCCGGCCTTCCTGTGACTCTGGAAGTTAAACCACCGTCCTGCTCCAGCGTCCTTCTCCGGAATCCAGAGGTCCCCTTCATGATGAGTTCCCACATCCATCGCACAGAAATAAGAAGCGAATTGCCGGCCTCCCTGTGACTCTGGAAGTTAAACCACCGTCTTGCTCCAGCGTCCTTCACCGGAATCCAGAGGTTCCCTTCATAATGAGTTTCCACATCCATCGCACAGAAATAAGAAGCGAATTGCCGGCCTCCTTGTGACTCTGGAAGTTAAACCACCGTCCTGCTCCAGCGTCCTTCTCCGGAATTCAGAAGTTCCCTTCATGATGAGTTCCCACATCCATCGCACAGAAATAAGAAGCGAATTGCCGGCCTTCCTGTGACTCTGGAAGTTAAACCAACGTCCTGCTCCAGCGTCCTTCTCCAGAATCCAGAGGTTCCCTTCATGATGAGTTCCCACATCCATAGCACAGAAATAAGAAGCAATTAGCCGGCCTCCCTGTGACTCTGGAAGTTAAACCACCGTCCTGCTCCAGCGTCCTTCTACGGAATCCAGAAGTTCCCTTCATGATGAGTTCCCACATCCATCGCACAGAAATAAGAAGCGAATTTGCCGGTCTCCCTGTGACTCTGGAAGTAAAACGACCGTCTTGCTCCAGCGTCCTTCTCCGGAATCCAGAGGTTCACTTCATGATGAGTTCCCACATCCATCACACAGAAATAAGAAGCGAATTGCCGGTCTCCCTGTGACTCTGGAAGTTAAACCACCGTCTTGCTCCAGCGTCCGTCTCCGGAATCCAGAGGTTCACTTCATGATGAGTTCCCACATCCATCGCACAGTAATAAGAAGCAAATTGCCGGTCTCCCTGTGACTCTGGAAATAAAACCACCGTCCTGCTCCAGCGTCCTTCTCCGGAATCCAGAGGTTCCCTTCATGATGAGTTTCCACATCCATCGCACAGAAATAAGAAGCGAATTAACGACCTCCTTGTGACTCTGGAAGTTAAACCATCGTCCTGCTCCAGCGTCCTTCTCCGGAATCCAGAAGTTCCCTTCATAATGATTTCCCACATCCATCGCACAGAAATAAGAAGCGAATTGCCGGCCTTCCTGTGACTCTGGAAGTTAAACCACCGTCCTGCTCCAGCGTCCTTCTCCGGAATCCAGAGGTTCCCTTCATGATGAGTTCCCACATCCATCGCACAGAAATAAGAAGCAATTTGCCAGCGTCCCTGTGACTCTGGAAGTTAATCCACCGTCCTGCTCAAGCGTCATTATCCGGAATCCAGAGGTTCCCTTCATGATGAGTTCCCACATCCATCGCACAGAAATAAGAAGCAAATTGCCGGTCTCCCTGTGACTCTGGATGTAAAACCACCGTCCTGCTCCAGCGTCCTTCTCCGGAATCCAGAGGTTCCCTTCATGATGAGTTTCCACATCCATCGCACATAAATAAGAAGCGAATTGCCGGCCTCCTTGTGACTCTGGAAGTTAAACAACCGTCCTGCTCCAGCGTCCTTCTCCGGAATCCAGAAGTTCCCTTCATAATGAGTTCCCACATCCATCGCACAGAAATAAGAAGCGAATTGCCGGCCTTCCTGTGACTCTGGAAGTTAAACCACCGTCCTGCTCCAGCGTCCTTCTCCGGAATCCAGAGGTTCCCTTCATGATGAGTTCCCACATCCATCGCACAGAAATAAGAAGCAATTTGCCGGCCTCCCTGTGACTCTGGAAGTTAATCCACCGTCCTGCTCAAGCGTCATTATCCGGAATCCAGAGGTTCCCTTCATGATGAGTTTCCACATCCATCGCACAGAAATAAGAAGCGAATTGCCGGCCTCCTTGTGACTCTGGAAGTTAAACCACCGTCTTGCTCCAGCGTCCTTCTCCGGAATCCAGAGGTTCCCTTCATAATGAGTTTCCACATCCATCGCACAGAAATAAGAAGCGAATTGCCGGCCTCCTTGTGACTCTGGAAGTTAAACCACCGTCCTGCTCCAGCGTCCTTCTCCGGAATCCAGAAGTTCCCTTCATGATGAGTTCCCACATCCATCGCACAGAAATAAGAAGCGAATTGCCGATCTTCCTGTGACTCTGGAAGTTAAACCACCGTCCTGCTCCAGCGTCCTTCTCCGGAATCCAGAGGTTCCCTTCATGATGAGTTTCCACATCCATCGCACAGAAATAAGAAGCGAATTGCCGGCCTCCTTGTGACTCTGGAAGTTAAACCACCGTCTTGCTCCAGCGTCCTTCTCCGGAATCCAGAGGTTCCCTTCATAATGAGTTTCCACATCCATCGCACAGAAATAAGAAGCGAATTGCCGGCCTCCTTGTGACTCTGGAAGTTAAACCACCGTCCTGCTCCAGCGTCCTTCTCCGGAATCCAGAAGTTCCCTTCATGATGAGTTCCCACATCCATCGCACAGAAATAAGAAGCGAATTGCCGATCTTCCTGTGACTCTGGAAGTTAAACCACCGTCCTGCTCCAGCGTCCTTCTCCGGAATCCAGAGGTTCCCTTCATGATGAGTTCCCACATCCATAGCACAGAAATAAGAAGCAATTTGCCGGCCTCCCTGTGACTCTGGAAGTTAAACCACCGTCCTGCTCCAGCGTCCTTCTCCGGAATCCAGAAGTTCCCTTCATGATGAGTTCCCACATCCATCGCACAGAAATAAGAAGCGAATTGCCGGTCTCCCTGTGACTCTGGAAGTAAAACCACCGTCTTGCTCCAGCGTCCTTCTCCGGAATCCAGAGGTTCACTTCATGATGAGTTCCCACATCCATCGCACAGAAATAAGAAGCGAATTGCCGGTCTCACTGTGACTCTGGAAGTTAAACCACCGTCTTGCTCCAGCGTCCGTCTCCGGAATCCAGAGGTTCACTTCATGATGAGTTCCCACATCCATCGCACAGTAATAAGAAGCAAATTACCGGTCTCCCTGTGACTCTGGAAATAAAACCACCGTCCTGCTCCAGCGTCCTTCTCCGGAATCCATAGGTTCCCTTCATGATGAGTTTCCACATCCATCGCACAGAAATAAGAAGCGAATTACCGGCCTCCTTGGGACTCTGGAAGTTAAACCACCGTCCTGCTCCAGCGTCCTTCTCCGGAATTCAGATGTTCCCTTCATGATGAGTTCCCACATCCATCGCACAGAAATAAGAAGCGAATTGCCGGCCTTCCTGTGACTCTGGAAGTTAAACCACCGTCCTGCTCCAGCGTCCTTCTCCAGAATCCAGAGGTTCCCTTCATGATGAGTTCCCACATCCATAGCACAGAAATAAGAAGCAATTAGCCGGCCTCCCTGTGACTCTGGAAGTTAAACCACCGTCCTGCTCCAGCGTCCTTCTCCGGAATCCAGAACTTCCCTTCATGATGAGTTCCCACATCCATCGCACAGAAATAAGAAGCGAATTGCCGATCTTCCTGTGACTCTGGAAGTAAAACCACCGTCTTGCTCCAGCGTCCTTCTCCGGAATCCAGAGGTTCACTTCATGATGAGTTCCCACATCCATCGCACAGAAATAAGAAGCGAATTGCCGGTCTCACTGTGACTCTGGAAATAAAACCACCGTCCTGCTCCAGCGTCCTTCTCCGGAATCCATAGGTTCCCTTCATGATGAGTTCCCACATCCATCGCACAGAAATAAGAAGCGAATTGCCGGCCTTCCTGTGACTCTGGAAGTTAAACCACCGTCCTGCTCCAGCGTCCTTCTCCAGAATCCAGAGGTTCCCTTCATGATGAGTTCCCACATCCATAGCACAGAAATAAGAAGCAATTAGCCGGCCTCCCTGTGACTCTGGAAGTTAAACCACCGTCCTGCTCCAGCGTCCTTCTACGGAATCCAGAAGTTCCCTTCATGATGAGTTCCCACATCCATCGCACAGAAATAAGAAGCGAATTGCCGGTCTCCCTGTGACTCTGGAAGTAAAACGACCGTCTTGCTCCAGCGTCCTTCTCCGGAATCCAGAGGTTCACTTCATGATGAGTTCCCACATCCATCACACAGAAATAAGAAGCGAATTGCCGGTCTCCCTGTGACTCTGGAAGTTAAACCACCGTCTTGCTCCAGCGTCCGTCTCCGGAATCCAGAGGTTCACTTCATGATGAGTTCCCACATCCATCGCACAGTAATAAGAAGCAAATTGCCGGTCTCCCTGTGACTCTGGAAATAAAACCACCGTCCTGCTCCAGCGTCCTTCTCTGCAATCCAGAGGTTCCCTTCATGATGAGTTTCCACATCCATCGCACAGAAATAAGAAGCGAATTAACGACCTCCTTGTGACTCTGGAAGTTAAACCATCGTCCTGCTCCAGCGTCCTTCTCCGGAATCCAGAAGTTCCCTTCATAATGAGTTCCCACATCCATCGCACAGAAATAAGAAGCGAATTGCCGGCCTTCCTGTGACTCTGGAAGTTAAACCACCGTCCTGCTCCAGCGTCCTTCTCCGGAATCCAGAGGTTCCCTTCATGATGAGTTCCCACATCCATCGCACAGAAATAAGAAGCAATTTGCCAGCGTCCCTGTGACTCTGGAAGTTAATCCACCGTCCTGCTCAAGCGTCATTATCCGGAATCCAGAGGTTCCCTTCATGATGAGTTCCCACATCCATCGCACAGAAATAAGAAGCAAATTGCCGGTCTCCCTGTGACTCTGGATGTAAAACCACCGTCCTGCTCCAGCGTCCTTCTCCGGAATCCAGAGGTTCCCTTCATGATGAGTTTCCACATCCATCGCACATAAATAAGAAGCGAATTGCCGGCCTCCTTGTGACTCTGGAAGTTAAACCACCGTCCTGCTCCAGCGTCCTTCTCCGGAATCCAGAAGTTCCCTTCATAATGAGTTCCCACATCCATCGCACAGAAATAAGAAGCGAATTGCCGGCCTTCCTGTGACTCTGGAAGTTAAACCACCGTCCTGCTCCAGCGTCCTTCTCCGGAATCCAGAGGTTCCCTTCATGATGAGTTCCCACATCCATCGCACAGAAATAAGAAGCAATTTGCCGGCCTCCCTGTGACTCTGGAAGTTAATCCACCGTCCTGCTCAAGCGTCATTATCCGGAATCCAGAGGTTCCCTTCATGATGAGTTTCCACATCCATCGCACAGAAATAAGAAGCGAATTGCCGGCCTCCTTGTGACTCTGGAAGTTAAACCACCGTCTTGCTCCAGCGTCCTTCTCCGGAATCCAGAGGTTCCCTTCATAATGAGTTTCCACATCCATCGCACAGAAATAAGAAGCGAATTGCCGGCCTCCTTGTGACTCTGGAAGTTAAACCACCGTCCTGCTCCAGCGTCCTTCTCCGGAATCCAGAAGTTCCCTTCATGATGAGTTCCCACATCCATCGCACAGAAATAAGAAGCGAATTGCCGATCTTCCTGTGACTCTGGAAGTTAAACCACCGTCCTGCTCCAGCGTCCTTCTCCGGAATCCAGAGGTTCCCTTCATGATGAGTTTCCACATCCATCGCACAGAAATAAGAAGCGAATTGCCGGCCTCCTTGTGACTCTGGAAGTTAAACCACCGTCTTGCTCCAGCGTCCTTCTCCGGAATCCAGAGGTTCCCTTCATAATGAGTTTCCACATCCATCGCACAGAAATAAGAAGCGAATTGCCGGCCTCCTTGTGACTCTGGAAGTTAAACCACCGTCCTGCTCCAGCGTCCTTCTCCGGAATCCAGAAGTTCCCTTCATGATGAGTTCCCACATCCATCGCACAGAAATAAGAAGCGAATTGCCGATCTTCCTGTGACTCTGGAAGTTAAACCACCGTCCTGCTCCAGCGTCCTTCTCCGGAATCCAGAGGTTCCCTTCATGATGAGTTCCCACATCCATAGCACAGAAATAAGAAGCAATTTGCCGGCCTCCCTGTGACTCTGGAAGTTAAACCACCGTCCTGCTCCAGCGTCCTTCTCCGGAATCCAGAAGTTCCCTTCATGATGAGTTCCCACATCCATCGCACAGAAATAAGAAGCGAATTGCCGGTCTCCCTGTGACTCTGGAAGTAAAACCACCGTCTTGCTCCAGCGTCCTTCTCCGGAATCCAGAGGTTCACTTCATGATGAGTTCCCACATCCATCGCACAGAAATAAGAAGCGAATTGCCGGTCTCACTGTGACTCTGGAAGTTAAACCACCGTCTTGCTCCAGCTCCGTCTCCGGAATCCAGAGGTTCACTTCATGATGAGTTCCCACATCCATCGCACAGTAATAAGAAGCAAATTACCGGTCTCCCTGTGACTCTGGAAATAAAACCACCGTCCTGCTCCAGCGTCCTTCTCCGGAATCCATAGGTTCCCTTCATGATGAGTTTCCACATCCATCGCACAGAAATAAGAAGCGAATTGCCGACCTCCTTGTGACTCTGGAAGTTAAACCACCGTCCTGCTCCAGCGTCTTTCTCCGGAATCCAGAGGTTCCCTTCATGATGAGTTCCCACATCCATCGCACAGAAATAAGAAGCGAATTGCCGGTCTCCCTGTGACTCTGGAAGTAAAACCACCGTCTTGCTCCAGCGTCCTTCTCCGGAATCCAAAGGTTCACTTCATGATGAGTTCCCACATCCATCGCACAGAAATAAGAAGCAAATTGCCGGTCTCCCTGTGACTCTGGAAGTAAAACCACCGTCCTGCTCCAGCGTCCTTCTCCGGAATCCAGAGGTTCCCTTCATGATGAGTTTCCACATCCATCGCACAGAAATAAGAAGCGAATTGCCGGCCTTCCTGTGACTCTGGAAGTTAAACCACCGTCCTGCTCCAGCGTCCTTCTCCAGAATCCAGAGGTTCCCTTCATGATGAGTTCCCACATCCATAGCACAGAAATAAGAAGCAATTTGCCGGCCTCCCTGTGACTCTGGAAGTTAAACCACCGTCCTGCTCCAGCGTCCTTCTACGGAATCCAGAAGTTCCCTTCATGATGAGTTCCCACATCCATCGCACAGAAATAAGAAGCGAATTGACGGTCTCCCTGTGACTCTGGAAATAAAACGACCGTCTTGCTCCAGCGTCCTTCTCCGGAATCCAGAGGTTCACTTCATGATGAGTTCCCACATCCATCGCACAGAAATAAGAAGCGAATTGCCGGTCTCCCTGTGACTCTGGAAGTTAAACCACCGTCTTGCTCCAGCGTCCTTCTCCGGAATCCAGAGGTTCACTTCATGATGAGTTCCCACATCCATCGCACAGTAATAAGAAGCAAATTGCCGGTCTCCCTGTGACTCTGGAAATAAAACCACCGTCCTGCTCCAGCGTCCTTCTCCGGAATCCATAGGTTCCCTTCATGATGAGTTTCCACATCCATCGCACAGAAATAAGAAGCGAATTAACGACCTCCTTGTGACTCTGGAAGTTAAACCATCGTCCTGCTCCAGCGTCCTTCTCCGGAACCCAGAAGTTCCCTTCGTAATGAGTTCCCACATCCATCGCACAGAAATAAGAAGCGAATTGCCGGCCTTCCTGTGACTCTGGAAGTTAAACCACCGTCCTGCTCCAGCGTCCTTCTCCGGAATCCAGAGGTTCCCTTCATGATGAGTTCCCACATCCATCGCACAGAAATAAGAAGCAATTTGCCGGCCTCCCTGTGACTCTGGAAGTAAAACCACCGTCTTGCTCCAGCGTCCTTCTCCGGAATCCAGAGGTTCACTTCATGATGAGTTCCCACATCCATCGCACAGAAATAAGAAGCGAATTGCCGGTCTCACTGTGACTCTGGAAGTTAAACCACCGTCTTGCTCCAGCGTCCGTCTCCGGAATCCAGAGGTTCACTTCATGATGAGTTCCCACATCCATCGCACAGTAATAAGAAGCAAATTACCGGTCTCCCTGTGACTCTGGAAATAAAACCACCGTCCTGCTCCAGCGTCCTTCTCCGGAATCCATAGGTTCCCTTCATGATGAGTTTCCACATCCATCGCACAGAAATAAGAAGCGAATTACCGGCCTCCTTGGGACTCTGGAAGTTAAACCACCGTCCTGCTCCAGCGTCCTTCTCCGGAATTCAGATGTTCCCTTCATGATGAGTTCCCACATCCATCGCACAGAAATAAGAAGCGAATTGCCGGCCTTCCTGTGACTCTGGAAGTTAAACCACCGTCCTGCTCCAGCGTCCTTCTCCAGAATCCAGAGGTTCCCTTCATGATGAGTTCCCACATCCATAGCACAGAAATAAGAAGCAATTAGCCGGCCTCCCTGTGACTCTGGAAGTTAAACCACCGTCCTGCTCCAGCGTCCTTCTCCGGAATCCAGAACTTCCCTTCATGATGAGTTCCCACATCCATCGCACAGAAATAAGAAGCGAATTGCCGATCTTCCTGTGACTCTGGAAGTAAAACCACCGTCTTGCTCCAGCGTCCTTCTCCGGAATCCAGAGGTTCACTTCATGATGAGTTCCCACATCCATCGCACAGAAATAAGAAGCGAATTGCCGGTCTCACTGTGACTCTGGAAGTTAAACCACCGTCTTGCTCCAGCGTCCGTCTCCGGAATCCAGAGGTTCACTTCATGATGAGTTCCCACATCCATCGCACAGTAATAAGAAGCAAATTACCGGTCTCCCTGTGACTCTGGAAATAAAACCACCGTCCTGCTCCAGCGTCCTTCTCCGGAATCCATAGGTTCCCTTCATGATGAGTTTCCACATCCATCGCACAGAAATAAGAAGCGAATTACCGGCCTCCTTGTGACTCTGGAAGTTAAACCACCGTCCTGCTCCAGCGTCCTTCTCCGGAATTCAGATGTTCCCTTCATGATGAGTTCCCACATCCATCGCACAGAAATAAGAAGCGAATTGCCGGCCTTCCTGTGACTCTGGAAGTTAAACCACCGTCCTGCTCCAGCGTCCTTCTCCAGAATCCAGAGGTTCCCTTCATGATGAGTTCCCACATCCATAGCACAGAAATAAGAAGCAATTAGCCGGCCTCCCTGTGACTCTGGAAGTTAAACCACCGTCCTGCTCCAGCGTCCTTCTACGGAATCCAGAAGTTCCCTTCATGATGAGTTCCCACATCCATCGCACAGAAATAAGAAGCGAATTGCCGGTCTCCCTGTGACTCTGGAAGTAAAACGACCGTCTTGCTCCAGCGTCCTTCTCCGGAATCCAGAGGTTCACTTCATGATGAGTTCCCACATCCATCACACAGAAATAAGAAGCGAATTGCCGGTCTCCCTGTGACTCTGGAAGTTAAACCACCGTCTTGCTCCAGCGTCCGTCTCCGGAATCCAGAGGTTCACTTCATGATGAGTTCCCACATCCATCGCACAGTAATAAGAAGCAAATTGCCGGTCTCCCTGTGACTCTGGAAATAAAACCACCGTCCTGCTCCAGCGTCCTTCTCTGCAATCCAGAGGTTCCCTTCATGATGAGTTTCCACATCCATCGCACAGAAATAAGAAGCGAATTAACGACCTCCTTGTGACTCTGGAAGTTAAACCATCGTCCTGCTCCAGCGTCCTTCTCCGGAATCCAGAAGTTCCCTTCATAATGAGTTCCCACATCCATCGCACAGAAATAAGAAGCGAATTGCCGGCCTTCCTGTGACTCTGGAAGTTAAACCACCGTCCTGCTCCAGCGTCCTTCTCCGGAATCCAGAGGTTCCCTTCATGATGAGTTCCCACATCCATCGCACAGAAATAAGAAGCAATTTGCCAGCGTCCCTGTGACTCTGGAAGTTAATCCACCGTCCTGCTCAAGCGTCATTATCCGGAATCCAGAGGTTCCCTTCATGATGAGTTCCCACATCCATCGCACAGAAATAAGAAGCAAATTGCCGGTCTCCCTGTGACTCTGGATGTAAAACCACCGTCCTGCTCCAGCGTCCTTCTCCGGAATCCAGAGGTTCCCTTCATGATGAGTTTCCACATCCATCGCACATAAATAAGAAGCGAATTGCCGGCCTCCTTGTGACTCTGGAAGTTAAACCACCGTCCTGCTCCAGCGTCCTTCTCCGGAATCCAGAAGTTCCCTTCATAATGAGTTCCCACATCCATCGCACAGAAATAAGAAGCGAATTGCCGGCCTTCCTGTGACTCTGGAAGTTAAACCACCGTCCTGCTCCAGCGTCCTTCTCCGGAATCCAGAGGTTCCCTTCATGATGAGTTCCCACATCCATCGCACAGAAATAAGAAGCAATTTGCCGGCCTCCCTGTGACTCTGGAAGTTAATCCACCGTCCTGCTCAAGCGTCATTATCCGGAATCCAGAGGTTCCCTTCATGATGAGTTTCCACATCCATCGCACAGAAATAAGAAGCGAATTGCCGGCCTCCTTGTGACTCTGGAAGTTAAACCACCGTCTTGCTCCAGCGTCCTTCTCCGGAATCCAGAGGTTCCCTTCATAATGAGTTTCCACATCCATCGCACAGAAATAAGAAGCGAATTGCCGGCCTCCTTGTGACTCTGGAAGTTAAACCACCGTCCTGCTCCAGCGTCCTTCTCCGGAATCCAGAAGTTCCCTTCATGATGAGTTCCCACATCCATCGCACAGAAATAAGAAGCGAATTGCCGATCTTCCTGTGACTCTGGAAGTTAAACCACCGTCCTGCTCCAGCGTCCTTCTCCGGAATCCAGAGGTTCCCTTCATGATGAGTTTCCACATCCATCGCACAGAAATAAGAAGCGAATTGCCGGCCTCCTTGTGACTCTGGAAGTTAAACCACCGTCTTGCTCCAGCGTCCTTCTCCGGAATCCAGAGGTTCCCTTCATAATGAGTTTCCACATCCATCGCACAGAAATAAGAAGCGAATTGCCGGCCTCCTTGTGACTCTGGAAGTTAAACCACCGTCCTGCTCCAGCGTCCTTCTCCGGAATCCAGAAGTTCCCTTCATGATGAGTTCCCACATCCATCGCACAGAAATAAGAAGCGAATTGCCGATCTTCCTGTGACTCTGGAAGTTAAACCACCGTCCTGCTCCAGCGTCCTTCTCCGGAATCCAGAGGTTCCCTTCATGATGAGTTCCCACATCCATAGCACAGAAATAAGAAGCAATTTGCCGGCCTCCCTGTGACTCTGGAAGTTAAACCACCGTCCTGATCCAGCGTCCTTCTCCGGAATCCAGAAGTTCCCTTCATGATGAGTTCCCACATCCATCGCACAGAAATAAGAAGCGAATTGCCGGTCTCCCTGTGACTCTGGAAGTAAAACCACCGTCTTGCTCCAGCGTCCTTCTCCGGAATCCAGAGGTTCACTTCATGATGAGTTCCCACATCCATCGCACAGAAATAAGAAGCGAATTGCCGGTCTCACTGTGACTCTGGAAGTTAAACCACCGTCTTGCTCCAGCGTCCGTCTCCGGAATCCAGAGGTTCACTTCATGATGAGTTCCCACATCCATCGCACAGTAATAAGAAGCAAATTACCGGTCTCCCTGTGACTCTGGAAATAAAACCACCGTCCTGCTCCAGCGTCCTTCTCCGGAATCCATAGGTTCCCTTCATGATGAGTTTCCACATCCATCGCACAGAAATAAGAAGCGAATTGCCGACCTCCTTGTGACTCTGGAAGTTAAACCACCGTCCTGCTCCAGCGTCTTTCTCCGGAATCCAGAGGTTCCCTTCATGATGAGTTCCCACATCCATCGCACAGAAATAAGAAGCGAATTGCCGGTCTCCCTGTGACTCTGGAAGTAAAACCACCGTCTTGCTCCAGCGTCCTTCTCCGGAATCCAAAGGTTCACTTCATGATGAGTTCCCACATCCATCGCACAGAAATAAGAAGCAAATTGCCGGTCTCCCTGTGACTCTGGAAGTAAAACCACCGTCCTGCTCCAGCGTCCTTCTCCGGAATCCAGAGGTTCCCTTCATGATGAGTTTCCACATCCATCGCACAGAAATAAGAAGCGAATTGCCGGCCTTCCTGTGACTCTGGAAGTTAAACCACCGTCCTGCTCCAGCGTCCTTCTCCAGAATCCAGAGGTTCCCTTCATGATGAGTTCCCACATCCATAGCACAGAAATAAGAAGCAATTTGCCGGCCTCCCTGTGACTCTGGAAGTTAAACCACCGTCCTGCTCCAGCGTCCTTCTACGGAATCCAGAAGTTCCCTTCATGATGAGTTCCCACATCCATCGCACAGAAATAAGAAGCGAATTGACGGTCTCCCTGTGACTCTGGAAATAAAACGACCGTCTTGCTCCAGCGTCCTTCTCCGGAATCCAGAGGTTCACTTCATGATGAGTTCCCACATCCATCGCACAGAAATAAGAAGCGAATTGCCGGTCTCCCTGTGACTCTGGAAGTTAAACCACCGTCTTGCTCCAGCGTCCTTCTCCGGAATCCAGAGGTTCACTTCATGATGAGTTCCCACATCCATCGCACAGTAATAAGAAGCAAATTGCCGGTCTCCCTGTGACTCTGGAAATAAAACCACCGTCCTGCTCCAGCGTCCTTCTCCGGAATCCATAGGTTCCCTTCATGATGAGTTTCCACATCCATCGCACAGAAATAAGAAGCGAATTAACGACCTCCTTGTGACTCTGGAAGTTAAACCATCGTCCTGCTCCAGCGTCCTTCTCCGGAACCCAGAAGTTCCCTTCGTAATGAGTTCCCACATCCATCGCACAGAAATAAGAAGCGAATTGCCGGCCTTCCTGTGACTCTGGAAGTTAAACCACCGTCCTGCTCCAGCGTCCTTCTCCGGAATCCAGAGGTTCCCTTCATGATGAGTTCCCACATCCATCGCACAGAAATAAGAAGCAATTTGCCGGCCTCCCTGTGACTCTGGAAGTTAATAAACCGTCCTGCTCAAGCGTCATTATCCGGAATCCAGAGGTTCCCTTCATGATGAGTTCCCACATCCATCGCACAGAAATAAGAAGCGAATTGCCGGCCTTCCTGTGACTCTGGAAGTTAAACCACCGTCCTGCTCCAGCGTCCTTCACCGGAATCCAGAGGTTCCCTTCATGATGAGTTCCCACATCCATCGCACAGAAATAAGAAGCAATTTGCCAGCCTCCCTGTGACTCTGGAAGTTAATCCACCGTCCTGCTCAAGCGTCATTATCCGGAATCCAGAGGTTCCCTTCATGATGAGTTCCCACATCCATCGCACAGTAATAAGAAACAAATTGCCGGTCTCCCTGTGACTCTGGAAGTAAAACCACCGTCCTGCTCCAGCGTCCTTCTCCGGAATCCAGAGGTTCCCTTCATGATGAGTTTCCTCATCCATCGCACATAAATAAGAAGCGAATTGCCGGCCTCCTTGTGACTCTGGAAGTTAAACCACCGTCCTGCTCCAGCGTCCTTCTCCAGAATCCAGAAGTTCCCTTCATAATGAGTTCCCACATCCATCGCATAGAAATAAGAAGCGAATTGCCGTCCTTCCTGTGACTCTGGAAGTTAAACCACCGTCCTGCTCCAGCGTCCTTCTCCGGAATCCAGAGGTTCCCTTCATGATGAGTTCCCACATCCATCGCACAGAAATAAGAAGCAATTTGCCGGCCTCCCTGTGACTCTGGATGTTAATCCACCGTCCTGCTCAAGCGTCATTATCCGGAATCCAGAGGTTCCCTTCATGATGAGTTTCCACATCCATCGCACAGAAATAAGAAGCGAATTGCCGGCCTCCTTGTGACTCTGGAAGTTAAACCACCGTCCTGCTCCAGCGTTCTTCTCCGGAATCCAGAAGTTCCCTTCATGATGAGTTCCCACATCCATCGCACAGAAATACGAAGCGAATTGCCGGCCTTCCTGTGACTCTGGAAGTTAAACCACCGTCCTGCTCCAGCGTCCTTCTCCGGAATCCAGAGGTTCCCTTCATGATGAGTTCCCACATCCATAGCACAGAAATAAGAAGCAAATTACCGGTCTCCCTGTGACTCTGGAAATAAAACCACCGTCCTGCTCCAGCGTCCTTCTCCGGAATCCATAGGTTCCCTTCATGATGAGTTTCCACATCCATCGCACAGAAATAAGAAGCGAATTGCCGGCCTCCTTGTGACTCTGGAAGTTAAACCACCGTCCTGCTCCAGCGTCCTTCTCCGGAATTCAGAAGTTCCCTTCATGATGAGTTCCCACATCCATCGCACAGAAATAAGAAGCGAATTGCCGGCCTTCCTGTGACTCTGGAAGTTAAACCACCGTCCTGCTCCAGCGTCCTTCTCCAGAATCCAGAGGTTCCCTTCATGATGAGTTCCCACATCCATAGCACAGAAATAAGAAGCAATTAGCCGGCCTCCCTGTGACTCTGGAAGTTAAACCACCGTCCTGCTCCAGCGTCCTTCTACGGAATCCAGAAGTTCCCTTCATGATGAGTTCCCACATCCATCGCACAGAAATAAGAAGCGAATTGCCGGTCTCCCTGTGACTCTGGAAGTAAAACGACCGTCTTGCTCCAGCGTCCTTCTCCGGAATCCAGAGGTTCACTTCATGATGAGTTCCCACATCCATCACACAGAAATAAGAAGCGAATTAACGGTCTCCCTGTGACTCTGGAAGTTAAACCACCGTCTTGCTCCAGCGTCCGTCTCCGGAATCCAGAGGTTCACTTCATGATGAGTTCCCACATCCATCGCACAGTAATAAGAAGCAAATTGCCGGTCTCCCTGTGACTCTGGAAATAAAACCACCGTCCTGCTCCAGCGTCCTTCTCCGCAATCCAGAGGTTCCCTTCATGATGAGTTTCCACATCCATCGCACAGAAATAAGAAGCGAATTAACGACCTCCTTGTGACTCTGGAAGTTAAACCATCGTCCTGCTCCAGCGTCCTTCTCCGGAATCCAGAAGTTCCCTTCATAATGAGTTCCCACATCCATCGCACAGAAATAAGAAGCGAATTGCCGGCCTTCCTGTGACTCTGGAAGTTAAACCACCGTCCTGCTCCAGCGTCCTTCTCCGGAATCCAGAGGTTCCCTTCATGATGAGTTCCCACATCCATCGCACAGAAATAAGGAGCAATTTGCCAGCGTCCCTGTGACTCTGGAAGTTAATCCACCGTCCTGCTCAAGCGTCATTATCCGGAATCCAGAGGTTCCCTTCATGATGAGTTCCCACATCCATCGCACAGAAATAAGAAGCAAATTGCCGGTCTCCCTGTGACTCTGGATGTAAAACCACCGTCCTGCTCCAGCGTCCTTCTCCGGAATCCAGAGGTTCCCTTCATGATGAGTTTCCACATCCATCGCACATAAATAAGAAGCGAATTGCCTGCCTCCTTGTGACTCTGGAAGTTAAACCACCGTCCTGCTCCAGCGTCCTTCTCCGGAATCCAGAAGTTCCCTTCATAATGAGTTCCCACATCCATCGCACAGAAATAAGAAGCGAATTGCCGGCCTTCCTGTGACTCTGGAAGTTAAACCACCGTCCTGCTCCAGCGTCCTTCTCCGGAATCCAGAGGTTCCCTTCATGATGAGTTCCCACATCCATCGCACAGAAATAAGAAGCAATTTGCCGGCCTCCCTGTGACTCTGGAAGTTAATCCACCGTCCTGCTCAAGCGTCATTATCCGGAATCCAGAGGTTCCCTTCATGATGAGTTTCCACATCCATCGCACAGAAATAAGAAGCGAATTGCCGGCCTCCTTGTGACTCTGGAAGTTAAACCACCGTCTTGCTCCAGCGTCCTTCTCCGGAATCCAGAGGTTCCCTTCATAATGAGTTTCCACATCCATCGCACAGAAATAAGAAGCGAATTGCCGGCCTCCTTGTGACTCTGGAAGTTAAACCACCGTCCTGCTCCAGCGTCCTTCTCCGGAATCCAGAAGTTCCCTTCATGATGAGTTCCCACATCCATCGCACAGAAATAAGAAGCGAATTGCCGATCTTCCTGTGACTCTGGAAGTTAAACCACCGTCCTGCTCCAGCGTCCTTCTCCGGAATCCAGAGGTTCCCTTCATGATGAGTTTCCACATCCATCGCACAGAAATAAGAAGCGAATTGCCGGCCTCCTTGTGACTCTGGAAGTTAAACAACCGTCTTGCTCCAGCGTCCTTCTCCGGAATCCAGAGGTTCCCTTCATAATGAGTTTCCACATCCATCGCACAGAAATAAGAAGCGAATTGCCGGCCTCCTTGTGACTCTGGAAGTTAAACCACCGTCCTGCTCCAGCGTCCTTCTCCGGAATCCAGAAGTTCCCTTCATGATGAGTTCCCACATCCATCGCACAGAAATAAGAAGCGAATTGCCGATCTTCCTGTGACTCTGGAAGTTAAACCACCGTCCTGCTCCAGCGTCCTTTTCCGGAATCCAGAGGTTCCCTTCATGATGAGTTCCCACATCCATAGCACAGAAATAAGAAGCGAATTAACGACCTCCTTGTGACTCTGGAAGTTAAACCATCGTCCTGCTCCAGCGTCCTTCTCCGGAATCCAGAAGTTCCCTTCATAATGAGTTCCCACATCCATCGCACAGAAATAAGAAGCGAATTGCCGGCCTTCCTGTGACTCTGGAAGTTAAACCACCGTCCTGCTCCAGCGTCCTTCTCCGGAATCCAGAGGTTCCCTTCATGATGAGTTCCCACATCCATCGCACAGAAATAAGGAGCAATTTGCCAGCGTCCCTGTGACTCTGGAAGTTAATCCACCGTAATGCTCAAGCGTCATTATCCGGAATCCAGAGGTTCCCTTCATGATGAGTTCCCACATCCATCGCACAGAAATAAGAAGCAAATTGCCGGTCTCCCTGTGACTCTGGATGTAAAACCACCGTCCTGCTCCAGCGTCCTTCTCCGGAATCCAGAGGTTCCCTTCATGATGAGTTTCCACATCCATCGCACATAAATAAGAAGCGAATTGCCTGCCTCCTTGTGACTCTGGAAGTTAAACCACCGTCCTGCTCCAGCGTCCTTCTCCGGAATCCAGAAGTTCCCTTCATAATGAGTTCCCACATCCATCGCACAGAAATAAGAAGCGAATTGCCGGCCTTCCTGTGACTCTGGAAGTTAAACCACCGTCCTGCTCCAGCGTCCTTCTCCGGAATCCAGAGGTTCCCTTCATGATGAGTTCCCACATCCATCGCACAGAAATAAGAAGCAATTTGCCGGCCTCCCTGTGACTCTGGAAGTTAATCCACCGTCCTGCTCAAGCGTCATTATCCGGAATCCAGAGGTTCCCTTCATGATGAGTTTCCACATCCATCGCACAGAAATAAGAAGCGAATTGCCGGCCTCCTTGTGACTCTGGAAGTTAAACCACCGTCTTGCTCCAGCGTCCTTCTCCGGAATCCAGAGGTTCCCTTCATAATGAGTTTCCACATCCATCGCACAGAAATAAGAAGCGAATTGCCGGCCTCCTTGTGACTCTGGAAGTTAAACCACCGTCCTGCTCCAGCGTCCTTCTCCGGAATCCAGAAGTTCCCTTCATGATGAGTTCCCACATCCATCGCACAGAAATAAGAAGCGAATTGCCGATCTTCCTGTGACTCTGGAAGTTAAACCACCGTCCTGCTCCAGCGTCCTTCTCCGGAATCCAGAGGTTCCCTTCATGATGAGTTTCCACATCCATCGCACAGAAATAAGAAGCGAATTGCCGGCCTCCTTGTGACTCTGGAAGTTAAACAACCGTCTTGCTCCAGCGTCCTTCTCCGGAATCCAGAGGTTCCCTTCATAATGAGTTTCCACATCCATCGCACAGAAATAAGAAGCGAATTGCCGGCCTCCTTGTGACTCTGGAAGTTAAACCACCGTCCTGCTCCAGCGTCCTTCTCCGGAATCCAGAAGTTCCCTTCATGATGAGTTCCCACATCCATCGCACAGAAATAAGAAGCGAATTGCCGATCTTCCTGTGACTCTGGAAGTTAAACCACCGTCCTGCTCCAGCGTCCTTTTCCGGAATCCAGAGGTTCCCTTCATGATGAGTTCCCACATCCATAGCACAGAAATAAGAAGCAATTTGCCGGCCTCCCTGTGACTCTGGAAGTTAAACCACCGTCCTGCTCCAGCGTCCTTCTCCGGAATCCAGAAGTTCCCTTCATGATGAGTTCCCACATCCATCGCACAGAAATAAGAAGCGAATTGCCGGTCTCCCTGTGACTCTGGAAGTAAAACCACCGTCTTGCTCCAGCGTCCTTCTCCGGAATCCAGAGGTTCACTTCATGATGAGTTCCCACATCCATCGCACAGAAATAAGAAGCGAATTGCCGGTCTCACTGTGACTCTGGAAGTTAAACCACCGTCTTGCTCCAGCGTCCGTCTCCGGAATCCAGAGGTTCACTTCATGATGAGTTCCCACATCCATCGCACAGTAATAAGAAGCAAATTACCGGTCTCCCTGTGACTCTGGAAATAAAACCACCGTCCTGCTCCAGCGTCCTTCTCCGGAATCCATAGGTTCCCTTCATGATGAGTTTCCACATCCATCGCACAGAAATAAGAAGCGAATTGCCGACCTCCTTGTGACTCTGGAAGTTAAACCACCGTCCTGCTCCAGCGTCTTTCTCCGGAATCCAGAGGTTCCCTTCATGATGAGTTCCCACATCCATCGCACAGAAATAAGAAGCGAATTGCCGGTCTCCCTGTGACTCTGGAAGTAAAACCACCGTCTTGCTCCAGCGTCCTTCTCCGGAATCCAAAGGTTCACTTCATGATGAGTTCCCACATCCATCGCACAGAAATAAGAAGCAAATTGCCGGTCTCCCTGTGACTCTGGAAGTAAAACCACCGTCCTGCTCCAGCGTCCTTCTCCGGAATCCAGAGGTTCCCTTCATGATGAGTTTCCACATCCATCGCACAGATATAAGAAGCGAATTGCCGGCCTTCCTGTGACTCTGGAAGTTAAACCACCGTCCTGCTCCAGCGTCCTTCTCCAGAATCCAGAGGTTCCCTTCATGATGAGTTCCCACATCCATAGCACAGAAATAAGAAGAAATTTGCCGGCCTCCCTGTGACTCTGGAAGTTAAACCACCGTCCTGCTCCAGCGTCCTTCTACGGAATCCAGAAGTTCCCTTCATGATGAGTTCCCACATCCATCGCACAGAAATAAGAAGCGAATTGATGGTCTCCCTGTGACTCTGGAAGTAAAACGACCGTCTTGCTCCAGCGTCCTTCTCCGGAATCCAGAGGTTCACTTCATGATGAGTTCCCACATCCATCGCACAGAAATAAGAAGCGAATTGCCGGTCTCCCTGTGACTCTGGAAGTTAAACCACCGTCTTGCTCCAGCGTCCGTCTCCGGAATCCAGAGGTTCACTTCATGATGAGTTCCCACATCCATCGCACAGTAATAAGAAGCAAATTGCCGGTCTCCCTGTGACTCTGGAAATAAAACCACCGTCCTGCTCCAGCGTCCTTCTCCGGAATCCATAGGTTCCCTTCATGATGAGTTTCCACATCCATCGCACAGAAATAAGAAGCGAATTAACGACCTCCTTGTGACTCTGGAAGTTAAACCATCGTCCTGCTCCAGCGTCCTTCTCCGGAACCCAGAAGTTCCCTTCGTAATGAGTTCCCACATCCATCGCACAGAAATAAGAAGCGAATTGCCGGCCTTCCTGTGACTCTGGAAGTTAAACCACCGTCCTGCTCCAGCGTCCTTCTCCGGAATCCAGAGGTTCCCTTCATGATGAGTTCCCACATCCATCGCACAGAAATAAGAAGCAATTTGCCGGCCTCCCTGTGACTCTGGAAGTTAATAAACCGTCCTGCTCAAGCGTCATTATCCGGAATCCAGAGGTTCCCTTCATGATGAGTTCCCACATCCATCGCACAGAAATAAGAAGCGAATTGCCGGCCTTCCTGTGACTCTGGAAGTTAAACCACCGTCCTGCTCCAGCGTCCTTCACCGGAATCCAGAGGTTCCCTTCATGATGAGTTCCCACATCCATCGCACAGAAATAAGAAGCAATTTGCCAGCCTCCCTGTGACTCTGGAAGTTAATCCACCGTCCTGCTCAAGCGTCATTATCCGGAATCCAGAGGTTCCCTTCATGATGAGTTCCCACATCCATCGCACAGAAATAAGAAACAAATTGCCGGTCTCCCTGTGACTCTGGAAGTAAAACCACCGTCCTGCTCCAGCGTCCTTCTCCGGAATCCAGAGGTTCCCTTCATGATGAGTTTCCTCATCCATCGCACATAAATAAGAAGCGAATTGCCGGCCTCCTTGTGACTCTGGAAGTTAAACCACCGTCCTGCTCCAGCGTCCTTCTCCAGAATCCAGAAGTTCCCTTCATAATGAGTTCCCACATCCATCGCATAGAAATAAGAAGCGAATTGCCGTCCTTCCTGTGACTCTGGAAGTTAAACCACCGTCCTGCTCCAGCGTCCTTCTCCGGAATCCAGAGGTTCCCTTCATGATGAGTTCCCACATCCATCGCACAGAAATAAGAAGCAATTTGCCGGCCTCCCTGTGACTCTGGAAGTTAATCCACCGTCCTGCTCAAGCGTCATTATCCGGAATCCAGAGGTTCCCTTCATGATGAGTTTCCACATCCATCGCACAGAAATAAGAAGCGAATTGCCGGCCTCCTTGTGACTCTGGAAGTTAAACCACCGTCCTGCTCCAGCGTTCTTCTCCGGAATCCAGAAGTTCCCTTCATGATGAGTTCCCACATCCATCGCACAGAAATAAGAAGCGAATTGCCGGCCTTCCTGTGACTCTGGAAGTTAAACCACCGTCCTGCTCCAGCGTCCTTCTCCGGAATCCAGAGGTTCCCTTCATGATGAGTTCCCACATCCATAGCACAGAAATAAGAAGCAAATTACCGGTCTCCCTGTGACTCTGGAAATAAAACCACCGTCCTGCTCCAGCGTCCTTCTCCGGAATCCATAGGTTCCCTTCATGATGAGTTTCCACATCCATCGCACAGAAATAAGAAGCGAATTGCCGGCCTCCTTGTGACTCTGGAAGTTAAACCACCGTCCTGCTCCAGCGTCCTTCTCCGGAATTCAGAAGTTCCCTTCATGATGAGTTCCCACATCCATCGCACAGAAATAAGAAGCGAATTGCCGGCCTTCCTGTGACTCTGGAAGTTAAACCACCGTCCTGCTCCAGCGTCCTTCTCCAGAATCCAGAGGTTCCCTTCATGATGAGTTCCCACATCCATAGCACAGAAATAAGAAGCAATTAGCCGGCCTCCCTGTGACTCTGGAAGTTAAACCACCGTCCTGCTCCAGCGTCCTTCTACGGAATCCAGAAGTTCCCTTCATGATGAGTTCCCACATCCATCGCACAGAAATAAGAAGCGAATTGCCGGTCTCCCTGTGACTCTGGAAGTAAAACGACCGTCTTGCTCCAGCGTCCTTCTCCGGAATCCAGAGGTTCACTTCATGATGAGTTCCCACATCCATCACACAGAAATAAGAAGCGAATTAACGGTCTCCCTGTGACTCTGGAAGTTAAACCACCGTCTTGCTCCAGCGTCCGTCTCCGGAATCCAGAGGTTCACTTCATGATGAGTTCCCACATCCATCGCACAGTAATAAGAAGCAAATTGCCGGTATCCCTGTGACTCTGGAAATAAAACCACCGTCCTGCTCCAGCGTCCTTCTCCGCAATCCAGAGGTTCCCTTCATGATGAGTTTCCACATCCATCGCACAGAAATAAGAAGCGAATTAACGACCTCCTTGTGACTCTGGAAGTTAAACCATCGTCCTGCTCCAGCGTCCTTCTCCGGAATCCAGAAGTTCCCTTCATAATGAGTTCCCACATCCATCGCACAGAAATAAGAAGCGAATTGCCGGCCTTCCTGTGACTCTGGAAGTTAAACCACCGTCCTGCTCCAGCGTCCTTCTCCGGAATCCAGAGGTTCCCTTCATGATGAGTTCCCACATCCATCGCACAGAAATAAGGAGCAATTTGCCAGCGTCCCTGTGACTCTGGAAGTTAATCCACCGTCCTGCTCAAGCGTCATTATCCGGAATCCAGAGGTTCCCTTCATGATGAGTTCCCACATCCATCGCACAGAAATAAGAAGCAAATTGCCGGTCTCCCTGTGACTCTGGATGTAAAACCACCGTCCTGCTCCAGCGTCCTTCTCCGGAATCCAGAGGTTCCCTTCATGATGAGTTTCCACATCCATCGCACATAAATAAGAAGCGAATTGCCTGCCTCCTTGTGACTCTGGAAGTTAAACCACCGTCCTGCTCCAGCGTCCTTCTCCGGAATCCAGAAGTTCCCTTCATAATGAGTTCCCACATCCATCGCACAGAAATAAGAAGCGAATTGCCGGCCTTCCTGTGACTCTGGAAGTTAAACCACCGTCCTGCTCCAGCGTCCTTCTCCGGAATCCAGAGGTTCCCTTCATGATGAGTTCCCACATCCATCGCACAGAAATAAGAAGCAATTTGCCGGCCTCCCTGTGACTCTGGAAGTTAATCCACCGTCCTGCTCAAGCGTCATTATCCGGAATCCAGAGGTTCCCTTCATGATGAGTTTCCACATCCATCGCACAGAAATAAGAAGCGAATTGCCGGCCTCCTTGTGACTCTGGAAGTTAAACCACCGTCTTGCTCCAGCGTCCTTCTCCGGAATCCAGAGGTTCCCTTCATAATGAGTTTCCACATCCATCGCACAGAAATAAGAAGCGAATTGCCGATCTTCCTGTGACTCTGGAAGTTAAACCACCGTCCTGCTCCAGCGTCCTTCTCCGGAATCCAGAGGTTCCCTTCATGATGAGTTTCCACATCCATCGCACAGAAATAAGAAGCGAATTGCCGGCCTCCTTGTGACTCTGGAAGTTAAACAACCGTCTTGCTCCAGCGTCCTTCTCCGGAATCCAGAGGTTCCCTTCATAATGAGTTTCCACATCCATCGCACAGAAATAAGAAGCGAATTGCCGGCCTCCTTGTGACTCTGGAAGTTAAACCACCGTCCTGCTCCAGCGTCCTTCTCCGGAATCCAGAAGTTCCCTTCATGATGAGTTCCCACATCCATCGCACAAAAATAAGAAGCGAATTGCCGATCTTCCTGTGACTCTGGAAGTTAAACCACCGTCCTGCTCCAGCGTCCTTTTCCGGAATCCAGAGGTTCCCTTCATGATGAGTTCCCACATCCATAGCACAGAAATAAGAAGCAATTTGCCGGCCTCCCTGTGACTCTGGAAGTTAAACCACCGTCCTGCTCCAGCGTCCTTCTCCGGAATCCAGAAGTTCCCTTCATGATGAGTTCCCACATCCATCGCACAGAAATAAGAAGCGAATTGCCGGTCTCCCTGTGACTCTGGAAGTAAAACCACCGTCTTGCTCCAGCGTCCTTCTCCGGAATCCATAGGTTCACTTCATGATGAGTTCCCACATCCATCGCACAGAAATAAGAAGCGAATTGCCGGTCTCACTGTGACTCTGGAAGTTAAACCACCGTCTTGCTCCAGCGTCCGTCTCCGGAATCCAGAGGTTCACTTCATGATGAGTTCCCACATCCATCGCACAGTAATAAGAAGCAAATAACCGGTCTCCCTGTGACTCTGGAAATAAAACCACCGTCCTGCTCCAGCGTCCTTCTCCGGAATCCATAGGTTCCCTTCATGATGAGTTTCCACATCCATCGCACAGAAATAAGAAGCGAATTGCCGACCTCCTTGTGACTCTGGAAGTTAAACCACCGTCCTGCTCCAGCGTCTTTCTCCGGAATCCAGAGGTTCCCTTCATGATGAGTTCCCACATCCATCGCACAGAAATAAGAAGCGAATTGCCGGTCTCCCTGTGACTCTGGAAGTAAAACCACCGTCTTGCTCCAGCGTCCTTCTCCGGAATCCAAAGGTTCACTTCATGATGAGTTCCCACATCCATCGCACAGAAATAAGAAGCAAATTGCCGGTCTCCCTGTGACTCTGGAAGTAAAACCACCGTCCTGCTCCAGCGTCCTTCTCCGGAATCCAGAGGTTCCCTTCATGATGAGTTTCCACATCCATCGCACAGAAATAAGAAGCGAATTGCCGGCCTTCCTGTGACTCTGGAAGTTAAACCACCGTCCTGCTCCAGCGTCCTTCTCCAGAATCCAGAGGTTCCCTTCATGATGAGTTCCCACATCCATAGCACAGAAATAAGAAGCAATTTGCCGGCCTCCCTGTGACTCTGGAAGTTAAACCACCGTCCTGCTCCAGCGTCCTTCTACGGAATCCAGAAGTTCCCTTCATGATGAGTTCCCACATCCATCGCACAGAAATAAGAAGCGAATTGCCGGTCTCCCTGTGACTCTGGAAGTAAAACGACCGTCTTGCTCCAGCGTCCTTCTCCGGAATCCAGAGGTTCACTTCATGATGAGTTCCCACATCCATCGCACAGAAATAAGAAGCGAATTGCCGGTCTCCCTGTGACTCTGGAAGTTAAACCACCGTCTTGCTCCAGCGTCCGTCTCCGGAATCCAGAGGTTCACTTCATGATGAGTTCCCACATCCATCGCACAGTAATAAGAAGCAAATTGCCGGTCTCCCTGTGACTCTGGAAATAAAACCACCGTCCTGCTCCAGCGTCCTTCTCCGGAATCCATAGGTTCCCTTCATGATGAGTTTCCACATCCATCGCACAGAAATAAGAAGCGAATTAACGACCTCCTTGTGACTCTGGAAGTTAAACCATCGTCCTGCTCCAGCGTCCTTCTCCGGAACCCAGAAGTTCCCTTCGTAATGAGTTCCCACATCCATCGCACAGAAATAAGAAGCGAATTGCCGGCCTTCCTGTGACTCTGGAAGTTAAACCACCGTCCTGCTCCAGCGTCCTTCTCCGGAATCCAGAGGTTCCCTTCATGATGAGTTCCCACATCCATCGCACAGAAATAAGAAGCAATTTGCCGGCCTTCCTGTGACTCTGGAAGTTAATCCACCGTCCTGCTCAAGCGTCATTATCCGGAATCCAGAGGTTCCCTTCATGATGAGTTCCCACATCCATCGCACAGAAATAAGAAATAAATTGCCGGTCTCCCTGTGACTCTGGAAGTAAAACCACCGTCCTGCTCAAGCGTCCTTCTCCGGAATCCAGAGGTTCCCTTCATGATGAGTTTCCACATCCATCGCACATAAATAAGAAGCGAATTGCCGGCCTCCTTGTGACTCTGGAAGTTAAACCACCGTCCTGCTCCAGCGTCCTTCTCCAGAATACAGAAGTTCCCTTCATAATGAGTTCCCACATCCATCGCATAGAAATAAGAAGCGAATTGCCGTCCTTCCTGTGACTCTGGAAGTTAAACCACCGTCCTGCTCCAGCGTCCTTCTCCGGAATCCAGAGGTTCCCTTCATGATGAGTTCCCACATCCATCGCACAGAAATAAGAAGCAATTTGCCGGCCTCCCTGTGACTCTGGAAGTTAATCCACCGTCCTGCTCAAGCGTCATTATCCGGAATCCAGAGGTTCCCTTCATGATGAGTTCCCACATCCATCGCACAGAAATAAGAAGCAAATTGCCGGTCTCCCTGTGACTCTGGAAGTAAAACCACCGTCCTGCTCCAGCGTCCTTCTCCGGAATCCAGAGGTTCCCTTCATGATGAGTTTCCACATCCATCGCACATAAATAAGAAGCGAATTGCCGGCCTCCTTGTGACTCTGGAAGTTAAACCACCGTCCTGCTCCAGCGTCCTTCTCCTGAATCCAGAAGTTCCCTTCATAATGAGTTCCCACATCCATAGCACAGAAATAAGAAGCGAATTGCCGGCCTTCCTGTGACTCTGGAAGTTAAACCACCGTCCTGCTCCAGCGTCCTTCTCCGGAATCCAGAGGTTCCCTTCATGATGAGTTCCCACATCCATCGCACAGAAATAAGAAGCAATTTGCCGGCCTCCCTGTGACTCTGGAAGTTAATCCACCGTCCTGCTCAAGCGTCATCATCCGGAATCCAGAGGTTCCCTTCATGATGAGTTTCCACATCCATCGCACAGAAATAAGAAGCGAATTGCCGGCCTCCTTGTGACTCTGGAAGTTAAACCACCGTCCTGCTCCAGCGTCCTTCTCCGGAATCCAGAAGTTCCCTTCATGATGAGTTCCCACATCCATCGCACAGAAATAAGAAGCGAATTGCCGGCCTTCCTGTGACTCTGGAAGTTAAACCACCGTCCTGCTCCAGCGTCCTTTTCCGGAATCCAGAGGTTCCCTTCATTATGAGTTCCCACATCCATCGCACAGAAATAAGAAGCGAATTGCCGGCCTCCTTGTGACTCTGGAAGTTAAACCACCGTCCTGCTCCAGCGTCCTTCTCCGGAATCCAGAAGTTCCCTTCATGATGAGTTCCCGCATCCATCGCACAGAAATAAGAAGCGAATTGCAGGCCTTCCTGTGACCCTGAAAGTTAAACCACCGTCCTGCTCCAGCGTCCTTCTCCGGAATCCAGAAGTTCCCTTCATGATGAGTTCCCGCATCCATCGCACAGAAATAAGAAGCGAATTTCCGGCCTTCCTGTGACCCTGGAAGTTAAACCACCGTCCTGCTCCAGCGTCCTTCTCCGGAATCCAGAGGTTCCCTTCATGATGAGTTCCCACATCCATAGCACAGAAATAAGAAGCAATTTGCCGGCCTCCCTGTGACTCTGGAAGTTAAACCACCGTCCTGCTCCAGCGTCCTTCTCCGGAATCCAGAAGTTCCCTTCATGATGAGTTCCCACATCCATCGCACAGAAATAAGAAGCGAATTGCCGGTCTCCCTGTGACTCTGGAAGTAAAACCACCGTCTTGCTCCAGCGTCCTTCTCCGGAATCCAGAGGTTCACTTCATGATGAGTTCCCACATCCATCGCAAAGAAATAAGAAGCGAATTGCCGGTCTCACTGTGACTCTGGAAGTTAAACCACCGTCTTGCTCCAGCCTCCGTCTCCGGAATCCAGAGGTTCACTTCATGATGAGTTCCCACATCCATCGCACAGTAATAAGAAGCAAATTACCGGTCTCCCTGTGACTCTGTAAATAAAACCACCGTCCTGCTCCAGCGTCCTTCTCCGGAATCCATAGGTTCCCTTCATGATGAGTTTCCACATCCATCGCACAGAAATAAGAAGCGAATTGCCGACCTCCTTGTGACTCTGGAAGTTAAACCATCGTCCTGCTCCAGCGTCCTTCTCCGGAATCCAGAAGTTCCCTTCATAATGAGTTCCCACATCCATAGCACAGAAATAAGAAGCGAATTGCCGGCCTTCCTGTGACTCTGGAAGTTAAACCACCGTCCTGCTCCAGCGTCCTTCTCCGGAATCCAGAGGTTCCCTTCATGATGAGTTCCCACATCCATCGCAAGGAAATAAGAAGCAATTTGCCGGCCTCCCTGTGACTCTGGAAGTTAATCCACCGTCCTGCTCAAGCGTCATTATCCGGAATCCAGAGGTTCCCTTCATGATGAGTTCCCACATCCATCGCACAGAAATAAGAAGCGAATTGCCGGCCTTCCTGTGACTCTGGAAGTTAAACCACCGTCCTGCTCCAGCGTCCTTCTCCGGAATCCAGAGGTTCCCTTCATGATGAGTTCTCACATCCATCGCACAGAAATAAGAAGCAATTTGTCGGCCTCCCTGTGACTCTGGAAGTTAATCCACCGTCCTGCTCAAGCGTCATTATCCGGAATCCAGAGGTTCACTTCATGATGAGTTCCCACATCCATCGCACAGAAATAAGAAGCGAATTGCCGGTCTCACTGTGACTCTGGAAGTTAAACCACCGTCTTGCTCCAGCGTCCGTCTCCGGAATCCAGAGGTTCACTTCATGATGAGTTCCCACATCCATCGCACAGTAATAAGAAGCAAATTACCGGTCTCCCTGTGACTCTGGAAATAAAACCACCGTCCTGCTCCAGCGTCCTTCTCCGGAATCCATAGGTTCCCTTCATGATGAGTTTCCACATCCATCGCACAGAAATAAGATGCGAATTGCCGACCTCCTTGTGACTCTGGAAGTTAAACCATCGTCCTGCTCCAGCGTCCTTCTCCGGAATCCAGAAGTTCCCTTCATAATGAGTTCCCACATCCATCGCACAGAAATAAGAAGCGAATTGCCGGCCTTCCTGTGACTCTGGAAGTTAAACCACCGTCCTGCTCCAGCGTCCTTCTCCGGAATCCAGAGGTTCCCTTCATGATGAGTTCCCACATCCATCGCACAGAAATAAGAAGCAATTTGCCGGCCTCCCTGTGACTCTGGAAGTTAATCCACCGTCCTGCTCAAGCGTCATTATCCGGAATCCAGAGGTTCCCTTCATGATGAGTTCCCACATCCATCGCACAAAAATAAGAAGCAAATTGCCGGTCTCCCTGTGACTCTGGAAGTATAACCACCGTCCTGCTCCAGCGTCCTTTTCCGGAATCCAGAAGTTCCCTTCATGATGAGTTCCCACATCCATCGCACAGAAATAAGAAGCGAATTGCCGGCCTTCCTGTGACTCTGGAAGTATAACCACCGTCCTGCTCCAGCGTCCTTTTCCGGAATCCAGAAGTTCCCTTCATGATGAGTTCCCACATCCATCGCACAGAAATAAGAAGCGAATTGCCGGCCTTCCTGTGACTCTGGAAGTTAAACCACCGTCCTGCTCCAGCGTCCTTCTCCGGAATCCAGAGGTTCCCTTCATGATGAGTTCCCACATCCATCGCAAGGAAATAAGAAGCAATTTGCCGGCCTCCCTGTGACTCTGGAAGTTAATCCACCGTCCTGCTCAAGCGTCATTATCCGGAATCCAGAGGTTCCCTTCATGATGAGTTCCCACATCCATCGCACAGAAATAAGAAGCGAATTGCCGGCCTTCCTGTGACTCTGGAAGTTAAACCACCGTCCTGCTCCAGCGTCCTTCTCCGGAATCCAGAGGTTCCCTTCATGATGAGTTCTCACATCCATCGCACAGAAATAAGAAGCAATTTGTCGGCCTCCCTGTGACTCTGGAAGTTAATCCACCGTCCTGCTCAAGCGTCATTATCCGGAATCCAGAGGTTCACTTCATGATGAGTTCCCACATCCATCGCACAGAAATAAGAAGCGAATTGCCGGTCTCACTGTGACTCTGGAAGTTAAACCACCGTCTTGCTCCAGCGTCCGTCTCCGGAATCCAGAGGTTCACTTCATGATGAGTTCCCACATCCATCGCACAGTAATAAGAAGCAAATTACCGGTCTCCCTGTGACTCTGGAAATAAAACCACCGTCCTGCTCCAGCGTCCTTCTCCGGAATCCATAGGTTCCCTTCATGATGAGTTTCCACATCCATCGCACAGAAATAAGATGCGAATTGCCGACCTCCTTGTGACTCTGGAAGTTAAACCATCGTCCTGCTCCAGCGTCCTTCTCCGGAATCCAGAAGTTCCCTTCATAATGAGTTCCCACATCCATCGCACAGAAATAAGAAGCGAATTGCCGGCCTTCCTGTGACTCTGGAAGTTAAACCACCGTCCTGCTCCAGCGTCCTTCTCCGGAATCCAGAGGTTCCCTTCATGATGAGTTCCCACATCCATCGCACAGAAATAAGAAGCAATTTGCCGGCCTCCCTGTGACTCTGGAAGTTAATCCACCGTCCTGCTCAAGCGTCATTATCCGGAATCCAGAGGTTCCCTTCATGATGAGTTCCCACATCCATCGCACAAAAATAAGAAGCAAATTGCCGGTCTCCCTGTGACTCTGGAAGTATAACCACCGTCCTGCTCCAGCGTCCTTTTCCGGAATCCAGAAGTTCCCTTCATGATGAGTTCCCACATCCATCGCACAGAAATAAGAAGCGAATTGCCGGCCTTCCTGTGACTCTGGAAGTTAAACCACCGTCTTGCTCCAGCGTCCTTCTCCGGAATCCAGAGGTTCCCTTCATGATGAGTTCCCACATCCATCGCACAGAAATAAGAAGCAATTTGCCGGCCTCCCTGTGACTCTGGAAGTTAATCCACCGTCCTGCTCAAGCGTCATTATCCGGAATCCAGAGGTTCCCTTCATGATGAGTTTCCACATCCATCGCACATAAATAAGAAGCGAATTGCCGGCCTCCTTGTGACTCTGGAAGTTAAACCACCGTCCTGCTCCAGCGTCCTTCTCCGGAATCCAGAAGTTCCCTTCATAATGAGTTCCCACATCCATCGCACAGAAATAAGAAGCGAATTGCCGGCCTTCCTGTGACTCTGGAAGTTAAACCACCGTCCTGCTCCAGCGTCCTTCTCCGGAATCCAGAGGTTCCCTTCATGATGAGTTCCCACATTCATCGCACAGAAATAAGAAGCAATTTGCCGGCCTCCCTGTGACTCTGGAAGTTAATCCACCGTCCTGCTCAAGCGTCATTATCCGGAATCCAGAGGTTCCCTTCATGATGAGTTTCCACATCCATCGCACAGAAATAAGAAGCGAATTGCCGGCCTCCTTGTGACTCTGGAAGTTAAACCACCGTCCTGCTCCAGCGTCATTCTCCGGAATCCAGAAGTTCCCTTCATGATGAGTTCCCTAATCCATCGCACAGAAATAAGAAGCGAATTGCCGGCCTTCCTGTGACTCTGGAAGTTAAACCACCGTCCTGCTCCAGCGTCCTTCTCCGGAATCCAGAGGTTCCCTCCATGATGAGTTCCCACATCCATCGCACAGAAATAAGAAGCGAATTGCCGGCCTTCCTGTGACTCTGGAAGTTAAACCACCGTCCTGCTCCAGCGTCCTTCTCCGGAATCCAGAGGTTCCCTTCATGATGAGTTCCCACATCCATAGCACAGAAATAAGAAGCAATTTGCCGGCCTCCCTGTGACTGGAAGTTAAACCACCGTCCTGCTCCAGCGTCCTTCTCCGGAATCCAGAAGTTCCCTTCATGATGAGTTCCCACATCCATCGCACAGAAATAAGAAGCGAATTGCCGGTCTCCCTGTGACTCTGGAAGTAAAACCACCGTCTTGCTCCAGCGTCCTTCTCCGGAATCCAGAGGTTCACTTCATGATGAGTTCCCACATCCATCGCACAGAAATAAGAAGCGAATTGCCGGTCTCACTGTGACTCTGGAAGTTAAACCACCGTCTTGCTCCAGCGTCCGTCTCCGGAATCCAGAGGTTCACTTCATGATGAGTTCCCACATCCATCGCACAGTAATAAGAAGCAAATTACCGGTCTCCCTGTGACTCTGGAAATAAAACCACCGTCCTGCTCCAGCGTCCTTCTCCGGAATCCATAGGTTCCCTTCATGATGAGTTTCCACATCCATCGCACAGAAATAAGAAGCGAATTGCCGACCTCCTTGTGACTCTGGAAGTTAAACCATCGTCCTGCTCCAGCGTCCTTCTCCGGAATCCAGAAGTTCCCTTCATAATGAGTTCCCACATCCATAGCACAGAAATAAGAAGCGAATTGCCGGCCTTCCTGTGACTCTGGAAGTTAAACCACCGTCCTGCTCCAGCGTCCTTCTCCGGAATCCAGAGGTTCCCTTCATGATGAGTTCCCACATCCATCGCAAGGAAATAAGAAGCAATTTGCCGGCCTCCCTGTGACTCTGGAAGTTAATCCACCGTCCTGCTCAAGCGTCATTATCCGGAATCCAGAGGTTCCCTTCATGATGAGTTCCCACATCCATCGCACAGAAATAAGAAGCGAATTGCCGGCCTTCCTGTGACTCTGGAAGTTAAACCACCGTCCTGCTCCAGCGTCCTTCTCCGGAATCCAGAGGTTCCCTTCATGATGAGTTCTCACATCCATCGCACAGAAATAAGAAGCAATTTGTCGGCCTCCCTGTGACTCTGGAAGTTAATCCACCGTCCTGCTCAAGCGTCATTATCCGGAATCCAGAGGTTCACTTCATGATGAGTTCCCACATCCATCGCACAGAAATAAGAAGCGAATTGCCGGTCTCACTGTGACTCTGGAAGTTAAACCACCGTCTTGCACCAGCGTCCGTCTCCGGAATCCAGAGGTTCACTTCATGATGAGTTCCCACATCCATCGCACAGTAATAAGAAGCAAATTACCGGTCTCCCTGTGACTCTGGAAATAAAACCACCGTCCTGCTCCAGCGTCCTTCTCCGGAATCCATAGGTTCCCTTCATGATGAGTTCCCACATCCATCGCACAGAAATAAGAAGCGAATTGCCGGCCTTCCTGTGACTCTGGAAGTTAAACCACCGTCCTGCTCCAGCGTCCTTCTCCGGAATCCAGAGGTTCCCTTCATGATGAGTTCCCACATCCATCGCACAGAAATAAGAAGCAATTTGCCGGCCTCCCTGTGACTCTGGAAGTTAATCCACCGTCCTGCTCAAGCGTCATTATCCGTAATCCAGAGGTTCCCTTCATGATGAGTTCCCACATCCATCGCACAAAAATAAGAAGCAAATTGCCGGTCTCCCTGTGACTCTGGAAGTATAACCACCGTCCTGCTCCAGCGTCCTTTTCCGGAATCCAGAAGTTCCCTTCATGATGAGTTCCCACATCCATCGCACAGAAATAAGAAGCGAATTGCCGGCCTTCCTGTGACTCTGGAAGTTAAACCACCGTCCTGCTCCAGCGTCCTTCTCCGGAATCCAGAGGTTCCCTTCATGATGAGTTCCCACATCCATCGCACAGAAATAAGAAGGAATTTGCCGGCCTCCCTGTGACTCTGGAAGTTAATCCACCGTCCTGCTCAAGCGTCATTATCCGGAATCCAGAGGTTCCCTTCATGATGAGTTTCCACATCCATCGCACATAAATAAGAAGCGAATTGCCGGCCTCCTTGTGACTCTGGAAGTTAAACCACCGTCCTGCTCCAGCGTCCTTCTCCGGAATCCAGAAGTTCCCTTCATAATTAGTTCCCACATCCATCGCACAGAAATAAGAAGCGAATTGCCGGCCTTCCTGTGACTCTGGAAGTTAAACCACCGTCCTGCTCCAGCGTCCTTCTCCGGAATCCAGAGGTTCCCTTCATGATGAGTTCCCACATTCATCGCACAGAAATAAGAAGCAATTTGCCGGCCTCCCTGTGACTCTGGAAGTTAATCCACCGTCCTGCTCAAGCGTCTTTATCCGGAATCCAGAGGTTCCCTTCATGATGAGTTTCCACATCCATCGCACAGAAATAAGAAGCGAATTGCCGGCCTCCTTGTGACTCTGGAAGTTAAACCACCGTCCTGCTCCAGCGTCCTTCTCCGGAATCCAGAAGTTCCCTTCATGATGAGTTCCCACATCCATCGCACAGAAATAAGAAGCGAATTGCCGGCCTTCCTGTGACTCTGGAAGTTAAACCACCGTCCTGCTCCAGCGTCCTTCTCCGGAATCCAGAGGTTCCCTTCATGATGAGTTCCCACATCCATAGCACAGAAATAAGAAGCAATTTGCCGGCCTCCCTGTGACTGGAAGTTAAACCACCGTCCTGCTCCAGCGTCCTTCTCCGGAATCCAGAGGTTCCCTTCATGATGAGTTCCCACATCCATCGCACAGAATTAAGAAGCAAATTGCCGGTCTCCCTGTGACTCTGGAAGTAAAACCACCGTCCTGCTTCAGCGTCCTTCTCCGGAATCCAGAGGTTCCCTTCATGATGAGATTCCACATCCATCGCACAGAAATAAGAAGCGAATTTCCGGCCTCCTTGTGACTCTGGAAGTTAAACCACCGTCCTGCTCCAGCGTCCTTTTCCGGAATCCAGAAGTTACCTTCATGATGAGTTCCCACATCCATCGCACAGAAATAAGAAGCGAATTGCCGGCCTTCCTGTGACTCTGGAAGTTAAACCACCGTCCTGCTCCAGCGTCCTTCTCCGGAATCCAGAGGTTCCCTTCATGATGAGTTCCCACATCCATCGCACAGAAATAAGAAGCAATTTGCCGGCCTCCCTGTGACTCTGGAAGTTAATCCACCGTCCTGCTCAAGCGTCATTATCCGGAATCCAGAGGTTCCCTTCATGATGAGTTTCCACATCCATCGCACATAAATAAGAAGCGAATTGCCGGCCTCCTTGTGACTCTGGAAGTTAAACCACCGTCCTGCTCCAGCGTCCTTCTCCGGAATCCAGAAGTTCCCTTCATAATGAGTTCCCACATCCATCGCACAGAAATAAGAAGCGAATTGCCGCCCTTCCTGTGACTCTGGAAGTTAAACCACCGTCCTGCTCCAGCGTCCTTCTCCGGAATCCAGAGGTTCCCTTCATGATGAGTTCCCACATTCATCGCACAGAAATAAGAAGCAATTTGCCGGCCTCCCTGTGACTCTGGAAGTTAATCCACCGTCCTGCTCAAGCGTCATTATCCGGAATCCAGAGGTTCCCTACATGATGAGTTTCCACATCCATCGCACAGAAATAAGAAGCGAATTGCCGGCCTCCTTGTGACTCTGGAAGTTAAACCACCGTCCTGCTCCAGCGTCCTTCTCCGGAATCCAGAAGTTCCCTTCATGATTAGTTCCCACATCCATCGCACAGAAATAAGAAGCGAATTGCCGGCCTTCCTGTGACTCTGGAAGTTAAACCACCGTCCTGCTCCAGCGTCCTTCTCCGGAATCCAGAGGTTCCCTTCATGATGAGTTCCCACATTCATCACACAGAAATAAGAAGCGAATTGCCGGCCTCCCTGTGACTCTGGAAGTTAAACCACCGTCTTGCTCCAGCGTCCTTCTCCGGAATCCAGAGGTTCCCTTCATAATGAGTTTCCACATCCATCGCACAGAAATAAGAAGCGAATTGCCGGCCTCCTTGTGACTCTGGAAGTTAAACCACCGTCCTGCTCCATTGTCCTTCTCCGGAATCCAGAAGTTCCCTTCATGATGAGTTCCCACATCCATCGCACAGAAATAAGAAGCGAATTGCCGGCATTCCTGTGACTCTGGAAGTTAAACCACCGTCCTGCTCCAGCGTCCTTCTCCGGAATCCAGAGGTTCCCTTCATAATGAGTTCCCACATCCATAGCACAGAAATAAGAAGCAATTTGCCGGCCTCCCTGTGACTCTGGAAGTTAAACCACCGTCCTGCTCCAGCGTCCTTCTCCGGAATCCAGAAGTTCCCTTCATGATGAGTTCCCACATCCATCGCACAGAAATAAGAAGCAATTTGCCGGCCTCCCTGTGACTCTGGAAGTTAATCCACCGTCCTGCTCAAGCGTCATTATCCGGAATCCAGAGGTTCCCTTCATGATGAGTTCCCACATCCATCGCACAAAAATAAGAAGCAAATTGCCGGTCTCCCTGTGACTCTGGAAGTATAACCACCGTCCTGCTTCAGCGTCCTTCTCCGGAATCCAGAGGTTCCCTTCATAATGAGTTTCCACATCCATCGCACAGAAATAAGAAGCGAATTGTCGGCCTCCTTGTGACTCTGGAAGTTAAACCACCGTCCTGCTCCAGCGTCCTTTTCCGGAATCCAGAAGTTCCCTTCATGATGAGTTCCCACATCCATCGCACAGAAATAAGAAGCGAATTGCCGGCCTTCCTGTGACTCTGGAAGTTAAACCACCGTCCTGCTCCAGCGTCCTTCTCCGGAATCCAGAGGTTCCCTTCATGATGAGTTCCCACATCCATCGCACAGAAATAAGAAGCAATTTGCCGGCCTCCCTGTGACTTTGGAAGTTAATCCACCGTCCTGCTCAAGCGTCATTATCCGGAATCCAGAGGTTCCCTTCATGATGAGTTTCCACATCCATCGCACAGAAATAAGAAGCGAATTGCCGGCCTCCTTGTGACTCTGGAAGTTAAACCACCGTCCTGCTCCAGCGTCCTTCTCCGGAATCCAGAAGTTCCCTTCATGATGAGTTCCCACATTCATCGCACAGAAATAAGAAGCAATTTGCCGGCCTCCCTGTGACTCTGGAAGTTAATCCACCGTCCTGCTCAAGCGTCATTATCCGGAATCCAGAGGTTCCCTTCATAATGAGTTCCCACATCCATCGCACAGAAATAAGAAGCGAATTGCCGGCCTCCTTGTGACTCTGGAAGTTAAACCACCGTCCTGCTCCAGCGTCCTTCTCCGGAATCCAGAAGTTCCCTTCATGATGAGTTCCCACATCCATCGCACAGAAATAAGAAGCGAATTGCCGGCCTCCTTGTGACTCTGGAAGTTAAACCACCGTCTTGCTCCAGCGTCCTTCTCCGGAATCCAGAGGTTCCCTTCATAATGAGTTTCCACATCCATCGCACAGAAATAAGAAGCGAATTGCCGGCCTCCTTGTGACTCTGGAAGTTAAACCACCGTCCTGCTCCAGCGTCCTTCTCCGGAATCCAGAAGTTCCCTTCATGATGAGTTCCCACATCCATCGCACAGAAATAAGAAGCGAATTGCCGATCTTCCTGTGACTCTGGAAGTTAAACCACCGTCCTGCTCCAGCGTCCTTCTCCGGAATCCAGAGGTTCCCTTCATGATGAGTTCCCACATCCATCGCACAGAAATAAGAAGCGAATTGCCGGTCTCCCTGTGACTCTGGAAGTAAAACCACCGTCTTGCTCCAGCGTCCTTCTCCGGAATCCAGAGGTTCACTTCATGATGAGTTCCCACATCCATCGCACAGAAATAAGAAGCGAATTGCCGGTCTCACTGTGACTCTGGAAGTTAAACCACCGTCTTGCTCCAGCGTCCGTCTCCGGAATCCAGAGGTTCACTTCATGATGAGTTCCCACATCCATCGCACAGTAATAAGAAGCAAATTACCGGTCTCCCTGTGACTCTGGAAATAAAACCACCGTCCTGCTCCAGCGTCCTTCTCCGGAATCCATAGGTTCCCTTCATGATGAGTTTCCACATCCATCGCACAGAAATAAGAAGCGAATTGCCGACCTCCTTATGACTCTGGAAGTTAAACCATCGTCCTGCTCCAGCGTCCTTCTCCGGAATCCAGAAGATCCCTTCATAATGAGTTCCCACATCCATCGCACAGAAATAAGAAGCGAATTGCCGGCCTTCCTGTGACTCTGGAAGTTAAACCACCGTCCCGCTCCAGCGTCCTTCTCCGGAATCCAGAGGTTCCCTTCATGATGAGTTCCCACATCCATCGCACAGAAATAAGAAGCAATTTGCCGGCCTCCCTGTGACTCTGGAAGTTAATCCACCGTCCTGCTCAAGCGTCATTATCCGGAATCCAGAGGTTCCCTTCATGATGAGTTCCCACATCCATCGCACAGAAATAAGAAGCAAATTGCCGGTCTCCCTGTGACTCTGGAAGTAAAACCACCGTCCTGCTCCAGCGTCCTTTTCCGGAATCCAGAAGTTACCTTCATGATGAGTTCCCACATCCATCGCACAGAAATAAGAAGCGAATTGCCGGCCTTCCTGTGACTCTGGAAGTTAAACCACCGTCCTGCTCCAGCGTCCTTCTCCGGAATCCAGAGGTTCCCTTCATGATGAGTTCCCACATCCATCGCACAGAAATAAGAAGCAATTTGCCGGCCTCCCTGTGACTCTGGAAGTTAATCCACCGTCCTGCTCAAGCGTCATTATCCGGAATCCAGAGGTTCCCTTCATGATGAGTTTCCACATCCATCGCACATAAATAAGAAGCGAATTGCCGGCCTCCTTGTGACTCTGGAAGTTAAACCACCGTCCTGCTCCAGCGTCCTTCTCCGGAATCCAGAGGTTCCCTTCATGATGAGTTCCCACATCCATAGCACAGAAATAAGAAGCAATTTGCCGGCCTCCCTGTGACTCTGGAAGTTAAACCACCGTCCTGCTCCAGCGTCCTTCTCCGGAATCCAGAAGTTCCCTTCATGATGAGTTCCCACATCCATCGCACAGAAATAAGAAGCGAATTGCCGGTCTCCCTGTGACTCTGGAAGTTAAACCACCGTCTTGCTCCAGCGTCCTTCTCCGGAATCCAGAGGTTCACTTCATGATGAGTTCCCACATCCATCGCACAGTAATAAGAAGCAAATTGCCGGTCTCCCTGTGACTCTGGAAGTTAAACCACCGTCTTGCTCCAGCGTCCTTCTCCGGAATCCATAGGTTCCCTTCATGATGAGTTTCCACATCCATCGCACAGAAATAAGAAGCGAATTGCCGACCTCCTTATGACTCTGGAAGTTAAACCATCGTCCTGCTCCAGCGTCCTTCTCAGGAATCCAGAAGATCCCTTCATAATGAGTTCCCACATCCATCGCACAGAAATAAGAAGCGAATTGCCGGCCTTCCTGTGACTCTGGAAGTTAAACCACCGTCCTGCTCCAGCGTCCTTCTCCGGAATCCAGAGGTTCCCTTCATGATGAATTCCCACATCCATCGCACAGAAATAAGAAGCAATTTGCCGGCCTCCCTGTGACTCTGGAAGTTAATCCACCGTCCTGCTCAAGCGTCATTATCCGGAATCCAGAGGTTCCCTTCATGATGAGTTCCCACATCCATCGCACAGAAATAAGAAGCAAATTGCCGGTCTCCCTGTGACTCTGGAAGTAAAACCACCGTCCTGCTCCAGCGTCCTTTTCCGGAATCCAGAAGTTACCTTCATGATCAGTTCCCACATCCATCGCACAGAAATAAGAAGCGAATTGCCGGCCTTCCTGTGACTCTGGAAGTTAAACCACCGTCCTGCTCCAGCGTCCTTCTCCGGAATCCAGAGGTTCCCTTCATGATGAGTTCCCACATCCATCGCACAGAAATAAGAAGAAATTTGCCGGCCTCCCTGTGACTCTGGAAGTTAATCCACCGTCCTGCTCAAGCGTCATTATCCGGAATCCAGAGGTTCCCTTCATGATGAGTTTCCACATCCATCGCACATAAATAAGAAGCGAATTGCCGGCCTCCTTGTGACTCTGGAAGTTAAACCACCGTCCTGCTCCAGCGTCCTTCTCCGGAATCCAGAGGTTCCCTTCATGATGAGTTCCCACATCCATAGCACAGAAATAAGAAGCAATTTGCCGGCCTCCCTGTGACTCTGGAAGTTAAACCACCGTCCTGCTCCAGCGTCCTTCTCCGGAATCCAGAAGTTCCCTTCATGATGAGTTCCCACATCCATCGCACAGAAATAAGAAGCAATTTGCCGGCCTCCCTGTGACTCTGGAAGTTAATCCACCGTCCTGCTCAAGCGTCATTATCCGGAATCCAGAGGTTCCCTTCATGATGAGTTCCCACATCCATCGCACAAAAATAAGAAGCAAATTGCCGGTCTCCCTGTGACTCTGGAAGTATAACCACCGTCCTGCTTCAGCGTCCTTCTCCGGAATCCAGAGGTTCCCTTCATAATGAGTTTCCACATCCATCGCACAGAAATAAGAAGCGAATTGCCGGCCTCCTTGTGACTCTGGAAGTTAAACCACCGTCCTGCTCCAGCGTCCTTTTCCGGAATCCAGAAGTTCCCTTCATGATGAGTTCCCACATCCATCGCACAGAAATAAGAAGCGAATTGCCGGCCTTCCTGTGACTCTGGAAGTTAAACCACCGTCCTGCTCCAGCGTCCTTCTCCGGAATCCAGAGGTTCCCTTCATGATGAGTTCCCACATCCATCGCACAGAAATAAGAAGCAATTTGCCGGCCTCCCTGTGACTTTGGAAGTTAATCCACCGTCCTGCTCAAGCGTCATTATCCGGAATCCAGAGGTTCCCTTCATGATGAGTTTCCACATCCATCGCACAGAAATAAGAAGCGAATTGCCGGCCTCCTTGTGACTCTGGAAGTTAAACCACCGTCCTGCTCCAGCGTCCTTCTCCGGAATCCAGAAGTTCCCTTCATGATGAGTTCCCACATTCATCGCACAGAAATAAGAAGCAATTTGCCGGCCTCCCTGTGACTCTGGAAGTTAATCCACCGTCCTGCTCAAGCGTCATTATCCGGAATCCAGAGGTTCCCTTCATAATGAGTTCCCACATCCATCGCACAGAAATAAGAAGCGAATTGCCGGCCTCCTTGTGACTCTGGAAGTTAAACCACCGTCCTGCTCCAGCGTCCTTCTCCGGAATCCAGAAGTTCCCTTCATGATGAGTTCCCACATCCATCGCACAGAAATAAGAAGCGAATTGCCGGCCTCCTTGTGACTCTGGAAGTTAAACCACCGTCTTGCTCCAGCGTCCTTCTCCGGAATCCAGAGGTTCCCTTCATAATGAGTTTCCACATCCATCGCACAGAAATAAGAAGCGAATTGCCGGCCTCCTTGTGACTCTGGAAGTTAAACCACCGTCCTGCTCCAGCGTCCTTCTCCGGAATCCAGAAGTTCCCTTCATGATGAGTTCCCACATCCATCGCACAGAAATAAGAAGCGAATTGCCGATCTTCCTGTGACTCTGGAAGTTAAACCACCGTCCTGCTCCAGCGTCCTTCTCCGGAATCCAGAGGTTCCCTTCATGATGAGTTCCCACATCCATCGCACAGAAATAAGAAGCGAATTGCCGGTCTCCCTGTGACTCTGGAAGTAAAACCACCGTCTTGCTCCAGCGTCCTTCTCCGGAATCCAGAGGTTCACTTCATGATGAGTTCCCACATCCATCGCACAGAAATAAGAAGCGAATTGCCGGTCTCACTGTGACTCTGGAAGTTAAACCACCGTCTTGCTCCAGCGTCCGTCTCCGGAATCCAGAGGTTCACTTCATGATGAGTTCCCACATCCATCGCACAGTAATAAGAAGCAAATTACCGGTCTCCCTGTGACTCTGGAAATAAAACCACCGTCCTGCTCCAGCGTCCTTCTCCGGAATCCATAGGTTCCCTTCATGATGAGTTTCCACATCCATCGCACAGAAATAAGAAGCGAATTGCCGACCTCCTTATGACTCTGGAAGTTAAACCATCGTCCTGCTCCAGCGTCCTTCTCCGGAATCCAGAAGATCCCTTCATAATGAGTTCCCACATCCATCGCACAGAAATAAGAAGCGAATTGCCGGCCTTCCTGTGACTCTGGAAGTTAAACCACCGTCCCGCTCCAGCGTCCTTCTCCGGAATCCAGAGGTTCCCTTCATGATGAGTTCCCACATCCATCGCACAGAAATAAGAAGCAATTTGCCGGCCTCCCTGTGACTCTGGAAGTTAATCCACCGTCCTGCTCAAGCGTCATTATCCGGAATCCAGAGGTTCCCTTCATGATGAGTTCCCACATCCATCGCACAGAAATAAGAAGCAAATTGCCGGTCTCCCTGTGACTCTGGAAGTAAAACCACCGTCCTGCTCCAGCGTCCTTTTCCGGAATCCAGAAGTTACCTTCATGATGAGTTCCCACATCCATCGCACAGAAATAAGAAGCGAATTGCCGGCCTTCCTGTGACTCTGGAAGTTAAACCACCGTCCTGCTCCAGCGTCCTTCTCCGGAATCCAGAGGTTCCCTTCATGATGAGTTCCCACATCCATCGCACAGAAATAAGAAGCAATTTGCCGGCCTCCCTGTGACTCTGGAAGTTAATCCACCGTCCTGCTCAAGCGTCATTATCCGGAATCCAGAGGTTCCCTTCATGATGAGTTTCCACATCCATCGCACATAAATAAGAAGCGAATTGCCGGCCTCCTTGTGACTCTGGAAGTTAAACCACCGTCCTGCTCCAGCGTCCTTCTCCGGAATCCAGAGGTTCCCTTCATGATGAGTTCCCACATCCATAGCACAGAAATAAGAAGCAATTTGCCGGCCTCCCTGTGACTCTGGAAGTTAAACCACCGTCCTGCTCCAGCGTCCTTCTCCGGAATCCAGAAGTTCCCTTCATGATGAGTTCCCACATCCATCGCACAGAAATAAGAAGCGAATTGCCGGTCTCCCTGTGACTCTGGAAGTTAAACCACCGTCTTGCTCCAGCGTCCTTCTCCGGAATCCAGAGGTTCACTTCATGATGAGTTCCCACATCCATCGCACAGTAATAAGAAGCAAATTGCCGGTCTCCCTGTGACTCTGGAAGTTAAACCACCGTCTTGCTCCAGCGTCCTTCTCCGGAATCCATAGGTTCCCTTCATGATGAGTTTCCACATCCATCGCACAGAAATAAGAAGCGAATTGCCGACCTCCTTATGACTCTGGAAGTTAAACCATCGTCCTGCTCCAGCGTCCTTCTCCGGAATCCAGAAGATCCCTTCATAATGAGTTCCCACATCCATCGCACAGAAATAAGAAGCGAATTGCCGGCCTTCCTGTGACTCTGGAAGTTAAACCACCGTCCTGCTCCAGCGTCCTTCTCCGGAATCCAGAGGTTCCCTTCATGATGAGTTCCCACATCCATCGCACAGAAATAAGAAGCAATTTGCCGGCCTCCCTGTGACTCTGGAAGTTAATCCACCGTCCTGCTCAAGCGTCATTATCCGGAATCCAGAGGTTCCCTTCATGATGAGTTCCCACATCCATCGCACAGAAATAAGAAGCAAATTGCCGGTCTCCCTGTGACTCTGGAAGTAAAACCACCGTCCTGCTCCAGCGTCCTTTTCCGGAATCCAGAAGTTACCTTCATGATCAGTTCCCACATCCATCGCACAGAAATAAGAAGCGAATTGCCGGCCTTCCTGTGACTCTGGAAGTTAAACCACCGTCCTGCTCCAGCGTCCTTCTCCGGAATCCAGAGGTTCCCTTCATGATGAGTTCCCACATCCATCGCACAGAAATAAGAAGAAATTTGCCGGCCTCCCTGTGACTCTGGAAGTTAATCCACCGTCCTGCTCAAGCGTCATTATCCGGAATCCAGAGGTTCCCTTCATGATGAGTTTCCACATCCATCGCACATAAATAAGAAGCGAATTGCCGGCCTCCTTGTGACTCTGGAAGTTAAACCACCGTCCTGCTCCAGCGTCCTTCTCCGGAATCCAGAGGTTCCCTTCATGATGAGTTCCCACATCCATAGCACAGAAATAAGAAGCAATTTGCCGGCCTCCCTGTGACTCTGGAAGTTAAACCACCGTCCTGCTCCAGCGTCCTTCTCCGGAATCCAGAAGTTCCCTTCATGATGAGTTCCCACATCCATCGCACAGAAATAAGAAGCGAATTGCCGGTCTCCCTGTGACTCTGGAAGTTAAACCACCGTCTTGCTCCAGCGTCCTTCTCCGGAATCCATAGGTTCCCTTCATGATGAGTTTCCACATCCATCGCACAGAAATAAGAAGCGAATTAACGACCTCCTTGTGACTCTGGAAGTTAAACCATCGTCCTGCTCCAGCGTCCTTCTCCGGAATCCAGAAGTTCCCTTCATAATGAGTTCCCACATCCATCGCACAGAAATAAGAAGCGAATTGCCGGCCTCCCTGTGACTCTGGAAGTTAAACCACCGTCCTGCTCCAGCGTCCTTCTCCGGAATCCAGAAGTTCCCTTCATGATGAGTTCCCACATCCACCGCCCAGAAATAAGAAAAGAATTGCCGGCCTCCCTGTGACTCTGGAATGTGTACCATCATTCCGATCCAGCGTCCCTCTCCGGAATCCAGTAGCATCCACCGTTTATCTACAATGGGCAATTATATTTTTTCGTTTTTTCTTACTTTCCTTTAATTAAGTCCTTGCTTCTGAATTGATTTTTTTTATTTATAGTTACTTTCCCCTTTTTTGTCCCGTGAAACGTCTTTTGAGTTATAAGCCCTCATTTGGGGTTATCCCAATATTTTAAGTAGATTGGAGTAACCCAATTGAATGCTTGGTCGTTTTGGACCTATTCTGAGAATTTTGATTGTTGCTTTAGTTTTACTATTTTTGGGACCAAAATTCACAGTGTGATTTTACGTTAATCTAGAGTTTATTGTCTTTACCATGTTTAGTTTAAATAAAAGTTTTTTTTTTATCTTTAAAGATTTGTTTTCTTTTTCCCTCTTTTAGTGAAACCTAACTTCACTGTTTCGCTTTACATAGTTCCATCATCAATTACAGTCGGTAAGAGCCTTCTACACAGGGTTTTGCTCACACCATAATGTAGAATTGTTTAATTTTTCAAGCTCGTTAAGAGTATCTCAGATTTAATTAGAAAAACCCAACAGCATCCAGAATCCAAGACGCGGCCTTCCTTCAACTTTTGGTCGCTGGTTCCTGGGCGTTAACATTCCAATTCTATAGCCACACAAGGGTAGTCACATCAAACAGGATCGGAGATGGTTAACATGAAGAGGGTTGCTGTGGGGTAGACAAATCCACGGATGGTTCCAGGGTAGATTTTAGCGGAGGATCGACATTCCTGAGGAGCTCCTAATTAAGCACTCGTGGGGATGCTGTGATACACCTCTCCAAATCGGTAACGGATGGTTCCAGGGAAAATGTTAACGGACGATGGAAATTCCTGAGGATCTCCATTTAAGCATTCGTGGGAGAACAGGTTGTCCGGAAAATTCATTCTTAGGTTGTTAATCCATGGGCAGGACGCTGTGGTTTTTAAGCCAACCGCTTTCCTTCCTCTTAAGCAACTCCAACGGACGAATCAATTCCCCAAAAGAACGGCTACTGGGGTCACCGCACGGTGACCCCAGACACGAAAAAAAACTGTAAGCGAATAAAATGAGTTCGCTCTTCCCGCCTTTCTCATAGCCTCCCATTTGGGGATGTTTAGTGGTTTCAGTTCTTCTCCCGTGAATAATTCTCCTCTCAAATTAAAAAATACTCGGGGATTGTGTACAAATGTACAGTTGAAAAGCGAGGGACTTAGAACGCATTTATAGGTGAAGAACTTGGGTGGAATTTCCAGTGAAACGTTCAGGAGCAAAAGCATACATGTTTATTTTTTTGACGAAAACATGACTGAACGGATTGTTTTGAAAATTTTGTACCCAACAAAACCTGTGCAGAATGCAATCGATATAAACCAACGAACAAAAAACCTACTGGACTGCTTAGAACCCCAGTTTAGGAAACAGAGATTTGAAGTTCTTGCAATCGATCTCTTTGGTCCCCTACCAGAGACCCCCCCAGGGGCATTCTTTCTTTAGGTTTGTACGGGCTTCACAACCCCGGGGTACCTGAGTGATCTACCCTCCCTTTCGTTCTTCTCCTCCTCTACCCTTTGCTTTTTGCTTATTCTTCCTCCCTCACTGTGGTTACCTCACTGTGGTGAGGGTTCCCCTTGAGAAGCTTTTCGCCAGTCTGTGCTTTTAGCTCCTCTTGAGGATTATATCACCCACGTGTTTGCCGTGCGTGGAGACCCGTGATCCTGGAAAAGGGGATCATGGCAGTTGAGGGACGATATATTGACCCAATACACTGCTTCGGCCCCGGCTTCAGGTAAACGGGTGGTGTGCATTGGTCCCGTGTACATCAATCGGCTGGTCGATTTTTGGCTAGGGCTAAGCTATGGGCCACTTACTGGACACCTCGCTAAGGGTGGAGGCTGTTTCAGGGGTGCACCGTGCGCGTATAGTCGCCGATTAGCGCCGGTACAGTTGTCTGCATCCAATTGTTGGACTCCGTGATGGGTGGTGCTGTCGGTGACCGAATCCTTTTTTTCATTAGCATGAATTCTTTATCTTCTTCTTCTTCTCCCAATGAGGAGCAACCAATATTACGTCTAACGAAAAACAAACCGACCAGTTTCCTAATGCCAAATTTTTCATAGTTAAATTGATTAGCTCTACACATACCACAAATCCCATACACTCATCGTTTACTTCAGTTTCTCCATTTTTAATTAATAAAAATTTTGAATCGTTTTTGGGCAACATTAAATCCTTGAAGAAACTACGTTCTGGAGACCTACTTATCGAAGTATCATCTGAAAAACAAGCACAACTTCTGCGTAACACAAATATACTTGGTTCTTTTACAGTTTCCGTTTCGCCCCACATGTCCTTAAATACTTCACGAGGAGTAATTTCTGAACCAGAGTTGCTACATGTTTCAAGAGAAGAACTTCTAGAAAATTTCTGTGACGAGAATGTTTGTGAAGTACATAGAATTACAATCCGTAGAGATGGGAAGACCTTACCTACGAAACACGTAATCTTAACTTTTTGAAACCCTACTCTGCCGACTCGAATAAAGCATACTTACATATATACTGCATACTTGAGCTGCCCAGTTAGAGCATATATTCCGTATCCTCTGCGCTGTTTTAAGTGCCAGAGATTAGGACATGGATAAATTTCCTGTCGTGGCACTGAAACATGCGTTTTGTTGTGCAGAACCAGGTCACGACAGTGATTCCTGCATTGCACCACCCCGTTGTGTCAATTGCCACGAAGACCACCCGGCATACTCAATATCTTGCAGCAAATGGCAACTCGAGAAGGAAATACAGTCCATAAAAATTATGCAAAACATCTCTTTCTGTGAAGCGCGTAAGCAAGTCGAGTCCAGAACCCCGACAGTTGGAAAATCTTATGCAGCAGCCACCACTAAATCTGTAAAAAGTGTGTTCGTTTAAACAGATATAACATTTGGAACTGATATTCCGCTTCCAAATTTTACACTACAGCCCAAACCCCCTGAAATTAAAAAGAAAACATCGCAAAGATATTTTGCCGTTTCCTCATCTCATACATCCTCTGAGAGTCTCGAGACCCAAACTTCCTTAATTCCTAAACTATCTTCAAAAGCAGAAACAAACCTAAAAAGAAAGTTGGAGTCTACAAAAAAACGAGACCCGCGATATCCTAACACAAAAAGAATGGAAATATCTTAGGAGATTATACTGAGTATCCCGTACTTCATTTACACACCTCGGTACCTTCAGATGACGAATTATACGTCGAAATTAATGTTCCGAACCCTCGAGAGCGGCCAAAAGCTGCTCCTCCTAATTCTAACTAAAAATAGCTTTTATTTCTTTGAACTGTCGTGGCTACCGAAATAAGCTGGATGACATTAAAACTCTGATTGCAGAATACCATCCCGCATGTGTCGCACTTCAGGAGACATAGCCGACCAACCGGTATAGTGGTTAAGGTGTTAGCCTCTAGATCGGAAGGTTCCTGGTTCGAATCCGGGTCCGGGCGTGGATGTTTGTAATCGTATGGTGTAGAGGCGGCTGGTGCACCTTAAATCTGTCGTGGCCGAAAGTCCTCACGTTGGGTTGGCGTGGAAGTTTGGAGAGTGGGGTGCCAGCTCAGGTGTTGCTTCGTCATCTGACCGTGGTTCAAAATTACGAGGTGTTGTCCTCGGATCTTTCCCTTAAGGGACTGATCCCGGACCGTCGTCAATAGCCCGTTGTGTAGCTCTAGTACGACGTTAACTAAAAATTACCAAATTATTATCAGGAGACATACCTGAAGTCGACTGAACAGGTGAAGTTCCATCGTTATAATTGTATTCGAAGTGATAACATCAGTAATGACGGACGAGCATCGGGAGGTGTGGTTCTCTTCACTACACATGCTTACCCCACTCTTACTGTGTCACTAAGCACACCTTTACAGGCAGCAGCTATACGAATACAAATAAAACAAATGATTACAATCTTTACTTACCACCAACTACCCCATCCAGCAACAGAGCCTTGAGAACTTAGTGGATCAATTGCCAGAGCCTTTCATCATACTCGGTGACTTTAATGGTCATAGTGTGCTTTGGGGAAGTAGGGATACCAATTCCCGAGAGCGACAGATCGAACTGCTGATCACTGATCGCTGTCTCTGACTACTCAATAACGGTGAGGTTACCTACTTCCACGAACCATCACGCACATTTCATACTTTCGACCTTGCTATTTGCTCAACATCTATACTACCCTATCTCTCTTTCTTTGTCGGTAATGACCTACGGAACAGTGACCACCTCCCGATATTCGTCACTCATCAGTGGAAATGATCCTGTTGACCGTCCGTCTCGCTACATTTATGCAGCAGCCGACTGGCAGTATTTTACATCACTTGCCGTAATTACAGAACAGATGGTAGAGAACAATATAGATGAAACAGTTGGAACAGTCACTGATGTAATGATAAATGCTGCTGATGTGGTAATCCCTAAGAAATTTCCATCTTCTCGCAAACATTGCAAACATGGTGGACTTTAGCATGCACTGCAGCAATTAAGACCCAGAAGAAGGCGTGTGGTATTTTTCGCCGATACCCAACAACTTAAAATCTTATTACCTTCAAACGAGCAAAAGCTAATGCTCGAAAAGTGCGACGCCAAAGCCAACGGGAATCTCTTGGCAAAAATATGTTTCTAGCATGACATCCGCTACTCCCTCGAAACAGTTATGGAACAGAGTTCGGAAGGCTATGAGATTATATTCCGAATATTCGATCTAATTCGTTGAAGAGAATGGTCAATATATCTCGGAAGCAGCCGATATAGCAAATGCCATTGCACGCGCTTTTTCTGCGGCTTCCTGCTCTAACATATATCCATAGACATTTCAACACACTAAACATCGTGAAGAATCCCATGTTATTAATTTCCATTCTCGATCCGAACTCTCTTATAAATGTCGATTTACAGAAAACTAACTGATGCGATGCCTTAAAACGACCCAAATAACAGCACCTGTTTCAGATGGCATTTCATATCTTATGATACAGCATCTTTCTCGTCACTCTCTTTTTAATCTATATCATCTGTACAATCGAATATGGGAGGAACATACCTTCCCAAAGGCTTGGAGACTCTCCACCGTTATACATTTTCAAAAATCTAGAAAGGATCCAAATAACTATAGGCCAAAGCTGCATGTGCAAACTTTTTGAAAAGGTAGTAATTCACGTCTCAATTACATCTTAGAGACAACTCAGACTCTTTCACCATTCCAAAGCGGTTTTAGAGGTGGCCGCTCAACGGTAGATAACATCTTAGCCCTCGAGACTCAAGCTCACCGTGCATTTCTGTACCGAAACCATCTTGTCTCCATTTTTTTCGACATGGAGAAGGCGTATGATCGCACCTGGATATACGGAATTCTCCGTGAATTGCATTCTCTTGGGTTTCGGGTAAATCTACCTATTTTTATTCAGAACTTCTTAGCCCTCCGACAGTTTCAAGTTCGAATTGGCTGCAGCTTATCAGACATTTTTTATCCAATAAGAGGGTGTTCCACAGGGCAGCGTCCTAAGTGTAACCCTTTTTTCAATTGAAATAAATAATACACTCTATAACAAAAAAAAATCGACGCACCAAGTAGCAATCATCCGATTGCTTTGAAATTTCGTATGCAAAAATGTTTTGACCAAATATGCAAATGACTAAAATTTGGTGTCCAATGAATGAATAGTGCGATCTCCAGCGCATCGGAACTGCGCATTAATCAGATGTATACAAGGAGTTGTTCTTGAACTGTTGTTAAAAATTTCTGCTGCATTGCGATTTAAAATGCCTTTTAACGACTGAAAAAATGGCTCAATGCAGGATTCGAGCTCATAACGAGCAACTTTCAGAGTTTGAAAGAGGTCGTATCATTGGATTGAAAGAGGAAGGGTGGGCAAATCGGAGAATCGCTCGTCATGTGAGTCGAAGCGATGCGGCGATTAGAAGATACTGGCAAGAGTGGGTGGACAATGGCAGATTTCAGCTTCATAATGGCAGCGGTCGACGTAGGGCCACAACAGATCGCGAGGACAGAGTGATTGTCAGATCAGCTGTCACAGTGCTTGATTCATCGCTATCAACCATCAGTCGTGCGACCCACACACGAGTGTCCACAATGACCATTTACAGACGGCTGAGAGAGCGAAATCTACGCTCGTACCGACCGTTACGCCACCTGCCACTCTCGCCTGCACACTGTCGAGCCAGATTACAGTGGTGCTTGGCTCGATCAGGCTGGAATGATGCTGACTTTGGACGTATAGTCTTTAGCGACGAATCCCGCTTCCAACTGTGTCCTGACGATCATCGAAGACATGTCTGGAGACGCCCAGGGCAGCGTGCTGATCCTGCTTTCACTATTGCACTCCACACGGGCTCTCAACAAGGAGTTATGGTCTGGGGTGCCATTTCCCATGATAGCCGGACCCCTTTGGTCATCATTAGAGGTACACTTACTGCACAGCGGTACGTTGACGACATTCTGAGACCTGTTTTGCTACCGTTCCTTTCGCAGTACCCTGGGCTTATTTTTCAGCAAGACAATGCCAGACCACATACTGCACGTATTGCTATGAACTGTATTCAAGCTTGTCAAACACTTCCTTGGCCAGGCAGATCACCAGATCTCTCTCCCATCGAGCATGTCTGGGATATGATGGGAAGGCGACTGCATCCGGTAGGGAATGTTGATGACGTAATCCGACAATTGGAGCAAATTTGGCAAGAAATACCGCAGGAGACCATCCGGGAGCTTTATCGGTCAAAGCCACGCCGTGTGGCAGCTTGCATCCAGGCTAGAGGCGGGTCAACACCTTATTGAGCTCGTTACTGTAACTCTGAAATAAATCATTCAATTGTTCTGATATTTTAATAATTTTCTATTCTGTACATAATTTTCCTATCCATCAATTTTTGTCTCCATCTTACAGCTCCTACTTGGTGCGTCGATTTTTTTGTTATAGGGTGTATATTGAATCAAGTACCTCCAACTGTCCAGGGTAATTTGTACGTAGATGACTTGAGCATACATTGCCAGGGAAATGACATGCGGTACGTCGAGCGACAATTTCAGACGGCTGTCTCTCGCTTCACGAGGTGAAATATTAAAAACGGTTTTAGTTTTTCTCCTCAAAAAAAAAAGACATCCTGCGTTCATTTCTCCTGACGTCGGAACCTGCATCCTGACCTAGATATCTTTCTGGATGGTAACAGGATAGCTGTGGTGGACAGAGTGAGATTTATAGGTGTCATTTTTGACCAGAAACTAACCTTCCAACCCCAAGTCGAGCAGCTGGGGATATCTTGCATGAAAAAGCTGTGAATCTTTTAAAAGTTCTCACTAATATATCCTGGGGAGCGGAACGGACCTCCATGATTAGCATCTATCGAGCTTTAATTCGTTCCTGGCTAGACTATGGGTGTGCAGCCTATGGCTCTGCCGTCAGTCTGAGTTACGAAATCTCGATACAGTGCACCACTCCGCACTGAGGATCTGCTCCGGAGCATTTCGCACCTTACCAGTTAAAAGCCTATACGTTGTGTGTCATGAACCATCTTTGGCCTCCACACGTCTTTTGCTGTCACTACGATTGTACTATCGCATCTTGAGTCATCTCACCAACACACTACATAATTTTCTCCTGGACAGTTCTTATGAGCGCCTCTTCAGGAACAAACCATCCTACATTCCATCTTTTGAGTTGCGTATGAGGAATGTTCTGGGGGGCACTCCTCTTAGATCCATATCAGTCACGAAATGACCTCTTTTTACTTTTTCTCCTTGGAATCATCTCACATTATCAATTTTAGAAGTATTCACGGGTTATGAGAGGTCGAATACCAACGCAATCATCTATCGACAACTTTTTATCTCTCATCGTCACTATTTTATAGACCACTCAGCCATATACACTGATATTTCGAAATCCGATAATTATGCCGGTTGCACATTCGTATGCGACTCAAATACTTTTAGCTTTTTATTACCATCATCCGTTTCTTTTGTTACTACTGAATTTTTAGCTATATACAAAGCTTTAAAATATATTTTCATTCTTTCAATTAAAAGCTATATCCTCTATACAGATTCAAGAAGTGTGTTGCAATCTTTGACATCGGTATGTCCGAATCATCCGCTGTCTCATGCCGTTCTTAGAATTCACCAAAACCTCATCCGACGTGGTTTCAGTATCACTTTTGCTTGGATACCGGGACTCATCGGAAACGTTGGAAACGAAATGGCGGACGCGGCTTCAAAACATGCAGTGAATCGACTAAATATACCCATTCCATACGATGACCTACGACTAGTTGTTCGGGACATCGCGTGGAACGATTGGCGCAACGACTGAAGCATGCAAAGTCAAAATAAGCTCCATAGCATTCGGTCAACCATATCTTCGGCCACACGCGCTTTACTCACAGGCATCTTTTATTAAGAGAGACTACGCCTGTGTGTGGCACGTGTGGAGTTCCATTTACCATTCGTCATATTTTAATTGATTGTCCTGTTTTAAATCAGCACCGCCAGAATTATTTTAATAACACATTTTTAAACGTACAAGATTTAGTTGGGGAAGATCCATATTCAAACCCATTTAAATTTTTACAAAAAATAAATATTTTAAATTCCATCTAATCTAATTTTTATTTTTTACGTCATTTAAACTCCATCACTTTATCATACATTTTACTATATTCATGACTGGGTACATTTTTAAATATTAATGATTTTATAGGGTCAAATTTCGTCTTGTGTCTGGCGCAGCTTGTCCACTATTGGACCTTGCGCCATAAAACCCAAATCAACCAACCAAGCCCTACCAGAGACATCATCTGGAAAAAGATGGATTTTCATCGTGTAAGACACAAATACTAAGTGGGTTGAATTGTATGCCCTTAATGAAGAAACAGCAGCTAACTGTGCTAAAACACTACTCGAAGAAGTTTATTTACGCTATGGTGTACCTCGAAGGTTAATTAGCGATAACGGACCGCAATTTGTGAGCGCCGTCATGCAACAGACGTGTCACCTGTTAGGTATCACACAAGATCTCATACCAGTCCATCACACAAGCCAACCCTTCAGAACGCAAAAACCGGGACTTGAATCCCCGCCTTTCAATTTTTGTTGGAGAAGAACATACTGCCTGGGAAGACAAGCTTCATTTGATCCGATTTGCGATGAATACTTCTACTTGTGACACCACCGGTCACACTGCTACATACCTACAGTTAGGCAGAGAGATGAGAACAACGGACGACGTGGTTCAGGCCATAAGAGGAGTTATTGATAGCCACAGCTGCATACCCGAGATAACACCGTATCTCAAAAGATTTGCTCGTTTAACCACCCACATAAAAGATAGAGTTGAAAATAAACAAGACAAACGAAAGGACAATTTTGATCGTCGTAGACGACTGATATACTTCAAACCTGGTGATCAAGTTTGGGTTACTATTCATCCCATCAGCAAAAATAAAAGAAGTCGAAAATTAATGCCCAAAATAGAAGGACCGTATGTAGTTCTCACAAATCGATCGCCGACAACATATGATATTGCCTACCCGGCCAGTCCAGACCAAACTCTTGGAACTTATCATGTGTCAGCATTAAAAACTTACTATGAACCCCAAGTAAAGATAGACACTGGGCATGTAGCTCCCATAAGAAGAAGGGGTCGCCCTAGAAAAAATATCTTGGCTCATCGTCGGGACGTCATCAGAGCCAGAGGGGGAGTCTATAACGGAACCCACAACGCCCCTTACCGGACTGACAAAAACTTTCGCAGCGTAACTCCAACCCTGGAGCAAGCAGCAGCTAGGCTGTTGCATGTGATAGTAAACATGTCCCTGTCCCTTATATTTTGTGAGCGTGAAAGTCTTGTAATTTCTGTTGTTTATGTTGTATGTAAATAAATCCAATTTAAGTGTTAGCTAGCCGTGTGAGCATGCATCATTGCTACATCAGTAAATTCCTTTGTCCCTGCTATTTTTGTCAGCTCTGCATAAAATGTAAATAACCTTTAAAAAAGTCTACTAGAAGGTAGCACATGTCTGAAAGTGTAATTAAAAGAAACTCTAATAAGCTATCTTTACCGTAAGACATCTTAAGACTCAATAAATAGCAAGTATTATTTGGTCTGTTTCTTATCTTTATGTTTAGAAAACTCACGAGTTCTTTTTACAATGTCACCTCCATGGCATTTTTTAACTTGATATAATTTCATTTATTGCTGAACTTTTTTCAACAGATAGTTAGAAATTGTATAAAATAATCTGGAAATCAAATGCACATGGCTGGAATTGTATCAGATAAGGCATAAATGTGGTCCAACCATTGAAATGTCACCTCCATGGAGGTGACAGTCATCCATGGAGATTAGGAAATATTTCTAAAAATTTAAGGAATTTTTTGCAATGACATGGTTAAATATTGATTATAAATGGTTATTTATTAAAGTAAGAACAATCTTGGGTGAACAAATAAGGAGTCCAATTTTTTTTTTCTTGCCTGTACTGATTTTGCCTGCCAATTGATTCTGATTTGAACCTGTAGTGTTAGCTACCAGTTTTATATGATTTACAATGTTTGAAGGCTTGTAACTTTGATTCTGATTATGTATGCTGATAGAATCTTTAATTTTTCTTTTAAAATATGGCATTGAGAGTTGGGAGATAGTTTAAGTGTCCTCATGACTGAAATTCTCTTTGCAGATTCTGACATGGTACCACGTCAATGTGCCTAGTTGGTACCATGTATAAGAAATCTGATATAATCAAATTTAGGAAAATCATGAAGGAGTCTAAGCAAAAAAGGAATAGAATTAAAAAAGATCCAGAACTATATGTAGAATTTAAAAGGAATGAGCTGGAGAGATATTATAGAAGAAAAGAAGAAGGAAAAATGAAAGGTATTTCAGTACTTTCCGACAAAAAAGAGGGCTCTGTAAAAAATGGGTTAAAAAAACAAGAAAGTCTCGATTTGAAGAAGAAAAAAAAAGAAATTAATATTCCACCAGAGAACTAGTTGACCTAGTAGAAGCTGTTGGTGAGGCCTTCAAAGTGTAGCTGTTATTGGGAGAGTAGTAAGCAACAGGGAAAGAGGCAGAAAAAGGCTAGCTAAAAGAAACATCAAAGTCCTATCAAGCGATTAAGCAACTTGAAAAAGAAAAGAAAGAACAAATGAAGCTCAATACAAATAAGGAGAAGTATAAGAGGAACTATTGTTTGAAAGAGAAGTTTAAAAATATGAACAGTCCATAGCAGAAGGTCAAAAATCTTTTACGAGGAGAAAAAGTTTCTCCCAGAGTAAAAGTCCAGAATTTGGACCTGCGTTAACTACCCAGATAGAGAAAAATTACAGTAAAATATAAAGGAAATGCCAAAAAGCATTAGGTTTGGTACTGTCTGGGAAAATGATTAAAAAGTATCAAAGTTTGCGCAAGATCCCACTTTAGACCATACTGGGAAAAATTGAATAAAATAGGTAGTGAGAAAAGCATTGTTGAAGTAATTAAAGAGACAAGCACATACCAAACAAAAAATAAAATGAGAATAAGATCTGACATCGTGAAGTTTTTTTAGCAAGATGTCAGCCGTATGGAACCAGGCATTAACCTTTAGGCAAGAGACCGAAACCACCGGAGAGACCGAAAAGAGACACGCGATACGTAGTCGATTTCAGGTTTCTAGTCCTCTGTGTATATCTCTACGCGACGACAAATTATACGCACACCGCAGAAACAGGCGATCGATTTCGACGCATGCGCATTTCAGGTGTTTATAAAAAAAACCGCCAAAGTTTATTGTTTATTCATACATTATGGTGGATTCCTCGGATGACGATGCGATGGAACGACTCTGTTCAACTGGAAACAAATATACAAGAAAATTTTAAATGGTAGACTTTCACAATCGTACCTTTTTATGTCATTACTAATCAGAGTATGGCGATTTAAATCCAAGTGATTTTACTTTAAAAATAACATTGATTTAAATCAAAATTTTACATTGAATTTTTCTTTCTGTTATGTTTAATATTAAAAATGAAATACTGAACAAGATGTATGTTATTTTATTCAAATAAGTTTAAAACTTTACTGATACTGAGTTAACCCCAGAATTATATTGAAAATCATCCTCTCCTTGAATAAATAACACTACTTGCAGATTGGGATCATAATTACCAGACAAATATTTTCATCTTGGGCCACTGACCAATAGATGTCCATCAGTGGTTATTTTGTTTTAAATATTCTGTGTGACAACAAATCGCACATGGCCTATATCAAACCATTCGTCATGTGTTGAGTGATATTCACTAAAATTATTACAATTATGGAAGCGTGCTTGGTTCCAAGATGTTTATTTAGTATTGTAGTCTGTTCATAAAAAATTTAAAGTGACTCTCTCTCTCTCTCTCTCTCTCTCTCTCTCTCTCAATAGAACAATTTTCTATAGTATCACAAAGCATTCAAATTTTGTACATAAATCTTTAAAATTAATTGCCCATTTTAATTTTTTCATTTTGTTATATTGATTCAATTCATATGGAGAAATTTTATACATTGATCCCTCAGAATTCTTTATATTATCTGGAATAAATATTCAATATTTATGAAATTTATATTTGGAATGTAAAAGTGAAGTCACTCATCTGATAATGGAGTATGTTGAAAAAAGATTATGGGAGATAAAAATTGTTCTTTGAGTCAGATAATTTTATTTAAAACCCTGTGCTACTCAGGGTATTTAAGCTAGTATAACAAATAAGAAAATTATTAATTAACATAGGAGACAGGATAATTTAATAGGGTTACTTGAATCAAGTAAATTTATATTTCATATTGAAAAAAGGAGTATTTACTCAAAAACCATATAAATCATCTCTACATTATGAAACTGAAAATATATAATAGGTTTACTACGAGAGAAATTTAACAGAAAAACAAGCACATTTGAAATCTAATTAATATTAATGAAGAAATTCAATGTGGTTAGTTGGAATATTAAAATGATACTTACCTGATCATTACACTGCCCATGTTCTTGACTTCAATTTTCACGCGACGCGTAAGCGACTCGCCGAAAAATGCTGCACGCAACAAACGACAGGCGACAAGCGAAACTAGAGGAAAGCGACCGGAAAGAGACTCGGTCACCTGTCTTTTTGGTGTGCGGACATAACAAGTGAAAGTCTGTGGGTTCAGACGTTCTGACGACTACTTATCGCGCGTCGCTTTGCGGTCTCTCAGGTGTGCGGCTTGCCTTAACTAGAGGAAAGCGACCGGAAAGAGACTCGGTCGCCTGTCTTTTTGGTGTGCGGACATAGCGAGTGAAAGCCTGTGGGTTCAGACGGACCGCAAAGCAACGCGCGATAAGTAACACCTAACATGTTTAAATCACAATACAATAGTTGTCAAGAACTGTTATTATTTATAGGATTCTTTTAGAATCCTTTTCATCAGACATCTCTTTTGCAGAAGAGCTAGTAGGAATATCCCCATGATGGGTCTGTGCTGACTTTTTAATAGCTCCTTCAGCTGGTGGAGTTTTCCCATTACCATATGTACTATTATGTGCCCTGTAAGGATAGTTAACATTTTTACTAGCATAAGATGGTTCATAACTTTGATATCTGTAGGGATTTTGTTGTTGAAAAGGTTTTGAAATCTGAAAAGCATTATAGGATCTTTGCCTTTGAAAAGGTTTAAAAGAACCATGTTCCCTAAATTTTGAACTAGATGGTTTTGGCTTCATTAAATTGGGCCTGTTATCTAGACCAACCCTTAAAAACTCGTACTCATCTAGCTTTTCTGCGAACTCTAAGGGACTGTTCATTTTGATCCATTCATTGATAAAATGCTCTTTTGTTAGTAAAGGGACCCTAAATTTGACTTGATTTGTAATTATCAAATCTCTAAGCTTGTCAAAAGTATCAACCTCTAACTCTCTTAACCAGTCATCAAAGAAGGTAGAAATCTCAAGAGTGAAGTTCCTCCAAGTGTCATGGGGTTTTTTTAAGAGAGCTAAAAAATTGAACTTTTAACTGTTCTGGATTAAGTTTGTATCTTTTTAAAAGTAAATCTTTGACATGATCGTAATTTTTAATCTTTGTTTCGGGTTCCCTAGCCACCTTATTAGCTAACTCTGCAGGTAAGACTCCTAATAAATAGGCAGTCCACTCTTCTCGCGGTATCTTAGCTAGATTTGCTTTTATTTCGAAAATTTTCAAATAAAGGACAATCTCGTCTACCTTTGGATCAAATTTTTGAACAATGTTCATTAAGTTGAACCTGGAAGAATTTCCGTTGCCGTTATTTTTAATTTCAATTTCAAGTTTAATTCTTTCCAGTTCTCTTTGATGGGCTTCTAACTCCCTCTGATGGGCTAAACTTATCTTTTCAGCTTCTATTCTATCTCTTTTCTCTTGTAACAAACGATCACCTATTTCCTTTATTGTTTCCTCATCATTCCGACCTTGTTTTGATAAAATTGCATTTTTAATTTCAGATACTTTGATCTCTTCATCCAATACAATATCTAATTCTTCAGCCAGAGCCATTAATTCTGACTTATTTAAACGTCCCAAACCTGCCATTTTTATCAATTTACTACAATCCTCTTAATCTCATAAATTTAACATCCCACACAATAAATCAAAATGAAACACTGAAATATAATCTTAACATTTCTACAAATACACTTCTAATACACTTTTTCCACCATAATCATGCACAGTTACGCGTTAATTCATGTTGAATCATAAAACTAAACTATTCATAAGTAACTTCAATAAACACGATATCATTTCAAAACTCTTAATTATCATAAATCAAAAATATTAGCTATATTTTCCTACAAGATACTGTGCAGTATACACTAAACTCACTTGTATAGCAGAGTCTTCTTTTCCATCAAACCGAACGAATCAGTCATTCCCTCAACGAACAGAAGTAAATGATGGAAGACAGAACAGAAGTGGAGTTACAAAAACGCGCACAAAACAACTCTTGACCACTGCGAAACCACGCACTATCAGATGACACAAGGGCCGCACAATTAGGAGGTGTTGGGTTAACCGACCCTTTCTTTCTTTGTTCACACTGCATCACTCTCCGCGGGGTGGGGAAGAAAATCGCTCCTCTCGGCTTCACACAGGTCAATGGGGTCAAACGGCAACGACGAGGGCAAGCCAGGATCACCACAGCCACAGCAATTCGAAGAATCGGAAGTACAGCAAAACGAAACTGCTACCTCGTTGATGGGGAATCCATGACATCTACGCGACCGAGAAACGTTTGAGGGCTTGTTATCATTTTGGGAGCCAAATCTTCACGGCAGATCTTTCCAGCGTGGAAATATCCTACCGACTTTAATTATGTGGTGCTATAGCAGTCGTTCCAATAATATTTTCATTCTCTTTAACAAATTAATTTATTCTATAAAACACATAATCACTATTTACAACATCATTCAGGATGAATATGTACAATGAAGATCGAGCCAACGCCCAAATCGACAGGAACAGAATCATACGTTATGTCAACAAGACAATATCATTACAAGTGTGTCTTTCTTCTGTTGCTAACCCAAAAACCCAGACGGGGATGACGGTCATGTGACACTCCGAAACCAATCGGAATCTTACACGTTACTTGACAGATACCAGACACCCTTTGAGGGAAGCACTCGTGACATCTGACAGGTGAAAGAACTTTATTGTAAACATGGTGCATCTCCCCTTTTCACCCGTTTGGAACAAAACATCTCACCGCTTAGTATTTAAAATAGAGATGAGTTCCTTACTGCTTTTAAGTTACAAATTAATTTTCCTACCCTCACATATCCCCCCACTCAAAGCGAGTCGACTCGGAGGTGGCCAGTATCCAAATCACAACTCGAATGAGAAGGACGATTTGAGTCACAAGTTAAAATTTTGACTTCTGTGTAATGATAGATTTGGAATGTCACATGAGTCCAACAGTTACGTACTAAATAACACTTTAAATCCTTTGATAATTATTACGTTACAATGAAACTTCAAAATATTCATGAGCTATAATGAAATACTAACTAACTGGAAAAATACTTCAAAACACAATATCTACACAAAATACTCAAAATCAAACTTCTAGTATAAAACATCAACACTTTAAAAATAGTCAAATTACAACTTGTTAGTCAAATAATTTCACAAATATAATTACTACTACTAATAAAATATCTCAAAATAAGTATGCCGGCTGTCTCTTCTGGAAAGTACTTTGAGTTCATACACATGACATTATCATGAAGAATTTCTCTAAATTATCCAATTTTTGGACATTCACTAAAATGCTGCACTTCAAATTCATTGTGACTTCCATGTTCAATGAATTGCACTCATGTGACTTCACTGTCACTTAACTACCTTCATGTGACTTCGTTGTCACTTAATTACTTGCATGTGATTTCATTGTCACTTATTTACCTTCATGTGACTTCATTGTCACTTATTTACCTTCATGTGACTTCATTGTCACTTAATTACCTTAATACACAACAAGATTCAAAATTCCACACTCAAGTACCATAATTTCAAACAATACCATTATACTTTACATTTCACACAATATATGACAAAATCTTTCATTATCTCAACACAATAAATATAACATTTATTAATTACTCAAATAAATCAATGACAAAACTCTTCAATATGAGACGAAATACAACAGTGGGTAATGAAGTTCCCAAGGTAAGTCTTTAACTCACAAGAAATGTTTATTTTAGAGAAAATTCACTATCCTTTCGACTCAATTGAAACCTATCATGTGGATAAAAATATCTTAATTTAGACGAGTGCACAATCTCAGTCTGATTTTCGTGCTTGTCAATTTCAAAATTAACTTCAGAAAGTTTTCTTCAAATTGTGTATGGACCTGAATAAGGGGATGTTAATTTCCTTGTGTTAGGGTATTTAAACTCTTCCATTATTACAAGATCACCCTCCTTAAACTCAGCATTTTTGTACTTCAAATCATACTTTCTCTTACTCTTTTGATGGTGTAATTTTGTTTTTTCCAAGGAAATTTCTCTTGCCTCTTGGACTGGCGGATACAAATTTTGATCAATAGGAGAGTCAAATGGAAGCTTTCCAAACATTAAGTAGGCTGGTGGAAAGGTGGTTACAGAATGTGGGGTATTATTATACTCTAAAGTGACTTCTTCTAAATACCTAGTCCATGGAATTGTTTTGGAAGAATTATTTACTTTACACTTCAGTCTAGTTACAATTGATTGATTCACCCGTTCACATTTACCGTTAGTTTGAGGATGATGAGAAGAGGTCAACAATTGTTTCACACCATTGTTTCTTAAAAACTTTTGAAACCTACCTGATGTAAGTGCAGGATTTCTATCGGTTAAAAGAGCTTTAGGAGCTCTAGAATTAAAAACCTGTTTCAATAAATTGGTGTACACTTCAGATGTAATATTTTTGCTTGGAAAAGTCCAAACAAATCTAGTAGCATGATCAATTAAAATGCTAAGATAGCGTTTTGCTGAATTGTAATAATTAAAACCACCCACTTTATCCAGTGAAAACATCTCAAATGGTTCTTTGCAAGGAGGCATTGATTGTAAGAGTCCATACTTTTTAAGATGGGATAGTTTGTTTAGTTGACATGTTTCACAGTGCTTTACTAAATTCGAAATATCAGTGATGATATCTGTCCAATAGTAATAAGGGGATATTAGAGCTATCATTTTCTGTACCCCTGGGTGACCAAATTCCTCATGGGTTTTAGAAATTAACTCTTCTCTAAGGGAAAAAGGGACAACAACCTTTATCAATCCTTTCTTACTAATGGTTAAAACATCATTGACCTTTTTAAACTTAACACTGTCAACATTATCTAGCCTTTGATGTTCAATTATCTTTTCTCTGTGAATTAAGTGAGTTTTGTGACAGTTGTGATGTGATATTTGATTTCTAGATAACATATCTGCTTCATAATTTGTTGAGCCTCTTTGATACTTAACTTCATAATCATACATAGACAATTTCAAAGACCAACGAAATAGTCTACCTGTAAGATGCTTAACATTACGTAACCATACAAGAGCTGCATGGTCAGTGTGTATGGTGAATGGTGTTCCATGAAGATAATGTTGGTATTTGTCTAGAGCGTGCTTATTTTTCATCAATAGCCCTTAGAAAGTTATTATTTTCCTTTGAAAACAAAATTCAGTTTTCAAATGACGATATTTTTTCACAATATTTCTGACCTCTTTTTAGAGTCTGATCGGCAATAAATCTACTTACAAGTGCAATTTTGGTGATGATTCGGGAATCGGCTTGCTTGAATTGCAACCCTTGATACACGATATACAAATCATCGATTCACTCTTGATAAGCACATAATGCACTTGAAAACACATGAAAATTGGTCGGTTTTCGACTTATAAGTGGCTCTTGAAATGGACAAAATAGTTGCCCTGATAGAGGAAACTAGAATACAATCATCAATTGTTAATTAATTTTGTTTTATTCAGTTACCTGCGAGTGCAATGTTTTAAAAATGTATTATAATTATGGGAAAGTGTATTTTTAACTTTGTAGGTGAATCGAAAACAATATAAAGACAATTTATTTTAATTAATACTGCTATCTGTTGCAATTTTTTTTTAATCTAGTTTTTTTTTATGCTTTTAATTCTTAGTAAAAACTATCTCAGGAAAAAAAAAGAGAAATTGTGAAGATTTTCGGATGTGATTCTGCTCTGAAAATGTGAAAAATCGATTATCATATCCGAAAAAAACCCAACTCGCTCGATTAAAAAAACATTGGAGGAAATTATCGCATAAACGTAAACCAGAGTGCTGGAGAACCGAGAACAGTCAGGAAATTTCATTAATTGGGAAAAGTTGTTTGAAAACTGGAAATTTCGGACTCTAATTGTATTTAGCCGCTGACCGAATACGAAAGTTAATTTTTCTATACTTTATAATTTTTTTCTCTTTGTATCCTGGTGACAAATAATCAAAGGCCGACTGTGCTTGAATTTCACTTTGCTTTTGTTATGCCATGCGTAATCTGTTTTCATTGTCAGCTTAGATGATTATTTTCAAATTAATTTTGTTTCATTAAAATGATGTTTGTAAGCGTATGGTGTAAAGACGGCTGGTGCACCTTAAATCTGTCGTGGCAGAAAGTCCTCACGTTGGGTTGGTGTGGAAGTTTGGAGAGTGGGGCGCCAGCTCAGATGTCTCTTCATCTGACCGTGGTTCAAAATGGTGGCAATACACCGAATGGCATAGGCTGGGATGGTGGCAACTAGTTGAATATCTATCCAACAAAATTGCATTTTCTAAACCTTTTTTTTTACTGAAGTTTCTGCTACATCCTTTTAGTAAATTAATAGCTTGCCACTAATTCTTTTATTGAAACCTCCAATGTGCCAATAGATGAATTTACTTCTTATTTTCATTATGAATTTATGAAACCGTACTATAAAATAATTACTGTGGTGAGTAATTTCCATTTCATAAGCAGCCCCCAGGGGCATTCCTTCTTTAGGTTTGTACGGGCTTCACAACCCCGGGGTACCTGAGTGATCTTCCCTCCCTTTCGTTCTTCTTCTCCTCTCCCCTTTGCTTTTTGCTCTTTCTTCCTCCCTCGTTGTGGTTGCCTCTCCGGAGGTGAGGGCTCCCCTTGAGAAACTTTTCATAAAAACATTGCAATCTGTGCAGTTTTTGTCAATCATTTCAGCCTGTGCTTTTAGCTCCTCTTGGGGATTATATCACCCACGTGTTTGCCGTGCGTGGAGACCTGTGTCTTCGGAAAGGGTGATCCTGGTGATTGAGGGACAACATAACGCCTCAATACATTGCTTCGGCTCCTGCTTCAAATAAACCGGAGGTGTACTTTGGTCCCAGTACATTGATCGGCTGGTGGGTATATCCTGCGAGGACTAAGGACCTGCTCACCAACTAGCTCCTTAGGGCAGTCATAGAGGTGAGTTGGGTCTGTATAGTCCCTGGCTAGCACCGGTACAGGAACCTGTATCCCCTCGTTGGACTCCATGGTGGGTGGTGCCGCCAGGGACTGAACATTTCTTTTCAATCATGGAAAACCAAAAAACAACTTCTCCTTTAGTGGAGCAACAAAGTATTAATTTAATAGAAAAAAATATTTCAGAACAGAAATTTTTTATTATGAAAAGTAACGAAGGTAACCTTAAAAACATATCAGCAATATTACTCCATAAAACGATATTAGGAATGGTTGGGGAAACAAAAAACATAAAAAAAACACTAGCAGGAGATGTACTAATAGAAGTTTCAAATAAAATACAGGCATCAAACATCCAAAAAATAACATTCGTCGGTCCAATACACACACACACACAAGTAACAGTAACACCACACAAAACTTTAAATTCTTCAAGAGATGTAATTTCCGAATCAGATCTAGTCCATGATTCGGAAGAAGGCATCTTAGAATCCCTATCCGAACAACATGTAATAAATGTCAAAAGAATCACCATTTCAAGAAATGGACAAATAATACCCACCAAGCACATAATATTAACTTTCAACAAACCAACTATACCAAAACTATATAGCTTATATGAATTGCCCAGTTAGACATTTTATACCTAATCCCGTTCCTTGCTTTAAATGCCAAAGATTCGGACACACTTATAAACCAACCAAATCAATCTAAAAATATTTCTTTAAAAATAACAATATCATCTGAACAAAATAACATTAAAATTATAAAAAGTTCTTCTCAAATCTCTCTTCACCCTGACGTTTCATCCAGAAGCTTGATAACTAATCCTTCAACCAGTGACCTCATTAATCTTTATAACACTGAAAGCGATATTTCATCCGTAGAAGATGAGGACTTGGAGACTTCGCCACTGAAGCCCAAGAAGGATCCTCGGCAAGACAAACATCGTCCTAGGACGAGAAATCACAAGTAGTTTTTCCTTTTCTTTTATACTTTATTTTTATGGCTTACTTCCTTTCCTGGAACTGCCGGGGTTTTCGTCAAAAATTGATGATGTTAAAAACATCATAAACAACATCAAGCCAGCTGCAATCGCCCTCCAGGAGACCTATTTAAGAAGCAATGATTCCACCAACATTCACTATTTCACTATATTTAGAAAAGATTACGATGATGGCCCAAGAGGATGTGGAGGTGTTGCACTGCTAACCTCCCGTGACTTTCCAGTAACTCAAATTAACCTAAAAACAAATCTGCAAGCTCTTGCTGTTAGACTTCATGTCAATATTTTGATAACAATATGCAATTTATACTTACCTCCTAACACCCATATTGCCACTTCTGACTTAAATAATTTAATAGATCAACTTCCGCAACCATTCATCATACTTGGTGACCTAAATGGCCATCATATCCTCTGGGGCAGTTCAGACATTAATCATAGAGGCAAACAAATTGAAAAAATAATAACAGACAATGATTTATGTATTATGAATGACGGTCAACCTACTTACTTTCATTCACCTTCACTTACTTACCATTCAATAGATCTGGCAATTTGCACTCCTTCAATTTTGCCGTTTTGGACTTTTTCTGTAGATCCTTACCTTTACAATAGTGACCATTATCCTATAAAACTAAAAAATGCAGGCCAATACCAACCTCACACTGACAGCCAATGCAACTTTATTTTTGAAACTGCCAACTGGCCACTTTTTACTATCCTCGCAGATATTTCAAACGCAGTAGAAATTGGTGACATTGATGAAGTAACTTTAAAAATAACAGATATAATTATAGCAAGTGCTGACGCTTCCATAAAAAAAGTTATTAATGCGCCTAAAAAACAAAAGAAACCTTGGTGGAATGACGATTGTAGCGATGCTTACCGGAAACAAAGGAAGGCCTGGACTATCTTCAATAGATATCCAACAAGTGGAAATTATATTTTTTATAAAAAAACAAAAGCTGCCTTTCGAAAAATACAACGACGTAGTAAGAGGGATTCTTGGATGAATTATATCAATAATATAAATAGTAAAGTCACAAGTAAACAATTATGGAACAGGATTAAAAGAATTTCTGGTGTTTACCCCAATAGACAAATTCTTATTCTTAAACATAATAATCAAATACTATCGGCACCCAAAGACATAGCAAACACAATTGCTTCATGTCTTTCTGAAATATCCAGCTCCAACAACTACACTGAAAGTTTTAAGAAAATTAAAGTTGCATCTGAAAAGAATAAAGTTAATTTTACCTCAAACCGTATACTTTCTTATAATTGTGATTTTACTTTTCCCAAATTGACAAAGGCTTTATCCTTAGTTAACAAATCAACCCCGGGCCCAAATAATATTAGTTACATCATGCTCAAACATCTATCAAATAGTTGTCTAAATCATCTCCTGAAATTTTACAACAGAATTTGGACAGAGCACACTTTTCCGCAGTCATGGCGATATGCTACTATAATACCCATACTAAAACCGAACAAAGACCCCAAGAATCCCTCGAACTACCGTCCAATAGCCTTGACAAACTGCTTATGTAAAGTTCTTGAAAAGATGGTCAACGCAAGGCTAATGTATATTTTAGAAAAAGATAAATGTCTCTCTCCACTTCAAAGTGGCTTCAGAAAAAATCGTTGTACTCTTGACAACCTTGTTGCTTTCGAGTCTGAAATCAGAAATGCATTTGTAGAAAATAAACATCTCGTCTCAATTTTCTTCGACATCGAAAAAGCCTATGACCGAACATGGAGACATGGGATTTTAAAGGATATTTTTAATAATGATATAAGAGGAAATCTGCCTATTTTTATCCAAAATTTCTTAGAGAAAAGGTATTTTAAAATAAGGATTGGATCGATTTTATCCGATGTTTTTATTCAAGAGGAGGGAGTGCCACAAGGCAGTGTTTTAAGTGTAACTTTATTCATTTTAAAAATTAACAATATTGTTTCTCAATTGCCTCCATCTGTTAAAGGTCTTATTTACGTTGTCGATCTGCAAATTTCATTCGCAGCTAAAGACATTCTTTTAATAGAGAGACAACTACAACAGGCTGTTAACAAAATTATTAATTGGACAAATGAAAATGGATTCAGTTTTTCACCTTCAAAAACTGCATGTGTTCATTTCTGCAGGAAACGAAATCTTCATCTTGACCCTGAAATATATTTCAAAGATATTTTAATTAATGTTGTGGACAATTTCAAATTTTTAGGCATCATATTTGACAAGAAGTTGACTTTTCAACCGCATATTTTAAATCTACGCAAACGTTGCGAAAAGGCACTTAACATTTTACGAGTTTTATCAAAATTATCATGGGGATCCGATCGAGCTTGTCTTTTAAAAATATATAGAGCCCTAATACGATCAAAATTGGATTACGGCTGCGAGGTGTATGGCTCAGCCAGAAAATCTGCTCTTCAAACCCTGAACACTATCCACCACACAGCTTTACGTTTATGTTCTGGTGACTTTAGAACCTCACCCGTTAACAGCTTGTATGTAGAATCTTTTGAACCTCCCCTGGACTTAAGACGACAGTTGTTATCACTGGAATACTATTCTAGAATTACCTCAACCCCTCATCACCCATTGCATACAATTCATCACAGTCCATATATAAAACGCCTCTATCAAGCTAAAACATCCTTCATTCCTACATTCCACTTAAGAATGCTAGATTTGATGAACGGATCCGAAATTTCTTCACTTGACGTCACACAGAAAAAACTGTGTTCTTTCTCTCCTTGGTTTAATCATGATTTTGAATTTCAAAACCCGTTCCAAAATTTTAATAAAGCAGATACCTCTGATATTATATATAAACAGCTATTTCAAAAGCATTTAGAAAATTACTCTAATTTTATACCAGTTTACACGGACGGATCTAAAAGGGCAAACTATGTTGGAGCTGCGTTCACTATTAATGATTCCCTTCACAGTTTTAAACTTCATTCTTCATGTTCTGTTTTTACTGCTGAAATAATGGCCATTTACAAAGCATTAGAAAATATATCTGATCATCGTCATAAAGAATATATCATTTTCACAGATTCATTAAGTGTTTTACAGTCATTGAAACATCCTGATCATGCCTGTCATCCCGTTGTTTTGGAGTCACTAAAAACAATTTATAATCTTTCATCCAAAAATTTTAACTTAGTATTCTGTTGGATCCCATCCCATGTTGGGATAGCAGGAAATGAAATGGTTGACCAAGCCGCCAAAACGGCAGTAAATAATATTAACCATAAATTCCCTTATCGTGACTTAAAAACCAGTATTTACAAGTTTTTAGAAGAGAAATGGCAGAGCGAATGGAGTGATCAAACGGAGAACAAACTCCACGCTATTAAATCAAATATAATTCAATGGCAGTCACCACCTTTAAGAAGACAGCAGGTAATACTAACACGTCTCCATATTGGACATACTCGTATAACACATAGACACCTCCTCCTCGGAGAAGATCATCCCATCTGCAACTACTGTATTTGTCCACTAACCGTAAAACACATTTTAGTAGAATGTTCTAATTTTAATAGGCAACGACTTAAACATTTTAATTCATATACCTTGGTTTTAGAAGACATGATTGGAGAGAATCCTCATCCAAATATTTTTAACTTCTTATATGACATTGGTTTTATCCATCACATATAATTTTATATAGTATTTACTCATTATGTTTTGACTCATCTCATTTCATTATTATATTATGTATCTGATTTTTTTTATCTTGTGTTTGGCATAATATGTCCCAAGAGGACTCAATGCCACAAAATCATATCCAATCCAATCCTGTTTTTAATCAGCACCGCCAGAATTATTTTAATAACACATTTTTAAACTTACAAGATTTAGTTGGGGAAGATCCATATTCAAACCCATTTAAATTTTTACAAAAAATAAATATTTTAAATTCCATCTAATCTAATTTTTATTTTTTACGTCATTTAAACTCCATCACTTTATCATACATTTTACTATATTCATGACTGGGTACATTTTTAAATATTAATGATTTTATTGGGTCAAATTTCGTCTTGTGTCTGGCGCAGCTTGTCCACTATTGGACCTTGCGCCATAAAACCCAAATCAACCAACCAAGCCCTACCAGAGACATCATCTGGAAAAAGATGGATTTTCATCGTGTAAGACACAAATACTAAGTGGGTTGAATTGTATGCCCTTAATGAAGAAACAGCAGCTAACTGTGCTAAAACACTACTCGAAGAAGTTTATTTACGCTATGGTGTACCTCGAAGGTTAATTAGCGATAACGGACCGCAATTTGTGAGCGCCGTCATGCAACAGACGTGTCACCTGTTAGGTATCACACAAGATCTCATACCAGTCCATCACACAAGCCAACCCATCAGAACGCAAAAACCGGGACTTGAATCCCCGCCTTTCAATTTTTGTTGGAGAAGAACATACTGCCTGGGAAGACAAGCTTCATTTGATCCGATTTGCGATGAATACTTCTACTTGTGACACCACCGGTCACACTGCTACATACCTACAGTTAGGCAGAGAGATGAGAACAACGGACGACGTGGTTCAGGCCATAAGAGGAGTTATTGATAGCCACAGCTTCATACCCGAGATAACACAGTATCTCAAAAGATTTGCTCGTTTAACCACCCACATAAAAGATAGAGTTGAAAATAAACAAGACAAACGAAAGGAAAATTTTGATCGTCGTAGACGACTGATATACTTCAAACCTGGTGATAAAGTTTGGGTTACTATTCATCCCATCAGCAAAAATAAAAGAAGTCGAAAATTAATGCCCAAAATAGAAGGACCGTATGTAGTTCTCACAAATCGATCGCCGACAACATATGATATTGCCTACCCGGCCAGTCCAGACCAAACTCTTGGAACTTATCATGTGTCAGCATTAAAAACTTACTATGAACCCCAAGTAAAGAGAGACACTGGGCATGTAGCTCCCATAAGAACAAGGGGTCGCCCTAGAAAAAATATCTTGGCTCATCGTCGGGACGTCATCAGAGCCAGAGGGGGAGTCTATAACGGAACCAACAACGCCCCCTACCGGACTGACAAAAACTTTCGCAGTGTAACTCCAACCCTGGAGCAAGCAGCAGCTAGGCTGTTGCATGTGATAGTAAACATGTCCCTGTCCCTTATATTTTGTGTGCGTGAAAGTCTTGTAATTTCTGTTGTTTATGTTGTATGTAAATAAATCCAATTTAAGTGTTAGCTAGCCGTGTGAGCATGCATCATTGCTACATCAGTAAATTCTTTTGTCCCTGCTATTTTTGTCAGCTCTGCATAAAATGTAAATAACCTTTAAAAAAGTCTACTAGAAGGTAGCACATGTCTGAAAGTGTAATTAAAAGAAACTCTAATAAGCTATCTCTACCGTAAGATATCTTAAGACTCAATAAATAGCAAGTATTATTTGGTCTGTTTCTTATCTTTATGTTTAGAAAACTCACGAGTTCTTTTTACAATGTCACCTCCATGGCATTTTTTAACTTGATATAATTTCATTTATTGCTGAACTTTTTTCAACAGATAGTTAGAAATTGTATGAAATAATCTGGAAATCAAATGCACATGGCTGGAATTGTATCAGATAAGGCATAAATGTGGTCCAACCATTGAAATGTCACCTCCATGGAGGTGAGTCATCCATGGAAATTAGCAAATATTTCTAAAAATTTAAGGAATTATTTGCAATGACATGGTTAAATATTGATTATTATTGGTTATTTATTAAAGTAAGAACAATTTTGGGTGAACAAATAAGGAGTTCAATTTTTTTTCTTGCCTGTACTGATTTAGCCTGCCAATTGATTCTGATTTGAACCTGTAGTGTTAGCTACCAGTTTTATTTGATTTACAATGTTTGAAGGCTTGTAACTTTGATTCTGATTATGTATGCTGATAGAATCTTTAATTTTTCTTTTAAAATATGGCGTTGAGAGTTGGGAGATAGTTTAAGTGTCCTCATGACTGAAATTCTCTTTGCAGATTCTGACATGGTACCCCGTCAATGTGCCTAGTTGGTACCATGTATAAGAAATCTGATGTAATCAAATTTAGGAAAATCATGAAGGAGCTTAAGCAAAAAAGAAATATAATTAAAAAAGATCCAGAACTATATGTAGAATTTAAAAGGAATGAGCTGGAGAGATATTATAGAAGAAAAGAAGAAGGAAAAATGAAAGGTATTTCAGTACTTTCCGACAAAAAAGAGGGCTCTGTAAAAAATGGGTTAAAAAAACAAGAAAGTCTCGATTTGAAGAAGAAAAAAAAAAGAAATTAATATTCCACCAGAGAACTAGTTGACCTAGTAGAAGCTGTTGGTGAGGCCTTCAAAGTGTAGCTGTTATTGGGAGAGTAGTAAGCAACAGGGAAAGAGGCAGAAAAAGGCTAGCTAAAAGAAACATCAAAGTCCTATCAAGCGATTAAGCAACTTGAAAAAGAAAAGAAAGAACAAATGAAGCTCAATACAAATAAGGAGAAGTATAAGAGGAACTATTGTTTGAAAGAGAAGTTTAAAAATATGAACAGTCCATAGCAGAAGGTCAAAAATCTTTTACGAGGAGAAAAAGTTTAACCCATAGTAAAAGTCCTGAATTTGGACCTGCGTTAACTACCCAGATAGTGAAAAATTACAGTAAAATATAAAGGAAATGCCAAAAAGCATTTGGTTTGGTACTGTATGGAAAATGATTAAAAAGTATCAAAGTTTGCGCAAGATCCCACTTTAGAACATACTGGGAAAAATTGAATAAAATAGGTAGTGAGAAAAGCATTGTTGAAGTAATTAAAGAGACAAGCACATACCAAACAAAAAATAAAATGAGAATAAGATCTGACATCGTGAAGTTTTTTTAGCAAGATGTCAGCCGTATGGAACCAGGCATTAACCTTTAGGCAAGCCGCACACCGGAGAAACCGAAAAGAGACACGCGATACGTAGTCGATTTCAGGTTTCTAGTCCTCTGTATATATCTCTACGTGACGACAAATTATACGCACACCGCAGAAACAGGCGATCGATTTCGACGCATGCGCATTTCAGGTGTTTATAAAAAAAAACGCCAAAGTTTATTGTTTATTCATACATTATGGTGGATTCCTCGGATGACGATGCGATGGAACGACTCTGTTCAACTGGAAACAAATATACAAGAAAATTTTAAATGGGAGACTTTCACAATCGTACCTTTTTATGTCATTACTAATCAGAGTATGGCGATTTAAATCCAAGTGATTTTACTTTAAAAATAACATTGATTTAAATCAAAATTTTACATTGAATTTTTCTTTCTGTTATGTTTAATATTAAAAATGAAATACTGAACAAGATGTATGTTATTTTATTCAAATAAGTTTAAAACTTTGCTGATACTGAGTTTACCCCAGAATTATATTGAAAATCATCCTCCCCTTGAATAAATAACACTACTTGCAGATTGGGATCATAATTACCAGACAAATATTTTCATCTTGGGCCACTGACCAATAGATGTCCATCAGTGGTTATTTTGTTTTAAATATTCTTCGGGACAACAAATCGCACATGGCCTATTTAAAACCATTCGCCATGTGTTGAGTGATATTCACTCAAATTATTACAATTATGGAAGCATGCTTGGTTCCAAGATGTTTATTTAGTATTGTAGTCTGTTCATAAAAAATTTAAAGACACTCTCTCAATGAAACAATTTTCTTTAGTATCACAAAGCATTCAAATTTTGCATATAAATCTTTATAATTAACAGCCCATTTTAATTTTTTAAATTTGTTACATTGGTTCAATTCGTATGGAGAAATTTTATACATTGATCCCTCAGAATTCTTTACATTATCTGGAATAAATATTCAATATTTATGAAATTTATATTTGGAATGTAAAAGTGAATTCACTCATCTGATAATGGAGTATGTTGAAAAAAGATTATGGGAGATAAAAATTGTTCTTTGAGTCAGATAATTTTATTTAAAACCCTGTGCTACTCAGGGTATTTAAGCTAGTATAACAAATAAGAAAATTATTAATTAACATAGGAGACAGGATAATTTAATAGGGTTACTTGAATCAAGTAAATTTATATTTCATATTGAAAAAAGGAGTATTTACTCAAAAACCATATAAATCATCTCTACATTATGAAATTGAAAATATATAATAGGTTTACTACGAGAGAAATTTAACAGAAAAACAAGCACATTTGAAATCTAATTAATATTAATGAAGAAATTCAATGTGGTTAGTTGGAATATTAAAATGATACTTACCTGATCATTACACTGCCCATGTTCTTGACTTCAATTTTCGCGCGACGCGTAAGCGACTCGCCGAAAAATGCTGCACGCAACAAACGACAGGCGACAAGCGAAACTAGAGGAAAGCGACCGGAAAGAGACTCGGTCGCCTGTCTTTTTGGTGTGCGGACATAGCGAGTGAAAGCCTGTGGGTTCAGACGGACCGGTGTGCTGCTTGCCTTAAGCGCAAAGCGACGCGCGATAAGTAGTCGTCAGAACGTCTGAACCCACAGGCTTTCACTAGCTATGTCCGCACACCAAAAAGTCAGGCGATAGAATCTCTTTAGGTCGCTTTCCTCTAGTGAGTAGTATTACACTGCTAATAACTGGCTCACTTGTAAACCCTGCTAACAACTGGCTCACTTGTATACCCTGCTAACAACTGGCTCACTTGTAATCTCTGCTAATAACTGGCTCACTTGTATGTCCTGCTAATAACTGTCTCACTTTTCTACCCTGCTAATAACTGGCTCACTTTTATACCCCTGCTAATAACTGGCTCACTTGTATACCCTGCTAACAACTAGCTCACTCGCATACACTATTAAGTTCTGGCTCACGCGCTTGACATGTTAGTGCCTAACTTACTGTTCGACATGTTGGTGGTATTATTGTTTGGCTCACACGTAAAGTGTGTTATTGTTTGACTCATGTGAAAGTGTGTATGCGACAACATGCGAGTATTAGATGAGAAAAATTGTTAACACTGTGTTAATAGCCCTCCCCTGTTTGCGAGTCGAAAGAGCGTAAACCATCCCTTAGAGCAAAGGTGAATAATAATTGTAAGTAGTATATGTTGTTGACACCTGGACTAAATGGTCTGTCGCTAAAAATGTTGTTGACACCTAGACTAAACATCATGTCGATAGAAAAAGTGTTTACATCTAGACTAAATATCGTGTGGATAGAAAAAGTGCTGACACAAAAAAGTATGTTTCTCCGTTTATTGAGTGTTAAATGTACTAGGAATTGAAGGACTGTTGTGAGAGGAATTTCGTTTGATCATTAGATTTATACACCACCCATTGGTAGATATTCATGGTGGAGTGGTTTAGATGAACAAACACTCGAGCATGAGTATCTTTTACAGTCTCAAGTTCAAGTCTGCATAAATCCTAATTTTTTCTTAATTTTTAGCTTTTAGAATTTCTCTATAGGTGTCAGCATGAACATCATTGTGATACTACAATTTGTAAAAATACTCCAGAGTTCTTATTTTGCGAAAAGTAGTTACGCTATGAATGACTCTAAGATATTTTCAGAGTTCGATGTTTTGGTTTGTATTGATATAAAAGTTGTACACATTATTTTACATATTAATGAAAGAACAAAAGAAACATACATATTTCCGCTTACAATTCTTTATTTAAGCATTTTAAAATATAAGTACACAAATGAAAGTAAAAAAACTTTCGAATATTTATCATACAAAATGCTCCATGGACATACATATAATTTTATAGCATAGTGATTAAAAGCTAAAAAAGTTCTTCGTTTATCGAATACATTTTACCATAAAAACTTAACAGACTTGTCTTTTTTTGTAACATAGTAGACAGTGTGTGTTTTTTTTGGATATAATACTACATTGTTTATGTTTTAATTGTTTGTTTTCTTTTAAAACCTACAAGTATAATTCATGTCCTAGGTTATTTTCTACGACAGATTTTTTTTGTTCCTTTTGCAGTTCTTTTGCTATTATTTCATGCATATTTTCATATTAATGTATGCATACATTTTAGGTCGAAGAGCACAAAATTCTTCTATAGGAATGCCTTTAGTTTCATCTTTTAAACATCCGGGTAGTATCGGATATAATAAATTATGAAACTAAATTTTATGAGTCTTTTAAATATTCTACATTTTCTCTCTATATTAAAAAAAAGTTACCGCCGCCGCCGCCGCCGAAGAATTGAAATTTTTGTTGTTTAGCTCCATTCTTAGACGGTTTCCCGAGAAAGTACTGATCGGAAAAATATGAAATTAACATGCTTTGTTCTTCATCGTATTCCCTGGATAATTATTAAGATTTTTTTCCGATGCAGCTATTAGTTTAGGTTTTATTAAGTGTTAAAGTTGAAGAAGTGAAATTTCTTCCGCGAGTGAGCAAAACACATTCAAAATTTCAGTCTTTAGTCGTGAGTTTTTTTTTAAGAGTACCTCTCAACGTAAATTTTTGCAGCTCGTCGAGTTTTTTTTGAAATTTAAATGTGGTTCTTGATAATATTTTTTTGAAATTCGGGAAAAATCGGGACATTTTTGTTACTTTTTTTTAAAACTGCCGTATCTATATCTAATTACTATTAGTTTTTAATTTTTAAAATATCGCAGTATACCTCAGAATATACTCTTTCTTACGGTACTATTATTTTTGAAATCGGTTAATAATTAAATTGGATGCGATCAAAAGTTCGTGATACAAAATTCGGAATCTTCGGATATTTTCGCTACGTTTTGTTAAAACCGTTATGTCTACGGCAAAAACCATTATTTTTTTTAAATTTGAGAACATCACTGAATACACTACATTACACTCTTTCTTATGGTACAATTATTTTTCAAATTGGTTAATAAACAAAATCGATGCAATTAAAAGTAGGTCATACAATTTTCGGAACTTTCAGATCGTAACTTCCGATACAAAACTAAAATGGTCATATCTATATAGTATTACTGTTAGTTTTTAATTTTAAAAATATTCCAGTATACCCCACAATGTACTCTTTCTTACGGTACAATTATTTTTAAAATTGGTTCATAAATAAATTCGATGCAATCAAAAGTTGGTGACACAAATTTCGTATTTTTCAGTTCGCATAGCTGGTTCCGCAAACAGCAGTGGGTTACATTTTCTACTATCGGGTTTGCCAGATATCAAATTTATCGTAGCAACAATTGCCATAAAAACGATTTCTTTTTATTTGGCGAGGAAAAAGGCTCGCTTTTTTCCCTCATTCTCAAGACAGTTTACCGACAAAGTACAATCGTAAAGTTTTGATATTAACACTGTTTACTTAAAATTGTACAGGGAACAAGATACAGAAGATTTTTTACTGATGCGGCTATTAGTTTAGGGTGCATTAAGTGTTAAAGCAAAAAAAAGTGAAATCAATTGCGAAAGAAGTATTGGTTTGAGAAAGCAAACCAAACGGGATTGCGTAGCAATCCCCGGGGTCGGCGAGCGTAAGCGAGCAGGGCGCGAAGCCCTCGCTGTGACGTCATGTACCGGAAAGTGAAATCAGCATAATACGAATTATTCAGATAGTTTCACTCTGTGAAAGGAATGTTGGTTTGCAAAGCAAACCAAATGACATCTGTGAAAGGAGTGTTGGTTTGCGAAGCAAACCAAATGGGATTGCGCAGCAATCCCCGGGGGTTGGCGAGCATAAGCGAGCAGGGGGCGTAGCCCCCTAGTAATATAAAATTGTTTAAGCCATAATTAACTAACTGGATAAAGACATCCTCGGATTAATTTGAGGAGTATTGAGTTCTGATATTTTTTAAGATTCTAAAAATGAAAATAAAAGGAAACACATAAACAATATTTCTGAATGAGTAAAACAGTTTAGAAAATTTAGTCACCTTAAGATATCATAATTAAAATAAGTTATAAGAAAAACAAATTAGAAGTCTTACGTATAGAAAATTAATAGCAAAATCCACATTTAAAGTTTATAAAAACATATAACATATTACAAAAGCAAGTGAAACATTTTCATAAAAAGTAAAAAACATAAGTATTCTTAAACAGGAATGTAAAATTAACTGTGAAAGACATTTAAAACCCTTAAAGGTCTAGGATAAGATATTCCTCAAACTAAGAAACATAAGCATTCTAAAGAGTTTCTATCAATCACATATTACATGTAAGTGTTGTAGAAGTGTTTAAGAAGCAAAGTGTTATGAACTAGTATCTGTTTTAAAACTAGCAATTTAATGCAATAAGACCATGTATGACGCACAGGGGAAATCTGCCGAACCGCAACCGTTCCAGAAGGAGCGAAGGACATTTAGTTTGTTATTAATTCAGAGAGAGTTTTAAAAGTAATAGATAATTCCCATCGATAATTTCTTCGAGGATATTACAAAAACGTGATCTTAACAAGACTATTATGCATAAGACCTCGGAAGACAATGAGAAAAATCTACTGAAACATTTAGACAAAACACAATTTTGAAAACATTCTTTATTACAAACAAAAACCAGTGATGAGTACATTTTTTTACCTTACAGTTTCAAAAATCGAAAAGCTCGCAGGCTTTTTGTTTTACATTTTTAACAAGTTAACAAATTCATCCTCATTTAAAATTTGAAAGTAACCATACTTGAGGATGCAGTTTGGAAAGTTCATTTCTATCTGGCAAATACAATCACTCGTGGCTTCAATACATTGTAGAATATTTGAGTACAAAATGAGTCCACTTCCATACAGGGAGAGTTTTTTATTTGGAGACATGCGATGTAAATGACACACTCCAAATCTATGTTCTTTGTCATCCTCATGGACCAAATTCACTATGTCTTCATTAGTGAGTATTTTAAAATAGCGTACATTTTTCTTGTTTTCTTGATTTAGTCCTAGAGATGCCAATACACTTTGGACACAATCGAACACACTATTGTACAATTCGTGGTGAATATAATCATATGTTTTCTCTGAGCTTTGAACGAGATATCCATACCATTCCATGTTGGAATTCAAATGATGAATTTCCTACTAGAGTACGTACTTATAGTTCGTAAAGTAAGAAACGTGTACTGACACGATTCTCTCCATTTTACGAGCCTGTATGAAGCTCTCTCCATACAGTGGGGGAAGTGAAGCTCTTTCATGAGTTCGTCACTGTCAAAAATTTTGTAATATCCAATTTTTGCTTTCAGATTGGATATACAAGGAACTTCCAAACCATAAGCTTTCGCACTGATAATGCAATCCAGTAAGTTAGAAAACAAAATATCTGATGCAGTTTCAAGAATCATATATTGCTCCGAATCACAGGGTTGATACAAGTACATGTATCCATACCTACAACTAATTGGATCTCTGTGCATTAATTTGATCGTTTCTGAATTTTCTAAGATTTGAAAATACACGAGCAGTTCATCTTTGTCGATCTTTTGAAGTATCCCACTTTTTATACAATGTACGATATCATCAAATAATACTTTATTTGCACTTTTAACCTTTTTATCGCATGCGTTCAGAATGATATAACCATATCGCTCCATGGTGAGCTGTTGAATAACTTTATTCGTGATGCGATAGTGTATTTATTACTACTAGTTCATTCGTGTAGATTCTTTGATGCGTTACGAAGAGGTTGACAATATTGATTATAAGACAGTTCTGGTGCTCTACCAATTTTGAACCATTGATGGGCAAAACTTTGAACGATTCGTTCGTTTTCACATACATCTGTAACTCGTAGTTTGTCAATGGATAACCCTCTCGTGATATGCCATAAGAAATAGAGGCAAAATAGTCCACATGATCTGGTTTTAAAATGTTGCAACGTTTGTCTATTCCACTCAAGTTGAGTTGAATTTTTGACTAAGAAGGATTTGATATTGCGACCGGGTGGTGTGCCATAAGAGCAAAAGAATGTGCAGTATCCTTTTTCATCAAAGTACATAGCTTGCCAGTGTTGTCCTTCACAATGTGCAGGATCGGTGTTCACGATGAAGGAACGATAGCGCTTTCTTTTTGAAGGAAGCATATCACTTGCGAATACACCTCCGAACGTAGTTCTGATCTTATGATCGCTATATGCAAGTCTAGTCAACATTGAGGTGTCCATGATTTTAATAGTCAGTAAAGATGTTTCTGCTTTTATCTATTTCTATAAAAGCTTGCATTTCCATATATGCTATCAATGTAACCGTTTCGTCGAGATCTGTCTCAAACTTCAGATGAATCGATAGATCACCACTTCGAGTTACGTTTGCAAATGGATCGCTAGCAGAATAGTCTTGAGTGAGATCGAATACGTAAAAACATAAATTATGTTTATACTCGTTGAATGTTATGTTTGTGTCATGTTTACCAAGATCTGTAAACAAACTTAACTAATTTCGAGCATAAAGATTTTTTGCATAGCTTGGTTCATAAGCGGTGGTTGGGATCTGTACACCATTCTCTGTCAGAGAAATATGGTTCAGGTTATAATTTTTAAAATTAAAAGATTCTTTTTAAAATCACCGTTAAATGCAGAATTAGATATCATAGTCAAAATGATTCGACTGGGAAGTGCACCGTTGATTGTATTTGGTATCGTAATGCTTTTTAGTCCCGAGCTAAGCGTGAATGTTTTCATTTCAATTCTTGTAAATGGCATTTGAATGAGAGAATGTTCCAGCGCTTTCTCATGTCCAATAAGTATTGAACTCGATATTTCACACCGTCTCACAAAGAGACTTATGTTTTCAATATTAAGGCAGTATTCACCGTTATTTGTCAATAGGCTGAATGCATGTTTCGCTTTTTCTAACTTGATGAGTATCGGCACACCGTTTATTAATAATTTGGATTGACTACCTAAATCCAAATGAAGCGCACCATACATATCAAAGAGGGTTCCGTTCTTAGTGCTATTCCATCTTTGCTTCAATCCTTTGTTCCCACCCGTTGCAATATCCAAATCATCTTACTTCTCAGCGGTATCTTTATGAAACATTGCAGCATTCAGCAAATTCTTTTGAGAGGATTCTGGATGAAACAACATGCTTTGAATATAAGCTTTGTAGGCATAATTGTTTTCTGAGGAAATTTGCCTATCATTGAAGGAGACATGGCATTCAGAGAACATAGTATTTAAGAGATAATTGATGGGTCCACATTGATCCGCAGCAACGAATGCAGTACCACCTGCTTTCACAATCTTTGCTTGAACATTGAGGAAAACATGGGAAAGATCAAAATATGATTCACCTAATCCAGATATGGCAAATTCAATTGTATTGCTGTCCGAAATGGATGCTACAGGATGAACTTCTATGAACGTCGACCGGTCAATTGCTAACTGAATTCGTGATGTTTCGAACAAATCTAGTTCACTTTTTTGTGCAATAACAGTTTTCCATTTTCTCAGAGACTAGAAAACACGTCTTTCGAACACCTCTTTCGGCGTTTCATCTGATTTTTCTTCGTTTGTTTCTTTCTTTTAATACCTCCACCACCTCTCAGTTTGCGAAGTAGATCGTGTTGGATCTCTCTACCAGATTCCCGTAATCGATTACGGGAGGCTTCTCTGAAGGATTTCCCATGTGAAAGGTCTTGTAGTACGTTCTCTTCTGCAGTTAGTAAGTGTTTGCCTAAATATTTCCCCGCTTTGATCATAAGTGGTTGAACAAATCGACGCAAATTAGTGAATATTCCATATCCTCTCTGTATGGGGAAATCTGATGAAAAATAACCCCCTTTCCCCGATTGTTGATTACAGTAGTAATCAATACAGTCCTGGGGATCCAGCATTCGACCGTGTTTATGCATGATGACAGACATATATGAAGGAAGGGTCGTTTGTACACTGTTTTATAACGATTTTTTTCGAAAGGAGAGCACCAAGCTCGTTTTTCCAGATATAAATTGTATGGGTGTACCTCTACTTGTTCGCAGTTCGATCTCAATAGCATTGAAGTGTTGCTTTTTAACGCGAAAGTAAAGTGGTACGGGAAAATGTTTCACAATTTGATCCTGTCGTTCATTCGCAATTGGTATGATTTTTAAAATCGGAACCAATGAATCACCAACAAGCGATGAAGATACAATATCAGTATATACATATATCTCTATTATACCTGCATTTAACTCCAAGTTATAATCGGAAATGTATGCTCCTTCCGTGAAAGTATTTAGAGTAAATCCTAATAAATCCGAGAGTTTATCTCCAAACACTACTTTGGTATTATTTGGCACAAGCAGTTTGACTTTAGAATTAGGTAGTATCTTGAATTGAACGGATTTGAATTCACTAAAAAAGTCTTTGGCTTGTCGATACATGCCACTAGGTATTTTATAATTATATGTTCTATGCTCATGATGAAGTGTTGGAAATTCTTTATTGACAATTATCTTAAACTTTTCACCTTCAGCTCCATTTAATAAATTAGAGTAGTTTAATGTGATTTCTTTTTTATCACCACTAATAATGTAAGAAGACTTATCGATGCCTAGAGACCTCATTAAATTGGGGCAGGAGTCACGTTCAAGAAGTATATCTATATGTTCTTTTAATTTTACAACTATACTATTTTCGCGTCGTAAGAACTGTGCTAGACTACTCGCTGTTGTAGCAACGATCTTTCTATTGATTTGTTCAAATACATTACCATTCATTTTATCTAGTAATATATCATAAGTGAGTTTTGGTATTGGTTTATTGGCGACAAGTGTTATAAACTGGTTTCGAAAATTCTCTAAATTCGGTTCGTGATAGTCCGTATTGTAAACTTGCTCTGTACTTCTAGCACGAGTTATATCATCAATTTTTTGGTCAATTTTTAAAAAGCACAAAAAATGTTCAGCATGTTGCACAGTAATGTGCATATCCCAACCTGCTTTTAATGTTACACGAACTCGTGATTTTTCCTCATTCAGAAAAAGAATAAGAGGAGGATCTTTCAATGTCTTTTTAAGATTTGCATTGACTCCTTTCACAAAGACTGCATGATCTTCACTATAAAGTGGTATGTCATATTTAGGTAAAGTTGTTACACCTTTTACTTCTTCTATTTTCTCTATAGAATATTCGTCATTATAACCGAGGTGAATGGTAAAGAATCTACCTGGTATGGTTGCTTCTGCTAAACAACATTCCCATGTCCCATTTAGAGTGATCGGATAAGCTAATTTAGTCCGATAACGATCTGGAGTGTTGTTCGGAAAGTAGTTCATACTAGCATTTGAAGGTAAAATGACATGGAAATCCTCTATGTTCTGATCCATTCTGCTTTAATCCACGAGTTGAAGGAATCGTTGAATCCTAACCACTTTATCAAAAGTTGACGAGATGGTCCTTTACCTTTAGTACGAATAATTTTCTCAATTGCCCAGTAACCATTTGGAGTTTTTTCTATCTTTTGTAACTCCTCAGCATAAAAACGTCCGTCAATCTCTTTTCCATTCAAATCCTGTAGAACATAAGTATGTGGACTTGTGGGATATCTTTTATAGATTTTAAAACTTTCTTCGGTCCACCCCGGTAGATATCCCTTTCTAAATGTTCTGAGAGCTTTCGATATTCTAACAACATCACCTACACCAAAACGAAATTTGGTTAGGGAACTGAACTCATTCAGGCGTTTATATATGGTCGGCTCATCATCAGTGGTTACTTCAGCCGGTTTGAAACCATGACTACTGTGTACGGAATGATTGTACGAATCCACAAGAGATTGTAAAATATCATAATATTTATATGAGTTACGATGGGTGAAAACTCGATACATACGCGCACGTAGCGTTCGATGCATGCGTTCTAAAATAGCACATTTGGTCTCACTTTTAGTGGAATAATGATGAATACCATATTTCTTGAACAGATCCCGAACCTTTTTATTATAGAACTCACTTCCTTTGTCGGTTTGTAAATTCGAAGGTTTCGTTTCTTGGAAAACATTTCGAAACACCTTTACCACCGTACTTGCTTTCTTATTTTTAATAGGAATGGCTCTAAAGAATCGTGACATCACATCGATAATGGTAAGAATATAACGATATCCTTTATTATGTCGTGATAGTTTCTGTACATCTACCAAGTCACTTTGCCATAACTCATTCACACCGTAAGATATTGTTTTCCGTCTCTGAAATTGATAGCGCACTGGTTTGTGTAAAGTATAGACATCTTGCTGCGAAAGCCATTTCTGAACATCGTGCCTATTAATACCAGTTGCCTTTGACAGTCGGCTGAGTCCTCCAAACGAAGCGGGCTCTTTGGGATTGAAGTAAAGTTTTCTCATTCGTTCCATGCTTCCCATTTGGTTTTTTAGTCTCGACAGAAGAGAGTGAACCCGTTCTCTTCATCAGTGGATTCATTTCTGAAACAGTTAACTGCTCTCGAAGTCTTTTATTGCCAATCCACTGATGTGGAATGTTAATTTCGTAAATGCCTTTAAAAAATTTATCAAAGCCTTTCGGGGGAGGTTCGATTTTTTGTGTGTCTCTCATCAGATAGTTAAAAATATCTATAGCATTGCTTCGATATTCTGGTTTCCCATTCACTTCTAATTCACTTTTTTTATTAAATGTATAGCTTGCACTCTTCAATTTTTCCAAGATTGGCAATACATATTTCTTTAGTGTTTTCGGAACAGCATATCCCAGGTATTTAACCAGCATACTAGGAATAGAAACATCTTCAGAAGGTTTTGTTTCGGGCAATTGTATACTCTCTAACAATTCAGGAGGAATTTCAAACGGTTTCTGAGGTGGCGGAGGTTGCATTGCTCTCTGGTACTTGGGTATTAACTGAGAGAGAAGTTTAGCCCTCATATCGTCAGGCATTTCATTCTGTTGTAACAAACTAAGAATATTGTCTTCCAATCGAATTTCGGGTTTATTTAACTGATAATATACAGATACCAGCTCCGGTGGTACTAACGCCATTTTCTTCGACATTTTCAAATGCGTTTACCAATAGCTTTACCTGCAATTCCCCCCAACAGACTCAACACGGCAGGTAAAATCAAAGGCAAAAATCCACCCGTTTGTTTCGTGAACAATTTGCGTTTTCTTGTAATTGGTATTTTTCTATCTGCCAACTGACGAATCACTCTCTTGTAATATCCAAGTTTTTTCACTTTAGTATTGGGGTATATTTCCCGATAACAAATTCTGACAAATTTCACACAAAGATTGAATTTGTTCATTTGACGCTGTTCTTAAAATGGCCCTTCGCTGTTGGGGACTCGCATTGGAGAGTAAGTGTAGTAAATGTACATGACGTCTCACTCTATTCATTTTTCAACGGTAAAAAGACACAATTAATAAGCCCACGATCTGGAAATATAGACTGTCGGAGACGTTGCTCCTCTGGACTTCTCGGATGAACATCAACAAGCAAATAGGAGAAAGGTTCTGCGGTTGCTTTTTTATAGGCATCCATGAAATATTTCCCTTTTCCAGGAAATGCCTGCCTAGAGAAACAAGCAGCCTGAGATAGATCCCGGCTATTGCGAAACATAATCAAATAGTGTGTATTTAAGCTGATATCCCGCATAACTCTCACACGAGGAAATAGATTTTGTGTGATTAAAATCACGCTATAATTCTCGTGGTGTGAACCAACCGTAAACATGGATGAAATAACACTTAATAGATCATTCATCATGTCATCGATTACGATCAAATTGCATGTATTTTCCTTCGGTGGTAAACCACAAACAAACGTTATGTTTTTCTCTTCGACAAACCAAGGTTGCCACACTGAGTAACACCACACAATTTTGTTCATATTGCATTCATAAACTTGCTCGGCAATCATTTTTCTCACAAGTTGTGTTTTTCCACTCTGTGACGGTCCTGTCACCATGCAGGTCGAAGGATGTCTCAGTTTTAGCATACTTGACATAACTGACAAAATTCGAATTCTATTAGTTGTACTCCTACAACATTTGCTTTTAAACCCAAAGATTCGTTTTTAAAAAAAATAACGTATAACATACACGTGTGAATCTCCTTTCCGACAAACATGAAAAAACAAAATCTTTCTATCATTTAACCGTTCAGAATAATAACACGTTGAATTTGAAATGTTCCACCTCACTAATGCCGTCTCTCAGACTCAATGTAAATATCACTAATGCAATTGAGACGATTCCTAAGACCAACATGAACACCCTCTTGTAATCTGTGTTAAATTCTGATGTACTCTCACCTCACTTTATATATATATACATATATGATGAACCAAACATCTGGACTCAATCAACATTATTAACTGGAATTATTAAACTGGGATCTGTACACAATATTTAGACCACGTGTCAACACTTTTTCTATCCACACGATATTTAGTCCAGGTGTCAGTGTCAACAACATATACTACTATTGTAACACCATTTTATATTTTTTATCTGTTGATCATGGATGTTGCTTTTAATCATCTTACGCACTAGTGATGTTTTACCAGATTGACTTGCTCCTACAATCAAACAAGTGCTGGGGTGTTTAAAATTTAACATTGTGTTTGCAAAGTTTTCCAAATTCATACTCGCTAAGCAGTACACCAATAATTTGTGGGTTTATCTTATTCAATTCCCTCTCCCGCAGAAACGCTTATATTCCTATGGTGAGATACCACAGTAAACAACTCTGAAATATTTTCATTTAAACGATGCATCAGATCGTCAATAACCATGAAGTCAACATCTTCATAATTTTCAGGTAAACCTTGTACTAACTCTATCCCAGGTTCGTCAAAAAACCAAGGTGAAGAATAATTGTAACACCATTTTATATTTTTTATCTGTTGATCATAGATGTTGCTTTTAATCATCTTACGCACTAGCGATGTTTTACCAGATTGGCTTGGTCCTACAATCAAACAAGTGTTTAAAATTTAACATTGTGTTTGCAAAGTTTTCCAAATTCATACTCGTTAAGCTGTACGTCAATAATTTGAGGGTTTATCTTATTCAATTCCTCTTTCCAAAAATAACGAATGTCATACACTCTAGAATGTTCTTTATTACAAATGTGGAAATAGAGTCTTCTTCCCAACTTTTCCGAATAGATACAGGAGGTGTTTGTTAAATCAATCTGATCATCATACTTGCAATTATCGCTAACGTAAAAGATGGAAAGAAATGTTACAATAGCAAAAATACTAATAACAGCTAAACCCAATTCCAACACATATCTCTGTTTAAGCGAAGACGAAAGAATAAACATTTTACTCAATAAGATAGTTCTATCTTCTAACGTGTTGAATACCATAACGATAAATGGGAAATGAGCCTCATTAGAATAATCATCTTCCTTTATAATGAACGTAAGCATTCGTTTCTACTTCATAACGATTTGAATCGCAATGTAAAAATCCTTTTCTATCAAACCCTCTCCCGCAGATAAATATCCAGCTGTTTCCTTGTTTTGACTTTCCCTCCTCTCCGAGCTCACATCAAAGACATCTTGCGAACTTTCTCCTTCCCCTCTCCGTTTAAATACGGAACACCTCCAACAACGAAGAAGGGACGGTTTACGCTCTTTCGACTCGCAAACAGGGGAGGGCTATTAACACAGTGTTAATAATTTTTCTCATCTAATACTCACATGTTGTCGCATGCACACTTTCACATGAGTCAAATAATAACACACTTTACGTGTGAGCCAAACAATAATACCACCAACATGTCAAACTGTTTAGACACTAACATGTCAAGCGAGTGAGCAAGTTATTAGCAGGGTATACAAGTGAGCCAGTTGTTAACAGGACATACAAGTGAGCCAGTTATTAGCAGAGTTTACAAGTGAGCCAGTTGTTAGCAGGGTATACAAGTGAGCCAGTTGTTAGCAGGGTTTACAAGTGAGCCAGTTATTAGCAGTGTAATACTACTCTAGTGTCGCTTGTCGCCTGTCGTTTGTTGTGTGCAGCATTTTTGGGAAGTCGCTTACGCGTCGCGCGAAAATTGAAGTCAAGAACATGGGCAGTGTAATTAGCGACGACCCCGATTTCACCATTGTTTTTGTTGCGGTGATAGAGAGTTTTTCTCTCATTTACAATCAGTTTCTCCCGGAACATGCGAACCGAAATGCTTTGGATAAAACATGGCAAGATGTTGCGAAGAAAGTTGATTTTTCAGGTAAATATCATTTTAATATTCGAGCTAATCACATTGAATTTCTTCATTAATATTAATTAGATTTCAAATTTGCTTGTTTTTCTGTTGAATTTCTCTCGCAGTAAACCTATTATATATTTTCAATTTCATAATGTAGAGATGATTTATATGGTTTATGAGTAAATACTCCTTTTCTAATATGAAATATAAATTTACTTGATTCAAGTAACCCTATTAAATTATCCTGTCTCCTATGTAAATTAATAATTTTCTTATTTGTTATACTAGCTTAGAAATACCCTGAGTAGCACAGGGTTTTAAAGAAAATTATCTGACTCACAAAGAACAATTTATTATCATCCATAATCTTTTCTCAACATACTCAATTATCAGATGAGTGAATTCACTTTCACATTCCAAATATAAATTTCATAAATATTGAATATTTATTCCAGATAATGTAAAGAATTCTGAGGGATCAATGTATAAAATTTCTCCATATGAATTGAATAAATATAAGAAAATGAAAAAAACAATGTGCAAAATATGAATGCTTTGTGATACTATAGAAAATTGTTCTATTGAGAGAGAGAGAGAGAGAGAGAGAGAGAGTCTCTTTAAATTTTTTATGAACAGACTACAATACTAAATAAACATGTTTGAACAAAGCACGTTTCCATAATTGTAATAATTTGAGTGAAATATTTCGAACATCTTCACTCAACACATAGCGAATGGTTTAAATTGGCCATATGCGATTTGTAATCACACAGAATGTTTAAAACACAATTACCACTGATGGACATCTATTGGTCAGTGGCCCAAGATGAAAATATTTGTCTGGTAATTATGATCCCAATCAGTAAGTACTGTTATTTATTCAAAGGGAGGTTGATGTTCAATATAATTCTGGGGTGAACTCAGTATGAGCAAAGGTTATTAATTTTACTTATTTACTTAATACGTATTTACTTATTTGAACAAAATAACATATATCTTGTTCAGTATTTCATTTTAAATATTGAACACAACAGAAAGAATAATTCAATGTAAAATTTTGATTTAAATTAATGTTATTTTTTAAAGAAAAATCACTTGGATTTAAATCGACATACTCTGATTAGTAATGACATAAAAAGGTATGATTGTGAAAGTCTCCCATTTAAAATTTTCTTGTATATTTGTTTCCAGTTGAACAGAGTTGTTATATCACATCGTCATCCGAGGAATCCGCCATAATGTATGAATAAACAACAAACTTTGGGGGATTTTTTGTAAACACCTGAAATGCGCATGCGTCGAAACCGGTCGCCTGTTTCTGCGGTGTGCGTGTAATTTGTCGTCGCGTAGAGATATCCACAGAGGACTAGAAACCTGAAATCGACTTCGTATCGCGTGTCTCTTTTCGGTCTCTCCGGTGTGCGGCTTGACTTAGGGCCTAATTCAACTACCCAAAAATCGAACGTTTCGTCTCAAAATTCGAACCTAGCGGCGTCTAGTGACAACTTTGGCATTCAACTACCACCGCGCTTTCGTTTTTTTTCGAAATCGAATTCGTCTCCTTTTCACCCAATGAGTTTATTCAAAACGTTCGAAATTTGCTAGCTGTTGCAACTTTTTCAAACATTGTTGACGTTCTCCTTTATGGGAGACGTGTTTGCGAGTTCGCGGCAAGCCTATGAATGAGTTTTTTTTAAAGATATATACTACATCGCAAAACATACCAGCTGGGAAAACAGTTGATGCCCGACCACGACTGGATTTTCTGTGGAAAATCAGGTAAGCGCTATTTTCATAATGCATGCATTTTAAATGAAAACATGTTTCTTTCATAAAGTAGTTAAGTACAGTGAGTAGTTATTGAATATTAAGATTTTCACAATTCTCATTCATAAAAGCACATTAGAATATCAACACACTGTTCCTGACATTCTCAATCAACTGACTAGATGCATTGTTTTTGTTTACAAATATGACTAACAGCATACAGATTAATTGTTTTTAACAATAGCACCTTTTGTTTTCATTCTTTTTATGACTTAAATGTTTCATGTTATTATTTCAAATGTAAACTTACTGATTTTAAACTTTATTTGAGTGTTGTCAACATTGAGACTTGGTTCTGGTAATTCCAGACAGTTATTGGGGATGAACATTTCTTGATGCTGCTTCAAGCAACTGTTTCTAGGTATGTGATGAGAGTGCAATGCCGTGTGGCATGTTTTACCTGAATACCTTAAAATTTCCTGCAGAAAAACTTTGTTAAAAAAAAAAGGTTCTTCTACATTAATCTGGTTTCCTAAATGTCTTGGGTGTAATTGATTGCTCCCACATTTGGCTTCAAAGACCCAATTGTGATGATTGGTTTGTTTTCTTGAACAGAAAAGGTCACTTTTCCATAAATGACCAGTTGGTTTGTTTATTTCACTTAAAATTCTATTTTATTGTACTCGAAAACAAAGTGATCATGCACACCTACTTAACCCATTGAGATAAGAACTTTTTTCACAAGTTACTTCGAACATCAGTAAACTTCCAATTTTGTTTGACTCCAAATTGTGTCAGTTCGAAAAAGGTATATTAGAAAAGTTACACGGAACTTAAGTACATAACATTAATACCCATGAATGTGCAACTGTTTTTCACATTTTTTCCTTGTATAAGAGTGTGGAACTATCAGTGTGTAGACTTGCAAAATTGTTTCAGATAAGTAAATCTTACTCTCTATGAACATTTGATTTAAAAAGGGTTGCTTGGAAATCAATCATATTTGGCATGACTTGAAAAACTAACTCATTTGGCAATGTGCAATCATAATCTTATAAAATGCATGACTTGTATATCCGTGACTATTAAAGATTTGATTGGTTATGTGACAGGTCACGAGTAGTGCAGAGTTTCTAATTGTTTTGTGATGTCATGTCCAGAGCAAAACACGATACAAAACATCAAAAATCATGTTTTGATCAATATTTCACATTCGATATCACAGCCAGTGATCACGCGCTGTCAGGTTTAAAAAAAGTATATGAATGAAGTTTGACCAAAATAAATACATTTTACTATGCACCCATCATTTCAGTGCTTTTGTCCTAGTGACTAATTATTAGCAGAGCTGTTCCTGAGTGGTGTGCAGAAAAAAGTTTGACAAAAGACATACTAATGTATCAGTGAAACTTCGATAAACCATCAGTGTCAAGACGACGGATAACACAAAAACCTTAAGCAACTCACCCCCATCCATTGCATATGAACGAACGATAAAAATGCATGTTTACGAACTGGAAAAACACTGTAAATACATGTATTTTATTTTACAGAAATAATTTACAATTTACATTAAGTACAGTATTTTGCACATATTGTTACATGAACTTATGCTCTAGACATAGGCACATACTCAAATTTTCAGTCTCATTTTCTTCGAGGCTCGTGCATACTGAGCGGCGGTATTTCGTAATAACTGACGGTTGATCAAAGTTTCGCTGTATATAGTATTTAGTTACATTTGAATGTTCAAAAATCCAGAAGTATACTCAACTTACTAACTTCATAATACTTGACTACTTTTTTAATAAAATTCTCACTTTTTGTAGGACTGCAATGAAGATTTAAGGTGGACGTTAATGCCGAGTGGCCTGGGAGTACTCTGGAGCCAGATGGATGTTGTTTATGTTTTGATTATTTATATGTATTATTAAAACATTCTCATGACATTATTACATGTGTATTTGGTGAAATAAAATAATAACTTAAAACAAATATTTTCATGTGTTTTTAATTATTTTTTAGATCTAGAGCTTATTTACTTTGTAGCTTTTAATTTTTCTAAGACCTGGCCAGATATATTTCCCATTACATTAATGTTATACATCTATATGTGGGCAATTACATGCGAGTTGCATTACAATCTCACTTCAAATCCAAGAAAAAATTTTTTTGCATGAATTAATAAAATATGTTAACGTTTTTTCTTGATTTTTAAATTTTAATATCGCATTTCATTGATTTTTCTGCTATATTTTGTGGACATAGTTAATAATCACTTTTCACAGGGAACGCAGGAAACTGAAAAAGTTTGTATGACTATAAAAAGTATTTAGCTATTTTTAATACCGGGATTGGAAATTTTAAAATTATTTCTGTAAAATTGAATCAACCAAGATTTGTCACTTTTTTCAAGTACAAGAATGGTTTTGTAAATATTATTTTGCTTGAAGAAAAAACACCATTATTATATAATCTTATTTGAAGATATTTTAAGGCTTGAAAATTATATTAGATTTTAAAGAATTAAATGTAAATAAGTACAATTAAAAGAACTTCCAACTTTATTTTTATACAGAAAAGCTAAACCATATGTAATATACCTACTGATAATTGGGCCTGCCTGTACAGGAAATTGCTGCCAGAAAATTTCATAACAATGGATTTTTTGAAGTTTCATCATCTTGTGCATTTTCTAGATATGTCAAATTGGGAAAAGCAAAATAAACTAAAAACATAACAAGAACCATGGATAAACATGCAATGGGACACTGCTACTTAAGATGAATACTCTTTTACACTCTTCATTTTTTTTTTATAAGTTCTTTTTATTCAGATTGATATTAGGCTTTAAAAAAAAGCCCGACATTTTTTATATTTAACAGATAACTTGGCCAAGTAATGTACATTCAAAAGAATTCTGTAAAAATTTGTTCAAAATGACAAAAACCAAACTTTGAAAAATAATTTTTATTCAAATTCGTTCTGTGATCAATGTTTGCATAAGCTCATTGCCTTCATGCTTTATCTTGAGGATCTCCTTTAACTTTATTAGTATGTGTACAGTGTTCTTCACTTTCAACTCTTGAACCCTTGGTGTTGCTTCTAAAAAAAATAAAACTTTTAGATTTGAAGTATTTTTGCACAAGGTCATATATGGCAATACTGTGCCAAACACTAGATAGCCCATATCAAGTAATACACACAATGGAAATACACACAAGGAATGTTAAATTGCTGTGAAAAGAATTTTTGGCATGTAACTTGAAATTACATTACATTGTCGGCTAAGATGTGGTACCTCGTAAGCGCCAATTTCTCAAAAGTGTTTTCAAACCAGGAGTTTTGCAAAAAATAAGCACATAGGTGAAGTGAGACCTCATTCATCAGATCAACAAGATGGGAAAATGTACATTAGTGATACCTAGTATTAGATTCTAGGTAGTTTTTTTGCCCCTGTAAAATTGGTATTTTGCACTTACGAACTATCACATTGTAGCCGACAATATGCAGAAAAAATAAGAAAACCAATGCCCTTCAGTATTTTATGAGAAGGAAAGATTCTGTAATTCGCTTGTTCAATGCTACAATCTGAAAATAATTCAGCATTCATTTCTTGCACAAATTGAGGCTGGGAAATCTGGATCCTTTAACATAATGTAGCTCTTCTGAAAATACATAATATTCATGTAAACGTGAGGCAGGTAATTGTGAAACACTAAGGGTGCTAATTTATTATTCTTAGGCACATGCAAACTGCTCATAGGATTTATCTCAATTTACTACTTTGTGCACTTGCAAGATGCTTCTAATATTTAACTGCAACAGTATTATGGTACGATAGATTCTTTACTTTTTCTGTGCAAGGAAAAATAGTATTCCTACCGAGTTAATCATTTGTATATATTTCTGCGTGACTTTTCCAAAATATTTCATGTAAAATTAATTATGTAATAGTTAAATAAAAGCATATACAACACTGCGTAATATTTAATATTTTAACTTCTAAATCATCAATTTCATACAGGAGATGTTAAAAAGATGAACTAAATGTAAGGGTTAATCCGCAACTTTGTAAATGAAATATTCATTAATATGCACTGGAAGTTCATAATAGGCTCTATATTTTAAATGAGTTTTTTAGCAACTAACCAATTTGTCATGAGACATAATTGAGTTGATTTATGAAATTAAATTTCTATTAACACAAATTGCCCACATTCAATTTTCAACTAGGCTAATCAGAAGAGCGACTATTTTGGTTCTACCCTTTACAAATTCCTTTATTTTTCACACTTCAAAATTTACAATTTCAGTAACTCCTTATTTTGTATAATAAATACACAAAAGCTCACCGATTTCAATGTCCATTAACTGTCCCAGCAGGAGCTTCACAGTGCTCAGAGACAGTTGGTTAGCATGCCTGTTTTACCTATAATACAAATAAAACATGAAATTTAATGACATGCAATCCAATAAATTTCACTAGACGGGAAGTAACATTTTTGCCCACCAATCGACAACATGCCAATGCATAAACATAAATTGCCTTCACTGTGTTTGTTAAACTACAAAATATAAATATGACACAGTTTTAAAGCAACTGAATTTAAATGTCACACAAAATAAAACAAATAAATGTTTAAAACTCACCATTAACTGCCCAAAAGTTGAGGTCAGGCCGCATTTCCAATACATCCAAACCTCCTGTTTGATGATCTGGATTTCGGAAAAACGAAGCGATGTAAACAAACAGCGACCTGAAACAAACTTTCGCCTTCGCGCTGAACCACCTGCTATGTAATCTTGTTTCTTATTGGTCAATAAGCAATTACGTGACGTCACAGCAAAGCGAGCAATCATCGGCGTATGATGGTAACCCCTAACACTCCGAACGTTTCGAAAACGGGTAGTTGCATGGCAAGAGACGGAAGCGAGAAAAACAGTTCGAGCTGGGCTTTCGGATTCGAACAGACGTTTTCGAAGGAAGTTGAATAAGGCCCTTAGAGTACGGGTGGCCGATATTTCGGCCACACTACTTTTTTCCAAAGAGACGGGACTGGCCTATATTTTGGCCACTCATTTCCCAACCCTCGTTTGGCACGTATCTTTTTCAGGGATGTCTGGGGGTCGCCGCAGGGGGTCAGCAGTGTAAAGTAATCAATCGCCATGTGGTCAGAGAGAGGGGATTATTTTCCCCTACATTTCCCGAAAACATTAAGTGGTTTCGCCGCGTGCGCTCGGCAAACACGTTCCTAGGAGTCGATGTCCCTACTTCTTCCTTCCTTTTGCAGGTGTTTCCACTGAAACTGTCTGACTCCTCATTTCAAGCTATTTGACTTGGGTTCTGTTCTTTTACTCTTCTACGTGCTCATAGATATGCTTCAAAATATTATTTTTTTTGTTTGATTGGTCATAAATTTCTAATAACCAAGCGTAGTAGAGGGCTCACCTCAGCTGAAATAGAAAAGCTTATGGCAGAATTGGATGATGAAACTTAAGACGACAATGACTCAGATTGCGAAACTGATGAAGAAAAAGAAGTTGGAAATAATGATGATGATGACGGGGAAGATGTTTATGAACCTGCTGGTGAGAAAGATTTTGAAAATTTGAAGTGGACAACAGCTTTATCTTCTCAAACCCCGCCATTTTAAAATTTTCGGGCTTACGTCGAATTTTAGGCGCAGCTTTACAAGCTAAAAGTGAGTTGGATTTTTTTTTCATGCGTGTTTCCAGTTTCTTTGTTGGAAAAAGTTGCATTGGAAACAAACAGATATGCATCTTAACTGCTGCAACTACATAATGTTGGGTCCCTTTTTAGTTCATTAGTTAAGGATTATTATCCTTATTAATAGCCAGCGTTAACAGTAGGGCAATACCTCAACATTTTTGCAAAACGTGATCGATTATTTATAGTGGTTATATTTATCTTGAATTGAATAAAAAGATGTTTAAATTTGGTGACCAAGGCCTACGCTATCCCTGCTCAAAGCAAGGGGTGATGACTCAGACATACAAGGGATACATTAAGCACTGAAAGTGTATTTAAGGGAAAATGAAGAAAGCCTAATTTTAACAAATAAATACATTTTATATTTATTAAACAATTATAAAAAACATCTAGGTTATACGAACGTCAACGAAAAAAATACAATCCTAACATTCAGCAATACCGATACAATAGAATCGATGGATTTAGTTACAACGCTAGTTAGTTACAATTAGAAAATTTGAAGTGGACAACAGCTTTATCTTCTCAAACCCCGCCATATTAAAATTTTCGGGCTTACGTCGAATTTTAGGCGCAGCTTTACAAGCTAAAAGTGAGTCGGATTTTTTTTTCATGCGTGTTTCCAGTTTCTTTGTTGGAAAAAGTTGCATTGGAAACAAACAGATATGCATCTTAACTGCTGCAACTACATAACACCTCAGGTGGAAAACCCAGTCATTCTGCAGTATGGGTAGAGACCGATGCAGCAGAAATACAAAGGTTTTTTAGGTTTGACTTTGCTGATGGGCCATATCAACAAAGATACGTTGAAGGACTATTGGACGACAGAGGAAATGTTAGAAACTCCATATTTTGGTCGAACATGTCCCGAGACAGATATCTTCAACTCTTAAAATTTCTTCATATCTCTGACAACGAAAATCCTCCCGACAAAACAGATCCAAACTATGATCGTTTGTGGAAGGTCAGAGACATTTTTGACACCCTGAATCAAATTTTTAAGGACGTTTATGAGCCATCGGAGGAAATTGCTGTGGATGAGGTGATTGTTTCTTTCAAGGGAAGAGTGATTTTTAAGCAATACATCCCTAAAAAGCACAAAAGATTCTGCATTAAAGTTTATAAACTAGCTGACAATTCCGGTTATACTTATAACATGAGAGTTTATTTAGGGAAAGACTCTACTAATAAATTAAATAATAAATCATCGGCACACTCCACTGTTACACATTTAGTCGAGTGTGTAAAAGGTAAAGGCCATAAGCTGTATATGGACAACATTTTTTCTTCACCGAAACTGTATTTGGAGTTGTTTGAAAATAATGAAATAAACAGTTGTGGTACTGTTCGTTTCAACCGTAAAGGGTATCCCCGAGATTTGAAGACCCATCGCATGAAACAAGGGGATGTTAATGTTCAATTTGCAGCTGGTATGACGGCCTTATGTTGGAAAGACAAGAGAGAGGTGTATATGCTTTCAAGCATTCATAGCCCACATAATATATTTGCCAAAGATGATAATAAGATGATGATACAATGGGCAATTATAGTTTTTCGTTTTTTCTTACTTTCCTTTAATTAAGTCCTTGCTCCTGAATTGATTTTTTTTATTTATAGTTATTTTCCCCTTTTTTGTCCCGTGAAACGTCTTTTGAGTTATAAGCCCTCATTTGGGGTTATCCAAATATTTTAAGTAGACTGGAGTAACCCAATTGAATGCTTGGTCGTTTTGGACCTATTCTGAGAATTTTGATTGTTGCTTTAGTTTTACTATTTTTGGGACCAAAATTCACAGTGTGATTTTACGTTAATCTAGAGTTTATTGTCTTTACCATGTTTAGTTTAAATAAAAGTTTTTTTTTAATCTTTAAAGATTTGTTTTCTTTTCCCCTCTTTCAGTGAAACCTAATTTCACTGTTTCGCTTTACATAGTTCCATCATCAATTACAGTCGGTAAGAGCCTTCTACACAGGGTTTTGCTCACACCGTAATGTAGAATTGTTTAATTTTTCAAGCTCGTTAAGAGTATCTCAGATTTAATTAGAAAAACCCAACAGCATCCAGTATCCAAGACGCGGAATTCCTTCAACTTTTGGTCGCTGGTTCCTTGGCGTTAACATTCCAATTCTATAGCCACACAAGGGTAGTCACATCAAACAGGATCGGAGATGGTTAACATGAAGAAGGTTGCAGTGGGGTAGACCTCTCCACGGATGGTTCCAGGATAGATTTTAGCGGAGTATCGACATTCCTGAGGAGCTCCTAATTAAGCACTCGTGGGGATGCTGTGATATACCTCTCCAAATCGGTAACGGATGGTTCCAGGGAAAATGTTAACGGACGATGGAAATTCCTGAGGGTCTCCAATTAAGCATTCGTGGCAGAACAGGGTGTCCGGAAAATTCATTCTTAGGTTGTTAATCGATGCGCAGGACGCTGTGGTTTTTAAGCCAACCGCTTTCCTTCCTCTTAAGCAACTCCAACGGACGCATCAATTCCCCAAAAGAACGGCTACTGGGGTCACCGCACGGTGACCCCAGACACGAAAAAAAACTGCAAGCGAATAGAATGAGTTCACTCTTCCCGCCGCTCTCATAGCCTCCCATTTGGGGATGTTTTGTGGTTTCAGTTCTTCTCCCGTAATCTCGCAGGAAAACTAATTTTCTCCTTAAGCGATACGAGAATTCGAAGGGTGAACTATTTCCCAGCCTTTTCAAAAACGCCTCGTCATCTCGCTGGCGTGCCGCGATTGGTTGGGCATTCAAATTTAAAAATACTCGGGGATTGTGTACAAATGTACAGTTGAAAAGCGAGGGACTGAGAACGCATTTATAGGTGAAGAACTTGGGTGGAATTTCCAGTGAAACGTTCAGGAGAAAAAGCATACATGTTTATTTTTTGACGAAAAAATGATGAACGGATGGTTTTGAAAATTTTGTACCCAACAAAACCTGTGCAGAATGCAATCGATATAAACCAACGAACAAAAAACCTACTGGACTGCTTAGAACCCCAGTTTATGAAACAGAGATTTGAAGTTCTTGCAATCGATCTCTTTGGTCCCCTACCAGAGACCCCCCCCCACCCCCAGGGGCATTCTTTCTTTAGGTTTGTACAGGCTTCACAACCCCGGGGTACCTGAGTGATCTTCCCTCCCTTTCGTTCTTCTCCTCCTCTACCCTTTGCTTTTGCTTATTCTTCTTCCCTCACTGTGGTTGCCTCTTCGGAGGTGAGGGCTCCCCTTGAGAAGCTTTTCGCCAGTCTGTGCTTTTAGCTCCTCTTGAGGATTATATCACCCACGTGTTTGCCGTGCGTGGAGACCCGTGATCCTGGAAAAGGGGATCCTGGCAGTTGAGGGACGATATATTGACCCAATACACTGCTTCGGCCCCGGCTTCAGGTAAACGGGTGGTGTGCATTGGTCCCGTGTACATCAATCGGCTGGTCGATTTTTGGCTAGGGCTAAGCTATGGGCCACTTACTGGACACCTCGCTAAGGGTGGAGGCTGTTTCAGGGGTGCACCGTGCGCGTATAGTCGCCGATTAGCGCCGGTACAGTTGTCTGCATCCAATTGTTGGACTCCGTGATGGGTGGTGCTGTCGGTGACCGAATCCTTTTTTTCATTAGCATGAATTCTTTATCTTCTTCTTCTTCTCCCAATGAGGAGCAACCAATGATTACGTCTAACGAAAAACATACCGATCAGTTTCCTAATGCCAAATTTTTCATAGTTAAATTGATTAGCTCTACACATACCACAAATCCCATACACTCATCGTTTACTTCAGTTTCTCCATTTTTAATTAATAAAAATTTTGAATCTCGTTTTTGGGCAACATTAAATCCTTGAAGAAACTACGTTCTGGAGACCTACTTATCGAAGTATCATCTGAAAAACAAGCACAACTTCTGCGTAACACAAATATACTTGGTTCTTTTACAGTTTCCGTTTCGCCCCACATGTCCTTAAATACTTCACGAGGAGTAATTTCTGAACCAGAGTTGCTACATGTTTCAAGAGAAGAACTTCTAGAACATTTCTGTGACGAGAATGTTTGTGAAGTACATAGAATTACAATCCGTATAGATGGGAAGACCTTACCTACGAAACACGTAATCTTAACTTTTTGAAACCCTACTCTGCCGACTCGAATAAAGCATACTTACATATATACTGCATACTTGAGCTGCCCAGTTAGAGCATATATTCCGAATCCTCGGCGCTGTTTTAAGTGCCAGAGATTAGGACATGGATAAATTTCCTGTCGTGCACTGAAACATGCGTTTTGTTGTGCAGAACCAGGTCACGACAGTGATTCCTGCATTGCACCACCCCGTTGTGTCAATTGCCATGAAGACCACCCGGCATACTCAATATCTTGCAGCAAATGGCAGCTCGAGAAGGAAATACAGTCCATAAAAATTATGCAAAACATCTCTTTCTGTGAAGCGCGTAAGCAAGTCGAGTCCAGAACCCCGACAGTTGGAAAATCTTATGCAGCAGCAACCACTAAATCTGTAAAAAGTGTGTTCGTTTAAACAGATCCAACATTTGGAACTAATTCCCGAGAGCGACAGATCGAACTGCTGATCACTGATCGCTGTCTCTGACTACTCAATAACGGTGAGGTTACCTACTTCCACGAACCATCACGCACATTTCATACTTTCGACCTTGGTATTTGCTCCCCATCTATACTACCCTATCTCTCTTTCTTTGTCGGTAATGACCTACGGAACAGTGACACCTCCCGATATTCGTCACTCATCAGTGGAAATGATCCTGTTGACCGTCCCTCTCGCTACATTTATGCAGCAGCCGACTGGCAGTATTTTACATCACTTGCCGTAATTACAGAACAGATGGTAGAGAACAATATAGATGAAGAAGTTGGTACAGTCACCGATGTCATGATAAAAGCTGCTGATGTTTCAATCCCTTAGAAATTTCCATCTTCTCGCAAACGTTGCAAACATGGTGGACTTTAGCATGCACTGCAGCAATTAAGACCCAAAAGAAGGCGTGTGGTATTTTTCGCCGATACCCAACAACTTAAAATCTTATTACCTTCAAACGAGCAAAAGCTAATGCTCGAAAAGTGCGACGCCAAAGCCAACGGGAATCTTGGCAAAAATATGTTTCTAGCATAACATCCGCTACTCCCTCGAAACAGTTATGGAACAGAGTTCGGAAGGCTACGAGATTATATTCCGAATATTCGATCTCATTCGTTGAAGAGAATGGTCAATATATCTCGGAAGCAGCCGATATAGCAAATGCCATTGCACGCGCTTTTTCTGCGGCTTCCTGCTCTAACATCTATCCATAGACATTTCAACATACTAAACATCGTGAAGAATCCCATGTTATTAATTTCCATTCTCGATCCGAACTCTCTTATAACTGTCGATTTACAGAAAAGGAACTGATGCGATGCCTTAAAACGACCCAAATAACTGCACCTGGTTCAGATGGCATTTCATATCTTATGATACAGCATCTTTCTCGTCACTCTCTTTTTAATCTATATCATCTGTACAATCGAATATGGGAGGAACATACCTTCCCAAAAGCTTGGAGACTCTCCACCGTTATACCTTTTCAAAAATCTAGAAAGGATCCAAATAATCCAAATAACTATAGGCCAATCGCAATAACAAGCTGCATGTGCAAACTTTTTGAAAAGATGGTTAATTCAAGTCTCAATTACATCTTAGAGACAACTCAGACTCTTTCACCATTCCAAAGCGGTTTTAGAGGTGGCCGCTCAACGGTAGATAACATCTTAGCCCTCGAGACTCAAGCTCGCCGTGCATTTCTGTACCGAAACCATCTTGTATCCATTTTTTTCGACATGGAGAAGGCGTATGAACGCACCTGGATATACGGAATACTCCGTGATTTGCATTCTCTTGGGTTTCGGGTAAATCTACCTATTTTTATTCAGAACTTCTTCGCCCTCCGACAGTTTCAAGTTCGAATTGGCTGCAGCTTATCAGACATTTTTTATCCAATAAGAGGGTGTTCCACAGGGCAGCGTCCTAAGTGTAACCCTTTTTTCAATTGAAATAAATAATGCACTCTATAACAAAAAAAATCGACGCACCAAGTAGCAATCATCCGATTGCTTTGAAATTTCGTATGCAAAAATGTTTTGACCAAATATGCAAATGACTAAAATTTGGTGTCCAATGAATGAATAGTGCGATCTCCAGCGCATCGGAACTGCGCATCAATCAGATGTATACAAGGAGTTGTTCTTGAACTGTTGTTAAAAATTTCTGCTGCATTGCGATTTAAAATACCTTTCAACGACTGAAAAAATACCTCAATGCAGGATTCGAGGTCATTACGAGCAACTTTCAGAGTTTGAAAGAGGTCGTATCATTGGAAGAGGAAGGGTGGGCAAATCGTAGAATCGCTCGTCATGTGAGTCGAAGCGATGCGGCGATTAGAAGATGCTGGCGAGAGTGGGTGGACAATGGCAGATTTCAGCGTCATAATGGTAGCGTTCGACGTAGGGCCATAACAGATCGCGAGGACAGAACCTTTGTCAGATCAGCTGTAACAGCGCCTGATTCATCGCTATCAACCATCAGTCGTGCGACCCACACACGAGTGTCCACCATGACCATTTACAGACGGCTGAGAGAGCGAAATCTACGCTCGTACCGACCGTTACGCCACCTGCCACTCTCGCCTGCACACTGTCGAGCCAGATTACAGTGGTGCTTGGCTCGATCAGGCTGGAATGATGCTGACTTTGGACGTATAGTCTTTAGAGACGAATCCCGCTTCCAACTGTGTCCTGACGATCATCGAAGACATGTCTGGAGACGCCCAGGGCAGCGTGCCGATCCTGCTTTCACTATTGCACGCCACACGGGCCCTCAACAAGGAGCTATGGTCTGGGGTGCCATTTCCCATGATAGCCGGACCCCTTTGGTCATCATTAGAGGTACACTTACTGCACAGCGGTCCGTTGACGACATTCTGAGACCTGTTTTGCCACCGTTCCTTTCGCAGTACCCTGGGCTTATTTTTCAGCAAGACAATGCCAGACCACATACTGCACGTGTTGCTATGAACTGTCTTCAAGCTTGTCAAACACTTCCTTGGCCAGCCAGATCACCAGATCTATCTCCCATCGAGCAAGTCTGGGATATGATGGGAAGGCGAGTGCATCCGGTAGGGAATGTTGATGACGTAATCCGACAATTGGAGCAAATTTGGAAAGAAATACCGCAGGAGACCTTCCGGGAGCTTTATCGGTCGAAGCCACGCCGTGTGGCAGCTTGCATCCAGGCTAGAGGCGGTACAACACCTTATTGAGCTCGTTACTGTAACTTTGAAATAAATCATTCAATTGTTCTGATATTTTAATAATTTTCTATTCTGTACATAATTTTCCTATCCATCAATTTTTGTCTCCATCGGACAGCTCCTACTTGGTGCGTCGATTTTTTTGTTATAGAGTGTATATTGAATCAAGTACCTCCAACTGTCCAGGGTAATTTGTACGTAGATGACTTGAGCATACATTGCCAGGGAAATGACATGCGGTACATCGAGCGACAACTTCAGACGGCTGTCTCTCGCTTCACGAGGTGAAATATTAAAAACGGTTTTAGTTTTTCTCCTCAAAAAAAAAAGACATCCTGCGTTCATTTCTCCTGACGTCGGAACCTGCATCCTGACCTAGATATCTTTCTGGATGGTAACAGGATAGCTGTGGTGGACAGAGTGAGATTTCTAGGTGTCATTTTTGACCAGAAACTAACCTTCCAACCCCAAGTCGAGCAGCTGGGGATATCTTGCATGAAAAAGCTGAATCTTTTAAAAGTTCTCACTAATATATCCTGGGGAGCGGAACGGACCTCCATGATTAGCATCTATCGAGCTTTAATTCGTTCCTGGCTAGACTATGGGTGTGCAGCCTATGGCTCTGCCGTCAGTCTGTGTTACGAAATCTCGATACAGTGCACCACTCCGCACTGAGGATCTGCTCCGGAGCATTTCGCACCTTACCAGTTAAAAGCCTATACGTTGTGTGCCATGAACCATCTTTGGCCTCCACACGTCTTTTGCTGTCACTACGATTGTAATATCGCATCTTGAGTCATCTCACCAACCCACTACGTAATTTTCTCCTGGACAGTTCTTATGAGCGCCTCTTCAGGAACAAACCATCCTACATTCCATCTTTTGAGTTGCGTATGAGGAATGTTCTGGGGGGCACTCCTCTTAGATCCATATCATATCAGTCACGAAACAACCTCTTTTTACTTTTTCTCCTTGGAATCATCTCACATTATCAATTTTAGTATTCACGGGTTATGAGAGGTCGAATACCAACGCAATCATCTATCGACAACTTTTTATCTCTCATCGTCACTACTTTTAGAGACCACTCAGCCATATACACTGATATTTCGAAATCCGATAATTATGCCGGTTGCACATTCGTATGCGACTCAAATACGTTTAGCTTTTTATTACCATCATCCGTTTCTTTTGTTACTACTGAATTTTTAGCTATATACAAAGCTTTAAAATATATTTTCACTCTTTCAATTAAAAGCTATATCCTCTATACAGATTCAAGAAGTGTGTTGCAATCTTTGACATCGGTATGTCCGAATCATCCGCTGTCTCATGCCGTTCTTAGAATTCACCAAAACCTCATCCGACGTGGTTTCGGTATCACTTTTGCTTGGATACCGGGACTCATCGGAAACGTTGGAAACGAAATGGCGGACGCGGCTTCAAAACATGCAGTGAATCGACTAAATATACCCATTCCATACGATGACCTACGACGAGTTGTTCGGGACATCGCGTGGAACGATTGGCGCAACGACTGAAGCATGCAAAGTCAAAATAAGCTCCATAGCATTCGGTCAACCATATCTTCGGCCACACGCGCTTTACTCACAGGCATCTTTTATTAAGAGAGACTACGCCTGTGTGTGGCACGTGTGGAGTTCCATTTACCATTCGTCATATTTTAATTGATTGTCCTGTTTTTAATCAGCACCGCCAGAATTATTTTAATAACACATTTTTAAACTTACAAGGTTTAGTTGGGGAAGATCCATATTCAAACCCATTTAAATTTTTACAAAAAATAAATATTTTAAATTCCATTTAATCTAATTTTTATTTTTTACGTCATTTAAACTCCATCACTTTATCATACATTTTACTATATTCATGACTGGGTACATTTTTAAATATTAATGATTTTATGGGTTCAAATTTCGTCTTGTGTCTGGCGCAGCTTGTCCACTATTGGACCTTGCGCCATAAAACCCAAATCAACCAACCAACCCCTACCAGAGACATCATCTGGAAAAAGATGGATTTTCATCGTGTAAGATACAAATACTAAGTGGGTTGAATTGTTTGCCCTTAATTAAGAAACAACAGCTAACTATGCTAAAACACTACTCGAAGAAGTTTATTTACGCTATGGTCTACCTCGAAGGTTAATTAGCGATAACGGACCGCAATTTGTGAGCGCCGTCATGCAACAGACGTGTCACCTGTTAGGTATCAGACAAGATCTCATACCAGTCCATCACACAAGCCAACCCATCAGAACGCAAAAACCGGGACTTGAAGCCCCGCCTTTCGATTTTTGTTGGAGAAGAACATACTGCCTGGGAAGACAAGCTTCATTTGATTCGATTTGCGATGAATACTTCTACTTGTGACACCACCGGTCACACTGCTACATACCTACAGTTAGGCAGAGAGATGAGAACAACGGACGACGTGGTTCAGGCCATAAGAGGAGTTATTGATATCGACAGCTTCATACCCGAGATAACACCGTATCTCAAAAGATTTGCTCGTTTAACCACCCACATAAAAGATAGAGTTGAAAATAAACGAGACAAACGAAAGGAGAATTTTGATCGTCGTAGACGACTGATATACTTCAAACCTGGTGATCAAGTTTGGGTTACTATTCTCTCTCTCTCATCCCATCAGCAAAAATAAAAAAAGTCGAAAATTAATGCCCAAAATAGAAGGACCGTATGTAGTTCTCACAAATCGATCGCCGACAACATATGATATTGCTACCCGGCCAGTCCAGACCAAACTCTTGGAACTTATCATGTGTCAGCATTAAAAACTTACTATGAACCCCAAGTAAAGAGAGACACTGGGCATGTAGCTCCCATAAGAAGAAGGGGTGGCCCTAGAAAAAATATCTTGGCTCATCGTCGGGACGTCGTCAGAGCCAGAGGGGGAGTCTATAACGGAACCAACAACGCCCCTTACCGGACTGACAAAAACTTTCGCAGTGTAACTCCAACCCTGGAGCAAGCAGCAGCTAGGCTGTTGCATGTGATAGTAAACATGTCCCTGTCTCTTATATTTTGTGTGCGTGAAAGTCTTGTAATTTCTGTTGTTTATGTTGTATGTAAATAAATCCAATTTAAGTGTTAGCTAGCCGTGTGAGCATGCATCATTGCTACATCAGTAAATTCCTTTGTCCCTGCTATTTTTGTCAGCTCTGCATAAAATGTAAATAACCTTTAAAAAAGTCTACTAGAAGGTAGCACATGTCTGAAAGTGTAATTAAAAGAAACTCTAATAAGCTATCTTTACCGTAAGACATCTTAAGACTCAATAAATAGCAAGTATTATTTGGTCTGTTTCTTATCTTTATGTTTAGAAAACTCACGAGTTCTTTTTACAATGTCACCTCCATGGCATTTTTTAACTTGATATAATTTCATTTATTGCTGAACTTTTTTCAACAGATAGTTAGAAATTGTATGAAATAATCTGGAAATCAAATGCACATGGCTGGAATTGTATCAGATAAGGCATAAATGTGGTCCAACCATTGAAATGTCACCTCCATGGAGGTGACAGTCATCCATGGAGATTAGCAAATATTTCTAAAAATTTAAGGAATTTTTTGCAATGACATGGTTAAATATTGATTATAAATGGTTATTTATTAAAGTAAAAACAATCTTGGGTGAACAAATAAGGAGTCCAATTTTTTTTTCTTACCTGTACTGATTTAGCCTGCCAATTGATTCTGATTTGAACCTGTAGTGTTAGCTACCAGTTTTATTTGATTTACAATGTTTGAAGGCTTGTAACTTTGATTCTGATTATGTATGCTGATAGAATCTTTAATTTTTCTTTTAAAATATGGCATTGAGAGTTGGGAGATAGTTTAAGTGTCCTCATGACTGAAATTCTCTTTGCAGTTTCTGACATGGTACCATGTCAATGTGCCTAGTTGGTACCATGTATAACAAATCTGATGTAATCAAATTTAGGAAAATCATGAAGGAGCTTAAGCAAAAAAGAAATATAATTAAAAAAGATCCAGAACTATATGTAGAATTTAAAAGGAATGAGCTGGAGAGATATTATAGAAGAAAAGAAGAAGGAAAAATGAAAGGTATTTCAGTACTTTCCGACAAAAAAGAGGGCTCTGTAAAAAATGGGTTAAAAAAACAAGAAAGTCTCGATTTGAAGAAGAAAAAAAAAAGAAATTACTATTCCACCAGAGAACTAGTTGACCTAGTAGAAGCTGTTGGTGAGGCCTTCAAAGTGTAGCTGTTATTGGGAGAGTAGTAAGCAACAGGGAAAGAGGCAGAAAAAGGCTAGCTAAAAGAAACATCAAAGTCCTATCAAGCGATTAAGCAACTTGAAAAAGAAAAGAAAGAACAAATGAAGCTCAATACAAATAAGGAGAAGTATAAGAGGAACTATTGTTTGAAAGAGAAGTTTAAAAATATGAACAGTCCATAGCAGAAGGTCAAAAATCTTTTACGAGGAGAAAAAGTTTCTCCCAGAGTAAAAGTCCTGAATATGGACCTGCGTTAACTACCCAGATAGAGAAAAATTACAGTAAAATATAAAAGAAATGCCAAAAAGCATTTGGTTTGGTACTGTCTGGGAAAATGATTAAAAAGTATCAAAGTTTGCGCAAGATCCCACTTTAGAACATACAGGGAAAAATTGAATAAAATAGGTAGTGAGAAAAGCATTGTTGAAGTAATTAAAGAGACAAGCACATACCAAACAAAAAATAAAATGAGAATAAGATCTGACATCGTGAAGTTTTTTTAGCAAGATGTCAGCCGTATGGAACCAGGCATTAACCTTTAGGCAAGCCGCACACCGGAGAAACCGAAAAGAGACACGCGATATGTAGTCGATTTCAGGTTTCTAGTCCTCTGTATATATCTCTACGCGACGAAAAATTATACGCACACCGCAGAAACAGGCGATCGATTTCGACGCATGCGCATTTCAGGTGTTTACAAAAAAAAACGCCAAAGTCTGTTGTTTATTCATACATTATGGCGGATTCCTCGGATAACGATGTGATGGAACAACTCTGTTCAACTGGAAACAAATATACAAGAAAATTTTAAATAGGAGACTTTCACAATCATACTTTTTTATGTCATTACTAATCAGAGTATGTCGATTTAAATTCAAGTGATTTTTCGTTAAAAAATAACATTGATTTAAATCAAAATTTTACATTGAATTTTTCTTATTGTTATGTTTAATATTTAAAATGAAATACTGAACAAGATGTATGTTATTTTATTCAAATAAGTTTAAAACTTTGCTGATACTGAGTTCACCCCAGAATTAAATTGAACATCATTCTCCCTTTGAATAAATAACAGTACTTACTGATTAGGATCATAATTACCAGACAAATATTTTCATCTTGGGCCACTGACCAAAGATGTCCATCAGTGGTAATTTTGTTTCAAACATTCTGTGTGAGTGAAGATGCTCGAAATATATTCACTCAAATTATTACAATTATGGAAACGTGCTTTGTTCAAAGATGTTTATTTAGTATTGTAGTCTGTTCATAAAAAATTTAAAGAGACTCTCTCTCTCAATAGAACAATTTTCTATAGTATCACAAAGCATTCAAATTTTGTACATAAATCTTTATAATTAATTGCCCATTTTAATTTTTTCATTTTGTTATATTGATTCAATTCATATGGAGAAATTTTATACATTGATCCCTCAGAATTCTTTATATTATCTGGAATAAATATTCAATATTTATGAAATTTATATTTGGAATGTAAAAGTGAATTCAATCATCTGATAATGGAGTATGTTGAAAAAAGATTATGGGAGATAAAAATTGTTCTTTGAGTCAGATAATTTTATTTAAAACCCTGTGCTACTCAGGGTATTTAAGCTAGTATAACAAATAAGAAAATTATTAATTAACATAGGAGACAGGATAATTTAATAGGGTTACTTGAATCAAGTAAATTTATATTTCATATTGAAAAAAGGAGTATTTACTCAAAAACCATATAAATCATCTCTACATTATGAAATTGAAAATATATAATAGGTTTACTACAAAGAAATTTAACAGAAAAACAAGCAAATTTGAAATCTAATTAATATTAATGAAGAAATTCAATGTGGTTTGTTGGAATATTAAAATGATATTTACCTGATCAATACACTGCCCATGTTCTTGACTTCAATTTTCGCGCGACGCTGAAAAAGGAAGGACGCGACTAGAGGAAAGCGACTGGAAAGAGACTCGGTCTCCTGTCTTTTTGGTGTGCGGACATAGCGAGTGAAAGCCTGTGGGTTCAGACGGACCGGTGTGCGGCTTGCCTTAAGGCAAGCCGCACACCGGAGAGACCGCAATGCGACGCGCGATAAGTAGTCCTCAGAACATCTGAACCCACAGGCTTTCACTAGCTATGTCCGCACACCAAAAAGTCAGGCGACAGAGAGTCTCTTTATGTCGCTTTCCTCTAGTGTCGCTTGTCGCCTGTCGTTTGTTATGTGCATCATTTTTCGGCAAGTCGCTTACGCGTCGCGCGAAAATTGAAGTCAAGAACATGGGCAGTGTAATTAGCGACGACCCCGATTTCACCATTGTTTTTGTTGGGGTTATAGAGAGTTTTTCTCTCATTTACAATCAGTTTCTCCCGGAACATGCGAACCGGAATGCTTTGGATAAAACATGGCAAGATGTTGCGAAGAAAGTTGATTTTTCAGGTAAATATTATTTTAATATTCCAGCTAATCACATTGAATTTCTTCATTGATATTAATTAGATTTCAAATTTGCTTGTTTTTCTGTTGAATTTCTCTCGCAGTAAACCTATTATATATTTTCAATTTCATAATGTAGAGATGACTTATATGGTTTATAAGTAAATACTCCTTTTCTAATATGAAATATAAATTTACTTGATTCAAGTAACCCTATTAAATTATCCTGTCTCCTATGTAAATTAATAATTTTCTTATTTGTTATACTAGCTTAGAAATACCCTGAGTAGCACAGGGTTTTAAAGAAAATTATCTGACTCAAAGTACAATTTATTATCATCCATAATCTTTTCTCAACATACTCAATTATTAGATGAGTGAATTCACTTTTACATTCCAAATATAAATTTCATAAATATTGAATATTTATTCCAGATAATGTAAAGAATTCTGAGGGATCAATGTATAAAATTTCTCCATATGAATTGAATAAATATAAGAAAATGAAAAAAACAATGTGCAAAATATGAATGCTTTGTGATACTATAGAAAATTGTTCTATTGAGAGAGAGAGAGAGAGTCTTTAAATTTTTTATGAACAGACTACAATACTAAATAAACATGTTTGAACAAAGCACGTTTCCATAATTGTAATAATTTGAGTGAAATATTTCGAACATCTTCACTCAACACATAGCGAATGGTTTAAATTGGCCATATGCGATTTGTAATCACACAGAATGTTTAAAACACAATTACCACTGATGGACATCTATTGGTCAGTGGCCCAAGATGAAAATATTTGTCTGGTAATTATGATCCCAATCAGTAAGTACTGTTATTTATTCAAAGGGAGGTTGATGTTCAATATAATTCTGGGGTGAACTCAGTATGAGCAAAGGTTATTAATTTTACTTATTTACTTAATACGTATTTACTTATTTGAACAAAATAACATATATCTTGTTCAGTATTTCATTTTAAATATTGAACATAACAGAAAGAAAAATTCAATGTAAAATTTTATTTAAATTAATGTTATTTTTTAAAGAAAAATCACTTGGATTTAAATCGACATACTCGGATTAGTAATGACATAAAAAGGCATGATTGGTAATGGTAATGGTAATGGTAATTTTAGTTAACGTCGTACTAGAGCAACACAACGGGCGGCATGATTGTGAAAGTCTCCCATTTAAAATTTTATTGTATATTTGTTTCCAGTTGAACAGAGTTGTTATATCACATCATCATCCGAGGAATCCGCCATAATGTATGAATAAACAACAAACTTTGGCGGGTTTTTTTTGTAAACACCTGAAATGCGCATGCGTCGAAACCGGTCGCCTGTTTCTGCGGTGTGCGTGTAATTTGTCGTCGCGTAGAGACATCCACAGAGGACTAGAAACCTGAAATCGACTTCGTATCGCGTGTCTCTTTTCGGTTACTCCGGTGTGCGGCTTGCCTTAGAGTATGGGTGGCCGATATTTCGGCCACACTACTTTTTTCCAAAGAGACGGGACTGGCCTATATTTTGGCCACTCATTTCCCACCCCTCGTTTGGCACGTATCTTTTTCAGGGATGTCTGGGCGTCGCCTCAGGAGGTCAGCAGTGTAAAGTAATCAATCGCCATGTGGTCAGAGAGAGGGGATTATTTTCCCCTACATTTCCCGAAAACATTAAGTGGTTTCGCCGCGTGCGCTCGGCAAACACGTTCCTAGGAGTCGATGTCCCTACTTCTTCCTTCCTTTTGCAGGTGTTTCCACTGAAACTGTCTGACTCCTCATTTCAAGCTATTTGACTTGGGTTCTGTTCTTTTACTCTTCTACGTGCTCATAGATATGCTTCAAAATATTATTTTTTTTGTTTGATTGGTCATAAATTTCTAATAACCAAGCGTAGTAGAGGGCTCACCTCAGCTGAAATAGAAAAGCTTATGGCAGAATTGGATGATGAAACTTAAGACGACAATGACTCAGATTGCGAAACTGATGAAGAAAACGAAGTTGGAAATAATGATGAAGATGACGGGGAAGATGTTTATGAACCTGCTGGTGAGAAAGATTTTGAAAATTTGAAGTGGACAACAGCTTTATCTTCTCAAACCCCGCCATTTTAAAATTTTCGGGCTTACGTCGAATTTTAGGCGCAGCTTTACAAGCTAAAAGTGAGTTGGATTTTTTTTTCATGCGTGTTTCCAGTTTCTTTGTTGGAAAAAGTTGCATTGGAAACAAACAGATATGCATCTTAACTGCTGCAACTACATAATGTTGGGTCCCTTTTTAGTTCATTAGTTAAGGATTATTATCCTTATTAATAGCCAGCGTTAACAGTAGGGCAATACCTCAACATTTTTGCAAAACGTGATCGATTATTTATAGTGGTTATATTTATCTTGAATTGAATAAAAAGATGTTTAAATTTGGTGACCAAGGCCTACGCTATCCCTGCTCAAAGCAAGGGGTGATGACTCAGACATACAAGGGATACATTAAGCACTGAAAGTGTATTTAAGGGAAAATGAAGAAAGCCTAATTTTAACAAATAAATACATTTTATATTTATTAAACAATTATAAAAAACATCTAGGTTATACATACGTCAACGAAAAAAATACAATCCTAACATTCAGCAATACCGATACAATAGAATCGATGGATTTAGTTACAACGCGAATACTAATTAAAGCACATTAAACACAACAGCACATTTTACTCAAAAGAAATGTAATAAAGCAAAATTCGATCAGGGGAATAGATTCGAACTAGTCGATGGAATAAAAAATAAAATGAAGGTGAGCTCACCGCGAACAAGATGCAAGAATCAACAAAAGCATGGCTTAACAAGGAAATTAGCCATTTTTTCACAGAGCACCAGTTGGCCGGGGTCCGTACCCGTTCGGCTCTGCATTTAGGAGGAAGTGTGTGCTTTCCCCTTTTTTCCAGGAGCTTTATCACCTCCGATCAGGGTTTAGTTGAGGGAACATAGTTTCTTCCCATTCGTTAATCGAAGATGACCTGCTTGCTCCCGATTAGCTTAAAGTCCAGGGAGGAAGTTGACGTCAGAGCGTCCCTTCGAACTTGCCTGGGGAACAAGCATTTCCACATTTCGCTGGCGTAATACGATATCCTAAAGAGGAGGTAACGCAAAAGTAGCCCTGAAAAGCACTCGTTTTTCCCGATACTTGAATCGAAGTGAATGGATGAGAAAAGAATAGATTTAGCAAGTTTTCACGCGCATATTTAAATTTAGCACACTCGTACTCAAAACCTATACATATTATCATACCTATACATATTATGCTTATGATACTACTGAGTACATAACAATAACACCTCAGATGGAAAACCCAGTCATTCTGCAGTATGGGTAGAGACCGATGCAGCAGAAATACAAAGGTTTTTTAGGTTTGACTTTGCTGATGGGCCATATCGACAAAGATACGTTGAAGGACTATTGGACGACAGAGGAAATGTTAGAAACTCCATATTTTGGTCGAACATGTCCCGAGACAGATATCTTCAACTCTTAAAATTTCTTCATATCTCTGACAACGAAAATCCTCCCGACAAAACAGATCCAAACTATGATCGTTTGTGGAAGGTCAGAGACATTTTTGACACCCTGAATCAAATTTTTAAGGACGTTTATGAGCCATCGGAGGAAATTGCTGTGGATGAGGTGATTGTTTCTTTCAAGGGAAGAGTGATTTTTAAGCAATACATCCCTAAAAAGCACAAAAGATTCTGCATTAAAGTTTATAAACTAGCTGACAATTCCGGTTATACTTATAACATGAGAGTTTATTTAGGGAAAGACTCTACTAATAAATTAAATAATAAATCATCGGCACACTCAACTGTTACACATTTAGTCGAGTGTGTAAAAGGTAAAGGCCATAAGCTGTATATGGACAACTTTTTTTCTTCTCCGAAACTGTATTTGGAGTTGTTTGAAAATTATGACATAAACAGTTGTGGTACTGTTCGTTTCAACCGTAAAGGGTATCCCCGAGATTTGAAGACACATCGCACGAAACAAGGGGATGTTAATGTTCAATTTGCAGCTGGTATGACGGCCTTCTTCTTCTAGACCCACCCCAGACCCACTCACCGTTAGGTTTAGAGTGTTGTATGGTCTAGGGGGGAAGGGGGGAGAACCTCCACCGCAGCACGGAGGAGGGCCAGAAGGCCCAACACCAGTCAGTCGCTCGAATTGAGTGCCGAATTAAAAAATAATAATAATAATAATAATACATGGCAATAATATAATACAACAAGCCCAAAGAAGACATAACACTTCCGGTGTAACCGGGAATTTAAGTTATGGAGACAAACAACTACACAAACCTCCGGGAGAAAAAACCGGGTAAAAAATAAACTCTGGCAACACGCCAGGAAAACATCAATACAAATTAAAATAATAAACCAAATACGTAAATACACAAAACGACAAAAGAACACAGCACAGTACAAACACATAAAACACATATAGTTAAAAGTTGCTTTTATCCTTAAATAATTAACAACAACTCAAAAAAGAAAATAATAATGATTATGTTTAATGTTGAGGAATGAAATAAATATTATATGAAAGATTTAATGACTATTTTAATGTACAATGCAAAATGAACGAAAATAAATTTATAGAAAAAATCTAAGAAGGTTGAAATTCTGTAAAATTTAAAAAGGTTAAAATTCTGTAAAATTTAAAAGTTTTAAAATGTTTAAAATCTTAAAATAGAGGGAAACCTAGTTCCACCTCTCTATCTAAAAAAAAAAAGAAAAAAAAAGTCAACCAAATGGGGGTCCCAAGGAGCCACCACATTTTTTACTTATGGGTCGTGGGGACCGGCCACCATCTCCATGGCCGCCATCACGCAGGATTTTATTTTTGCAATAGAAGTTTTGCTTCTAAGGACACTTTCCAACCAAATTGGCTTGTGTCTCTCATTTGGTTTTTTCACATGATTTTCCTTTGTGAGTGGACAGAGAGAGAGTCAAAGAGAAAGTGGTCGGCATCCCCCACTTCCCCGCTGCTACAGAGGTCCGAATTTTTGAGCCCAAACCTGCGAAGGTAAGCATGGAACGGTCCATGACCCGTGAGAAACCAGACGAGCTGGCGATCAGTGATGAGTCTATCTCTTGTAACTCTAGTAATGAATCCCCTGAGACCCTTATTTGATTCTAAGTAATGATTTTTCCAGGTCTTCTCAGTAAAATCTACAATTTTCCTTTTAAGTAGGCTCAGGGGGAACGGAATGTCCAAGACCTCACCACTGATCGAGGCAAGTTTTGCGTTTTCGTCGGCCAGCTCGTTACCAGTAAGACCCGCATGAGCCCGAACCCAACTCAGGCCAAAGATGTTAGTAAACTTTGATATTTTCTTTTTTATTTCATAAAGGTAATTGGATTTATTAGTTGCGGTTTTAAGGGCCTGAATTGAACTGAGGCTGTCACTATAAATGTTTATCTTCTTTTCCTTGGCTATTGCCCAATCTATTGCTTTATATATTGCCGACAACTCTGCCTGAAAGACAGAGTTGCCGGGTAAAAGTTTGAATTGTAAAATTTCTATTAAATTATTATTTTTAAAGATGCACACCGCGGCCCCGACATTGCCATCAATGCCCGAGACGTCGGTGTACACCTCGTATTCTGCATCTTTGATGGCGTCCTGGAAGTCCAACCTTAGTTCAGCCATCCGGACGCCACCAACCATGATATTGTAGTCATAATGTACTGGTGACAGCCTCAGCTCCGGGTCGGGGAGCCGCCTCTTGATAACATTAAATTTTTTGTACAATGACAGCAGGGTCACATGGAGCGGCGGAATTCCGCATAGTGTATTAAGGGAGACGGTCGGAGAGGTTCTATATGCTCCAAGAATTTTTAACAGAAATGGCCTCTGTATAGTACCAAGCTTCTGGATCTGAGCTTTAGTTAAGCTGCCTCCCCAAATGCCAGCTCCATAGGTGAGAATCTTTTCCGTGACGGTCAGATACCACACCTTCTGGAGCTGGCCACCGACTCCCCAGCCACCTCCTCGAATTTTTTGGAGTGAACCTCCGAGCCGCATACAGCGGTCTCTTAATTTCTGAATGTGGTCGCTCCATGCGAGCCGGCTGTCAATGTTTCGGCCTAAATATTTTAAATAACTGACTATTTTTATTTCTTTACTATTTAAGTTTATTTTTATACTGTCTTTTAATTTTGGATTTTTAGAAACTATTAGGGTCTGGCATTTGTCGGTCGAGAGAGTCAATTTCATTTCATTTAATCTATTGAAAACAATAGCCAATGAATTATTTGTATTTCTCTCCAGGAGCCCCGCGGAGGACCCATGCGTTATTAATTCCAGGTCATCCGCAAAGGCCTGGAGGTAAATCCGATCAGAATTTAAATCAAGTATACAATTAAAATAAATGTTCCACAGTGTCGGGGCCAAGACCGAACCCTGTGGGCACCCTTTTATTAGATTACGTGTTATATGTACCCCGTCTATTTCAAATAATACTGACCTAAAATTTAAATAAGAACATATAAACTTAATAAAATACCCCGGGAATTTAAGATAATCGAGTCTATTGACCAACAGTTGCCAGTTCATGTTATCAAAGGCGGCGGAAATATCCAGTGTTGTCAATGCGGCATGGCTGGTCTTTTTGAGAAATTTCAATTTATTAACAACATTGAACAACTCATCCTCACAGGACCGCTGCTCTCTAAAACCATATTGTAGTTTGTGAAGAATATTACTATTGTGCATCCAGTGATTTAAAATTAGACAAAAGGCCCTTTCTAGGATTTTACCTAGAGTGGGTAATAAACAAATTGGTCTGTAGGCACCGCAGGTTGAGGGGTCACGACCTGGTTTTACCAAGAAGCGAACACCCCCAGTCCTGAGGCACCTTGGAAAATATGAAAACTGAATAGCTTTCTGAAATGGAATGACGGCCTTATGTTGGAAAGACAAGAGAGAGGTGTATATGCTTTCAAGCATTCATAGCCCACATAATATATTTGCCAAAGATGATAATAAGCCCCTGATGATTGCAAGTTACAACGCCCACATGGAGTATGTATACTCAGTACACTTGACAAACCTTCCAGTTGCTAAGCCGACACTCTGCGAACCAGGTCACCGCGGCCTCGAGAAAACTGAGGGAATGAATGAATTCGATCCTCGTCTGTTGTAGGTCTGTGAGGTTGCGACTCCGAAGTCTGTCGACCAAAGATCCATCCTATAGAGAGGACTGGTCCACGTTAAATCCGGCTTGGCTAAAATATCCTCACGTTGGTGTGCCGTGGAATTATGGAGAATGGGATGTCAGCTCAAGTATGACCTCATCATATGATCGCATTTCAAAACAGGTCTGATGACAGTTCTCGACTCTTTTGTGGGAATGATCTTGGTGTGTATTTCTAGTACGTCGTTTATTGAAATTCTTTCATTCCCGTCGTGTAAAGGAGACCAGTGTGTGTTAAATCAGTCGAGACTAAATTGTGCTCTCGTTGATGGAGTGTGCAAGTTTAGAGAGTCGTTAGTCAACTCACGTGTGACCCAGTCAACAAACCATGATTCAGTATGACATGATATTTATCATAAAAAGGAGCATTCTGGAGGGACCGATCCGGGACAGTTGTCAATAGCCTTATGTGTAGCTTTAGCATGGCGTTAATTGGAATTATATCCTTCTGTTCTTAGTACTTACTTCAATTTCCTCAGATTTTTTTATTTTAAAATTTTATTTTTTATCAATATAGTTCTTATTGTATTAGTTTTCAAAAATACGTCATCTTTGTTAACCTATATATATTATAAAATTTGCTAAATCTGTATAGTAGGAAGATATAATGATACGTAGGTCGTTTACGTAGAGGGGATGAAATATTAACAAAAATGTAGCACCTATGATGGCAGCTTTGTCAGTTCTGTCAGGGGTTCAGTACCACCTCGATTTTCTCAGTAATCGTAATGTAACTCAATTTGATGGCTTGTAAATTTTTTAAAGTAACGATATAAGATGCTTATATATGTTGTAACGTATCTGAGAAGTACGATGTCGGTTGAAAAGGAGAAGGCAAGAAAGTTGCATTTTTCTAATCTAATTAATATTCGTACCGACATTATAAGTAAAGGAAACAATCTTTTAGGTAACTTTTGTACATAGTACTGCATTTTATATAAAATTTATAAAAATTAGAAATATACTTTTTTAACAATTTAATGTTTCATTTTTTTTTCTTCACTATTATATCCACTACTTAATTATTTACTTCAAACACACTCAAATTATTGTGTAATACGTGTCAAGTTATTGTATTATAGATAATACGAACGTTTATGGGTAGAATGTTGAGATCAAATCGTGTTTACATACATCATGGTTAAAGATGTATTTTGGATAGTACTGTAAAATGTGAGATTCCAGGTAGATAAAGGGACCCCCACCCCGGGCCCACGAAAAAAATAGCTATGTCCCTGGTGTTGTACCAAGGAACATTTTATCTCCATTAGCAAAAAAACAGTTATTTCTAAATAATTTGTTGACTAATTTTTAAAACTATTCAGTAGCCTCAGCTGTAAAGCAGTCTCTTGATCCATTAGGCTTCGCGATCACTTTCCAAAATTCTAAGTATTCATTCTCCAAATTCCAATTGACAGGATGTGCCCTCCCTGGGACAATGAAATCATCGACCTTGCAGAGGGGTGTAAAAAACCGGTAGCGTGTTGGAAAGCTCTTGAGAAAGATAACATTGGCAGTATGTAAGGGAAATTTCTCAGAAGGACTGGGGAATTTGGAAGAGGAGTCCCTTTCAAATCTCCATGTAGGGACACACGAACGGAACGCCCGTGGTCCCAATTACCGCAGGGGACCTGGCCGTAGTAGAGTGCCTATATAATAAGAGTGGCGACAAGGGACCAAATTTGGACTAATGAGCATGCGCGGCCATTTTTCTACCAGAATCGTCTCTAAGAAGGTTGCCGGGCGAATTAATATATCATTTCAGGTAGAACAAAAAGTATATGATTGTTATAATATGGATACATTCGGTATAAATGAATTACATAAACATTCAATTACATGCGTAATTGGTGAGATGGATTGCACAACGCGCTAACTTAGATTGTGGGAAACACCATGTTGTTCAAAAATAGCTATTTACTTAAAAAGTCATCAAATTTATACTGACAAAACACTAAAATAATAATAAATAAATATTCTAGAACACGAAATGGAACATGAATAAACTATATTTTCTTTTTTATTTAATGTACACACGTTTTTCTCGAACACACAAAAAGTTCCCATGTTAAGTATACGGGAGCTAGGAAAAGACCGCCTCGGGCGGTAGAAAAGGTCTCTAAGCCAATAAGAAAGTGTTTCCCATATGTCGCCACTCTTATTATATAGGCTCTCTAGGCCGTAGTAAAGATAAGGTCAGATTCGCGCAAAAAAGGGGGAAAGCTATTTTTCCATTTCTCCCGTCTTGAAGCAAAATCTGGTTGAAACCTCCCCGTCTCGAAAAGGTTAAGGACTAATGCTAAAAACAAAAGAGAACCCTAATGGGAAATCTTAAAATCTCCATAAAAAGTTTGAAGTAGAATCTGGCTATAATATTCCATACTCAATGTTCTTTTTTTTTTTTTTACCATTTTATGTATTGCAACCAGATGTAAAAATCATGTCCAGTGAAAAGCATAAAAATGTTTTTAATTTTTGTAAAATTAAAAAAGCCTCAAAGTTCTTAAAAACAATGATTTAGACCAGATGGTTCAATCTCTGCTGTCAGGATGTAGTAAAAAGTAAAGAAGAATGTCTGGAAAGGAGATGTAAGTAAGTGCATTAACAAACACGTTGCGACAAATGATTTTGAAAATGTGATTACATGTGTTGAGCTATGGAAGAGGAAATAAGTAAAGTTTAGTTAAAGGTATAAAAAAAGTCAGCTAAGAAAGTGGTTAAATCAAAAGTAGAAATAAAAGTCAAAGAGCTAGTTAATAAATTTAATCATATGCTTCCTCATTTCATGAAGCATGTTTGCAAATAGTCCGATACAGGTCAATTTTCAACCTAAAAAATAACCTCGGAACAGATGAGATACTGATACATGTTGATTTCAGCAAAAATTATTAATGTAAGTACACCAAAGAGATACAAAGTGTGCATTTCAGAGGTTCATATGACGAAATTACATTACATAGGTAGGGAAATTGAAAACAGTGAAAAACTTATTGTTCTGCTCAATGTTTGAATCTTTACGACCCGACTCAAGTGCATTTAATGAATATATAATTGTCAAAGTATTTGTTAGAAAGAGTGTTTCCTATTATGTGGCAAATGTCTCGAAACGTTTTGAAGCTTTTTACCAGATCCGCTTTATGTCAAGATGACACAACACTTAAAACAAATTTGTTTTTTCCAAAGAATGTGAAGCAACAGTGCAAGATGAAGTTGTGGCAATTTTAAAACAACTGACAATGAACACTCATGAACAGTACATTTTTTTATAAAATACCTGAAGACATTACATTGTGTTAGATGAAACTGAAACATTTTGTCACCTCCATGCAAACACTTGTCACCTCCATTCCCATGAATGTCGCCTCCATGGTACTATATGTCACCTCCATGTTTTAAGGAAATAAAAAACTGTCTTTCATTTGCTTAAAATGCTTTCTTGACCTCTGTTTGATGGTTGTAACACTTCATTTGCCCTAACAGGACACTAAATACATAAAATCTATATAAATAAGAATGGAGTGTTTGTACATTCAATATTTTCGACCCATTTCAAGTTTTCTATCCGTTTTGGACCCTTCTGATGCCGAATCCGCCTTTTTCTCGTTTGGTGTCTGTCTGTATGTTGTGCCCTATACACGTTCACGCGGTTTAAGATATTTTCATGGAAATTTGCATACAGTGAGTACTTATCTTCATTTAGTGAGTGGAATTGGTTGCTAAAGTCTGTCTGTCCGTCTTTCTGTTCAATGCTCGATTTTGTGTTTGTGTGCTTGTGTAGGCATCACATGAATTGTATTCCAGATATTTGATTGCAGTGTATTTTATTTTAAACAATATCTATTAGTTTAGTGAATGCAATATTAAACATTTCTTTATTATTATATTTAGTTGAGTTTCATGCTAAAACACCTGAGTAAGTATACTTAAATCAACCATAATTTGGTAGTTTTGGAAAAATTGGAATGTCTATTGAATATTACGATTACTTCGATTGCTTTACCAGTACTGCTGAAAAAGTAATTATTATTCACATTTTTTTTTTTTTTTATGGAATTTTATCTCTGATACTTCATTTATTTCGAGTCTTATTTTTGTTCTTTGCGCAATGAAAACGGAATATTTGAGGAATATTTGAGACAGACGATATTTTTCAACGAAACGAGAATGAACAAGATCGCGTGAGAAGTGATATTTTCTATTTCTTTCGCTTTGAATTAATTTCACATTTTAAAATTTTGTGCACTTTTAGTTGTAAGCTGTGGCAACTGTGCGAGATCAAGAGATAAAATTGAATCACAAATTAATATCTTTAGAACAATTTTTTCCGACATATTTTATTATGTTTTATTTTGCTGTTTTCTGTTTTTAATATTTATTATTTTAATAAATGTGTTTTCCTTCTCATCACACGCAACAGCACCACAAAGTATTCAACTTAAAAATGGCAGGTAAGTCAGAATAAATTTTCAGTAAATTTTAAGTGTAGTTATGCCATTATTGAAAGAATAATGCCGTCATTTAAAGAATAATGCCGTTATTGAAAGAATAATGCCGTCATTTAAAGAATAATGCCGTTATTTAAAGAATAATAATGTCTAAAAATCCGAACTAGAACTTTTCAAACATTAAAAAATTCGTTGTAATAATGACAGGAGAAGATTGCAAAATTTCACAATGTCGCATACCCAAAAGTGCCACAAGTAAAAAAATATTGTTTTGTTGACTATGAGTGCGAGAGCACTCGCCGTAAATCGTAATTTTTATTGATTGAGTTGAACATGCAAAGAACTTAAGAAAGGGAATTCCAAATCTCTCTCAAAATCGCCTTTTGTAGTAGTAACCTTAGTGTCACCTTTCGTCATTTATAGCTTTGTCATACAGCAAGGGTGTGATGTATGTGAAATGTATTACATAAATGGATATGTATGTGTAGGATTTGTGTCCAAAGCAAGTTGTAGAAATAATAAAGATGGCAAAAGCTATTCAAATAAATTTTTATTCTACAAAAAAAGTAAGTCATTATATATTTTGATCATCTCTTCAATTTAGAGTAAGGCAATTAAAACCGAGAAAGGTCGGGTATTTTGCTAGTAAATAATAAAACTTTAATTTTTTTTTTCAAAAGTTTTGACTGTCAAATTTCCACTTAATTTCAGAATGACCCTTATAAACCCTGTCATCTACAGTAATGTTGTTGACATGATTATTGGTATTGTGTTGACAATTCTGCTGTTGGTTTATGATATGAAAGTCTGTGTCAAGAACTCCAATTTGTGTTCCTTTGTTGACATGAATGTTCTTAGTACCAATGTTCCTCACAAAGGTGTGAATTTTTCCATGTTTCTCTGTAGTGTGTATGCTGGTGTGAATTTCTAAACAGTGATTTTGGATCTTGAGTGTGAATAAGACTTCTCTGCCCTGAACATTGGTATTTTGTAAATTTATTATTAGTATTATTGCATTAGTATTATTGTAGTAGTATCATTAGTATTAGTATTATTTATTTTGCTGTACTTGAAATTTCAATGACGTGTTTGATTCGGTTTCAGCATAATTTTTGTTTGAGTAAAAGCACAAGTATTTACATTATCAGGTGTCTTTGTAGGTGTTTCTGAGACCAAAGGAGCAGATTCACCAAAGTTCAGTGTGTTATTGTTAGTGTCCAAGGTCATCTTGTTAGATCTGAGAAAGTCGTACCCCAAAAGGACATCAAAATTTTCACCAGTGATTTCATTGGACACAAAGAAGGTTTGCTTAAATTTCTGACTGTGAATTGTAATTGTAATTTCTACACAGCATTTAAAGTCAATCGTTTGATTGTTGACGGCTTTGATTGTGACTTGCCTCGATAGATATTTGCACCTAGTTAGGTTTTTGACTCTGTTAAATGTTGAAGCAGGCAAGAGGCAGATTGAACTACCACTGTCAATCATACAGGTTAAGTTTACCTCAGCACACTGTGCAAAAATGATGGGAAGAGAGTTATTTCAGGGCTCCTAACACGTCACTTTTTGTCACCTTTATATTTTTTGTCACCTTTTTGACATTTTGTCACCTTTTGTCACTTTTTCAAGGGTTTTAAGTTCTTAAATTTTAATTAGAGAAGAAACATTTTTGGTGCGCAGTAAAAAAAAATCAATTTTCTCTAAACAAAACAGGGTTCGCACGAATTCAATTTCGAAATGCGCGCTACGTTCCACTGCAAGTATGGATTCAAAAACGAACTGTTTTAACTGTAAAAGGATACTTCAAGTTGCCCGCGGTGTATTAGCAGCAAGTTCTGGAAATCTTCCCGCAGGAAAAGGCTACCAGTAAAACGAAGCGATGAAGTTTAAGGGAAACAAGGCCATCTAAATGTCAGACCCCTCTTACCTAATTACCTAACTTGAGTGATAGAACTTGAGTGGCATTTAAGACTAACGTTTTCCTTTCATAGCATTGTGTGATGTATCAATTGGCGCAAGATAGATATCACCGGTCGACAGGGTCGAACAACAGGAGTAACCCCCTTGGAGGCCAGACGCTGACAGCTCGTAAATGGTGATCGATGCTGGTGGTCACTTAAAAGGGGGGATAACATCCTCTGCACACAGATCTGAGGGCGGTCTCAACAAACCCGTTTTATTTTCGGATTCTGGAATAAGACGAGAATGGAGAGGTCAAGAGACCGGACCGATCAAGCTGATATTAACTCAATTTTAACCCAGGAGGAGAGGTAATGCGTTTAGTACCTTTGTCATCACATGTTGCAGTTTTTATTGTGGGTCTGATTGTCTAGAAGATATAGATACGTCAGGGTAAACACAGAAATGACGGAATTTCAATCTGTATGATAATTTACACTCGAAGGTGTCTCCGGCAAAGTTTTTAAGGGGATAGATCATCAACCTCTCACACATTCTAAGCGCTCGAAGCTCCCCATCAAGAACCCCGACATTCCTGTCTACGGAACGGAGGCTATTCGCGCGCTGTTCTCTTTGTGGCACAGAAATGAGGTCATGGAAATCTTACTGGACTTCAGCCATTTCTTAAAGGAGCTTAAGATCTGAAAGATTCCAAACCCCTCCGTAACCAGAAATTCCAAAATTTTGGCCGTCTCTGTATCCAGAGGGTTAAATATTGAAGGAACGTTGCGAACGTATTGTAAATCATTCTCTGTTATCATCAAAGTTGATTATTACAAATTTTTGAGGTTTTTTTTAGTGAAAGTCAATTTTTAAAAAGATTAATGACTCATTACTTTCTACCTGAAAAAAAAGAACTAATTAACATTGAGAAATGTAATATTCACACAAATCATAATGGTTTTCTTAAAGGTCTAAAAGAGTTAGGGGAAGATGTGTCTCAACTAGTTTTTGCTATTCACAGATTTTTAATCATTGCCTAAGCGTTGGTCAACATGCAAAACAAATTTAAGAAGACTTGAAACTTCCCACTCACCATTTCATCAAGCATTGTTCAAGCAGGTTGCTAAGCCTAAAGCCAGCTGCTGAAAGGTTGCTTGAACATTGGATTGCAGTGCGAAAGTATTTCTTTGACTACATTCCAATAAAGAATCCAAACATGATAAAAAGACCAGGCTACAAAAAAATTGTTCATTTACTTAGAAGAAACTATGAAGGCTGAAGTGATATTTGTCGTATCAAGTGCAAGTATATTTAATCGTGTGACCGAATTTCTTCAGAAAAAGGAACCTCAAAAACTTAACCCTTCATTCTCAACTTGAATTGTTGACAGGAACAATTTTGGGTAGAATCTACAAAGACAAAGAGGAATGTATTCGGGATTTGAAAATGGATAAATTGGAAGATATATGTCCTCAGAAACTGTTGCCTCTGGCTGATATTGTGATTGGAGATAAAATTTCTAGAGCGCTTCAGAATGTGAAAGAGAAGGAAATTAATTCATCTATTTCTAAAGGCTCAGAAGCATTACATTGCCAGCGTTAAATATTTTTTGAAGTCCTCCTTCAGTTCATCTCTACTTAAAAGTTTATCCTGTCTTGATTCTCTTGAGAGACTCAGTGGCGAGAGTGTGCGACAAGTATTAGAAGTTGTAAGAGCAATTCCATGGATGACATACTACTGGATGAGTGGAAATTACTCCAAGAAAAATTTGAGGAAGAAGGATCTAGAATGAAGCCTATTGGTGTTTACTGGAACCAGTTCTTCAGACTGCGAGACATTAGTGGTGTGGATTCTAAATACCCAGTTGCGTCAAAGCTAGTGAACGCTACTATGTCACTTTCTCATGGCAGTGCTGACATTGAACGTGGCTTCTCAGCCTCAGGAAGAGCTTTGACAAGAGACAGAGCATCAATGTCAGAATGCACACTCAATGCATTGGTGACAGTTAAAAGTAACTTGCAAAATTTTGACAATCAACCTTATTTGTTGCCAATCACATCAAAGCTAATGGATATGGGAAGGGTTGCATATAAAGCCTACAATGCCTATTCATCTCTCTATATTAAAAAAAAGTTACTGCCGCCGCAGGATTGAAAACTGTGGTTTTTAGCTCGATTCTTAGACGGTTTACTGAGAAAGTACTGATCAGAAAAAAACGAAATTAACATGGTTTGTTCTTCATCGTATTTCCAGGACATTATTAAGATTTTTTCCGATGCGGCTATTAGTTTAGGGTTTAGTAAGTGTCAAAATTGAAAAAGCGAAATTTCTTCCGCGAGTGAGCAAAACACACACAAATTTTCAGTCTTCAGCCGTGAGTTTTTTTTAAAGAGTTCCTCTCAACGTAAATTTTTGTAGCTTGTCAAGTTTTTTTAGAAATTTCAATTTGGTTCTTGATAATATTTTTTTGAAATTCGGGAAAATTCAGGACATTTTTTTTTAAACAGCTGTATCTATATCTTATTACTATTACTTTTTAATTTTTAAAATATCGCAGTATTTCTCAAAATGTACTCTTTCTTACGGTACAATTATTTTTGAAATCATTTTATAATTAAATTCGATGCGATCAATAGTTGGTCATACAAAATTCGGAATCATTGGATATTTTCGCTATTTTTTATTAAAACTATCATATCTACAGCTTAGTTCTGTTATTTTTTAAATTTGAGAACATCACTGAATGCATTACATTACTCTTTCTTATGGTACAATTATTTTTTAAATTAGTTAATAAATAAAATCGATGCAATTAAAAGTTGGTCATAAAATTTTAGGAACTTTCACATCGTAATTTCCTATACAAAACTAAAACTGTCATATCTATGTAATAATTGAGTTCATACACAGTTCCGGTAAATTTAATATTTAATTAATGATTGAGGTGCAGCTGATGAATATTTACACTGAGAATATACAGAAAAACATACACTATGCCCATCTGGCACAAACCACAAACTAAGTCACAAACATCGGTGAGCACGTCTTGCTCATTCGTTTTGAAGTCCTTTCAGAACATTGGAGGAACCACCTTCCTCTTTTAATGTTTGGCTTCCTTCTCCTGTCGCTCGCTGCTCGAGCAGCCCATAGGAGGTAGAGGGCGCTGTTGGTGAGGACTGGGGAAGTTAGTAGTTTCACTCCTACATCTATATCGTATTACTATTAGTTTTTAATTTTTAAAATGTCGCAGTATACCTCAGAATGTACTCTTTCTTACGATACAATTATTTTAAAAATTGGTTCATAAATAAATTCGATGCAATCAAAAGTTGGTCACACAAATTTCGTATTTTTTAGTTCGCATAGCAGGTTTTGCATGCAGTTGTGGGTTGTATTCTTGACCATCGGATTTGCAATATATCAAATTTATCGTAGCAACAATTGCGATTAAAACGATTTCTTTTTACTTGGCGAGGAAAAAGGCTCGCTTTTTTCACTTTGTACTCAGACGGTTTACGGAGAAAGTACGAAGTACAGATCGTAAAGTTAGGAGATTAACACGGTTTACTTAAAATTATACAGGGAAGAAGATGCAGAAGGTTTTTTACTGATGCGGCTATTAGTTCAGTGTGCATTAAGTGTTAAAGTTAAACAGAGTGAAATCACTTGCGAAAGTATTGGTTTTCTTGGCAAACCAATCGGGATTACGTAGTGTGACGTTATGCCCAGCCAAACATAGAATGATTTTTAGAATAAAAATATATTTATTATCTCTTGGATAGATAAACTACTTACACACTTTTTACAAGAAGGAATGCAGTTTCAAAACTGAGGAGAGTGAAAACCCTCACTTGTTTAGTTCCACAGAGATCTATCACAGATCATACGAAAGAGGTACACCGTACGCTCTCTCCAGAAGTCCGACTAATAAGTCCGGAGAGTCTCTTCCAGTCCCCTTCTTATAGCTGACCTCACAGCTGGGGACCAATTCCTTCTATTTAGGTTACGGATCAAAGGAACCGACTGGCTCGTTTGTCGGTCAGTCCAAAAAATGTCCGGACTCGCCGACACATTCCGTTCCCATGAGAAACTCCCTACGTGTGTGGATAGCGTAGAATCGGAGAGATGGTCCACAAAGAAGCGGCCTGCTTCAATAGAATCCTTTCCCACGGGTTTCCCTCGACAGTAACCCTTAAAGGGTGTGGATCTCACCACAACTCCCCCACACTTAGATAATAATTAAGGGTTACCTTGGTGAGATATCCCGGCCATAAATTTCGCCCTTCCCTGAGATCTGAGGCAGGCAGCATTATGACTTAACTACGCACATACAATTTTTCAAATATACATATACATACAAATTAACATAATCCCTAGGTTATAAGCAAGGAACATATTCAATACAACTTGCTCGGTTTAAACACACAAGAAATAAATACTTTTACAGATAAAGAAATCAAAAAGCCTTTACATTACACATTATTCTCCTGTTATACGGCTAAGCGTATCTGCATTTTGGTTTAGTTTACCGGCCCTGTATTCGATTTCAAAGTTATACGGTTGGAGTATTAATGACCATCGGAGAATCCTAGAATTCGTGCCAGAGTGAGTCTTTAGCCATTTCAATGGTTTATGATCACTGACAATTTTAAAACTGGTGCCATCTATATAAAAATGCAGTTTACGAATGGGGAAAATGATAGCTGCACATTCGCGTTCGATGGTAGAGTAGTTTTTTTCTGCAGGGCTAAATTTTCGACTAAGATATAAGATTGGATGTTCTTCTGTCCCAAACATTTGTGTCAAGACCACCCCGATTGCAGAGTCAGAGGCATCACACTGTATGATGAATTCTCTTTCAAAGTCAGGCGCAAACAATATGGGAAATTTTATTAGGTTTGCCTTAAGGGTGGCAAATGCACTTTCACACGCTTGTGACCATTTTATCAAGCCCTGTTTCCCTTTCCCCTTTAAAGTGTCGGTTAGTGGAGTCGCGATGTTAGCATAATTCTTAACGTAACGGCTATGATATCCAGTCAATCCCAGGAAAGCTCGCATTTGTTTTTTTGTCTTAGGCTGAGGAAATTCTTTTATACACTGAATTTTCGCTTCCGCAGGAGACCTGATACCACTACCTACGACATGACCTAAATATTGCACACGATCTTGGGCAAATTTGCATTTAGCCGGTTTTACCTTAAGGTTGGCTTTTACTAGCCTCCCGAGTACTTCTCTCACATCTCGAATATGAGTTTCCCAATCTGCAGAAAATATAGCTATATCATCTAGGTACGGTACCGCGAATTCATCACAGCCTTGCAAAATATCTGCCATCAGTTTACTGAAGAAGTATGGGGCATTTTTAAGTCCAAAGGGCATTCGCAGCGGCCTATATGTCCCGAAGGAGGTCACGAAAGCAGCAATTTGTTGGGCCCTTTTACTTAGGGGGATTTGCCAGTACCCTTTACATAAGTCGAGTACTGTTATATATTTAGCCGACGATACGCGTTCTACACGTTCTTCAATGTTCGGCAAAGGGAAAAATTGCGTCCTCGAAATCTCATTAAGCTTCCGGTAGTCTGTGCATGGACGAGGATCACTTCCAGGCACTTCCACAAGTATCATAGGGGAAGCGTATTCTGATTCCCCCAATTCTATGATTCCCATACGAAGCATCTTTTCTATTTCCCTTTTTAATATCTCATTCTGACGATGAGATGCCCTGTAAGCCCGGGTCCTGATAGGTTCCTCCGTGATTAATTCAATGCCATGTGCGACTAAATTAGTAACTCCAGGGGTCTCTGAGAAGATGTGACGATGTTGCATCAGAAGATTGGTCAATTGCCTCACTTGTTTCTCGTCTAATCTCTCCCTGAGGTAGCTCCCTCCCGTCAATTCTTCGATGTCAAATGTGTTGGGATTATCGTTTACATTTGGAAATTCCCAATCCTTATCTGTAGGTTCTATTTCATTTCCACCCGCTAATACAAGGTTTATTAGTTCCGGTCGTTTGTGATAAGGTTTAAGCATATTTATATGATAAATCTGCGACCGTTCTCTACCATCGCTCAAGTGCACAATGTAGTTGGTTTCTGAAAGTTTCGACTCAACCACTGCCGGCCCAAGCCACTGAACGGATAGCTTGTTTGGCCTGGTAGTGGCCAACTCCAAAACTTGATCGCCCACTTTAAATTCCCTTTTAACGGCGTTTCGGTCATACCACAATTTTCTTTTTTCTGCATTTCTGCCATTTTTTCAGCGGCTAGGTCCTGAGATCGCTTTAGCCTATTTAGAATGTTGAAAACATGTTCGGTAACGGGATTTTCGGTTTCTCCTGACCCAGCCCAAAGCTCATACAATAGCACGTCAGTGGTTCTCAGATTTTTTCCCAAAACCAACTCCGACGGCGAAAATCCTACCGACTCATGCGTAACTGTTCTTAACGCAAGTAGAGCCGCTGGTAAATGTCTATCCCATTCATTATTTGCCTCAATTGGTTTCCGCAGCTGAACTTCCTTTTTTTTTTGTGCTGACGCACAGATTCATAACGGTCTAATTTTTCCGCTAATTCTGTCGGGGATACAATATCACCCCACTCATCCAAAAAATGTACGCGAACGTCTCTATTGGCTCGCCTTTTAATCTGGTACGTAATCATGAGTTGTTTTAGACCCTCGAAAGTTTTTATCTTTAACCCTTTAATCCATCCCTCCAGATAACTCTGCAATTCGTATGAAAAATCGACCCATCTCGAATTTGCCTTTCGAGTGTGCTGTACGAATTTTTGTCTGAAGGTTTCAGGGCTCAATTTGAATCTTTCTAATAGAATTTGTTTAACACGTTGATAGTCTCGTGAGTCTTGTTCTGACTCCCGCAAAACTATCTGCCTTATTTCTAGTGGTAATATAAATAACAGTTGTGATGCCCATTCTGACTCGACAATCCCTATATTCTTTGCCTGAAGCTCAAACATATTATGTCGGTCTCCTCTAGGTTAAACTTAGGCATCATCTTTTTCATCTCCGGGGAAGCTCTCCTTAGAGATTGCTCAAATGGATTTGGAGTAGATTCCCTACTGTTATCAATATTTGTAATTCTTAATCTTTCTAACTCGTAATTCCTTTCTTTTTCCCGTTCGTCCCTCTCTAATTCCCTTTTTTTCTCTTCCTGGATCATTTCTAACATAGCCTTTGTGCATTCTTCATCGTAATCTACATTTTCCCTAATTAACTTTATGATTTCACTGTACTATTTTTATTTTTTTTTAAAGGTGAGGAGAATAGTGGTAGTAGTGGATGAGTTGTGGATGAGTTGAAGTGGTTCCTTACTTACTAAAGTATTAGCAAGAGGACTTCAATAGCAATAACCCTAGGTTTCCCATTAAATGATTAATGTGATTTCTTTAACAAAAGAACAAGAGACAAAATAATATATTGATACGACCTGTGGTTCTTGAGATGACTTTATCTGAAATTGCTTGTTGGTTGTTCTGAATCTTGGTTATCCCTAGTTTTGTCATTTTTGATGTGCATCAAGAGTTTTGTGTCAGGGTTAATGAAGTATTTGACATGGTTTTGTGAAATTTTCCGGTTCATGATCTGATTGTAAATAAGGGATGTGTCCTTATCGGTGAGTTGTTCTCGAAGTAGGGTAGTATTAGAAATTTCAAGGAGTGGATCAACAACTGTTTTTGGAACCGTAGCAATTAGGTTGCACATTTGGGTTTCTACGTTGTGTGTATTTTTTACACTGATTGGGTTGGTTTGTACAATGGGCAGGGGTTCATTTGAGTGTATGATATTTGGGTTGTTGAGTAAATCATCTTGTTGGGGGTGGGGGTTCTTCAAGTCTAGAGAAGTAGTCTGGTAGGAGATTGGTTTTGCCAGGTACATGTTTGAATGTAAATGAATATTCACTGAGAAGTAATAACCAACGTGTAGTGATGTCTGCAGGAGAAGTGGTTCTTTTATAATGCTGAAGGGGTTTGCTGTCTGACAAAATGACAAAGGATCTGGCATATAAATAGTATTTGAATGATTCGACAGCTTTTACAATGGCCATGAGTTCAAGCTTAATTGCAGGGTATTTTGATTCAGAATCTGATAATGACTTGGAGTAGTATGAAATGGGGGATAATTTACCATCAAATTCTTGCAAGAGCACAGCAGATATGGCATGTTTTGAAGCATCAGTATTTAAGAAAAAGGTTTTCTTCCAATCTGGTTGTTTAACAAATGGTTGTTTGAAAAAGATTGATTGTAGTGATTGGAATGTGTTATTACATTCCTCTGACCAGTAAAAGTGTGATGAAGGACAAGTGATTTTGATTAGAGGGTGTACAAGTTTAGCGTAATTTGGGATGAGATGCCTATAGAATCCGCATAAACCAACAAATCGCTTCACATGTTTTTTGTTCTTTGGAGTGGGAAAAGATTTGATTTTAACAACGTTTGAGTTGATTGGGGTGATGACATGATCTGAAATATTGAATCCTAGGTAGTTGATTGTCCGTTGGTGGAAAGAGCATTTTGTTGCAAACAAGGTTAAGTTGTGTGACTTTAGAATTGACAGTAATTTGTCTAACTTCTCACAAGATTCATTGAATGAGTTTGAACAGATGATTATGTCATCTTGATAAGCAAAAACACCCGGGATAATTTCAAGTATAGAATCCATTAAAGCTTGAAATATAGATGCAGCAGTCTTAAGACCAAAGGGTAATCTATTTTGACGATAAGTGCCAAAAGGGGTTGTGAAAGCAAGTCGGTCTCTGTATTCTTCCGGTAAATTTATCTGCATGTAAGCTTGTTGCATGTCTAAAGTGGAGAAGTAGTTGAATTGTGCAATGTTCGAAATTATGGTTTGGATTTTTGGAAGAGGGTAGGAAGAGTGTAACAAAATTGAATTAATTACACGTAAATCGAGGGCTAAACGATATTTTTGAATACCAGATGAATCAACTTTCTTTTTAACAAGTAACATGGGAGAGGCCCATTCTGAAATATTTCGTGAAATCAATCCAGCTTCAGCCATTTCATCTAACTGTGTTTTAGCTGTAGATGAAAGAGCAGCGGGAATAGGGAAAGGTAGTGTTTTGATCGGAAAGTTGCTTGTGAATTGCAAGTTGGGAACAACAGCATCCGTGTGTCCCATGGATTTCAAAGTTTTGGAAAAAACCATCTTGTGTTTGGCTAGTAAGTCCTTAATTTTAAATTGTTCGTCATGAGATAAATGTGCTAGGTCAAAATCCGTAACATCAAATTCACTATGTCGCAGGGTAGTGATCTCAGGTGAGGCCTGTATGATGTTGACATTCTCATTGTTTACACAACCTATATTGTTTTTGTTTACATTTTCTAGAATATGTTCAATTTTGTGGATATGACCAATAGTTTGCGACTTATTTAAATGCACAATCCTTGTAGATTTGTTTATCAAAAAAATGTAGAAATGTTCAATATTGGACTGTTTGTTTTCGTTAGGTTTTGATTCGTAAAAAGAGTCAGAAGTCTCAAATGTGTTTTCGTCAAAACTGTGTTCTAGAACAAATTTATCGAAGTTTTCATCATTGCAAAACTGCACTTGTGCATAAAGTTCTTGACCAGGGTGGATGACGATTTTTCTTACCAATTTTGCAGGAAAACTTTTAGCAGTAGTTTTGAGGTGGGCATTGGTATCAGTTGTTTGCACATTGTTTAGATTTTTGGACATGTGATGAAATGGAATGGACAGATCTTTGATTTGAACAAGGTGTTGTGATAAGTTGATGGAAACAGAAAATTTGGTCATGAAATCACATCCGATGATACCATTAAATGTGGATTCATTGTCCATATCAATAACATAAAATGTATGTTTGAAGAAAAGTTTGTCAATTTTGAAGGATATCTCCACACAAGCTTTAAATTGGACGACGGAGTTTACTGTTGAAATTGTAACTCTTCTGGCTAAATTTTTGTGAGTTACGTCATACTTAATGAAATCAAAGAATTGGGAGGATATTAGGGAAATAGATGAGCCAGTATCGAAAAGAAAAATGCCAATATTATTTTTGAATTTAAGAGGAATATGTGGCAGAGATTTGTCAGATGATGAGACTGAGAAGATATTCTCTTGGGTTATGGGAGAGCAATTAACAGAATTTTGATGACTATTATTTTCATAGAAATCAGAAGTTTGTGAAGCAGAATTTTTGGTTGGGATATTGACGCTATGGTCATGTGTACCAACAAAAGTCTGTGTGGAAACATTCATGGAGTAAGTTTTAGCAACTTTTGGAATGTTCAAAAGATAATGTTCAGAATTGGGTTTGTCAGTGACATGAGTGGTTTCAATTTTATCAAAACAATTTGACTCAGGAAGAGTTATGTTGTTTGGGTGAGTCAGAGGGGATGCTTTTTGTTTAGGTTGAGGAACGAACGCATCGCTTGCATTCCTCTCTAGTAGTTTGGGTGGTTGCGTCTTTGGTTTTGGCGGGCTTGGCTGTGAAAGTTGCCACGACGATTTTGAAAATTGTGTTCTTTAGAGAAATCATTTTGGGGATTGTTGTGTTGTTGTTCATTCGTATGAACTGAAAGCAGTCTTTCATCACGTGACCTAGTTTTCCACAAAAATGGCATGTGGGGTTTCTCTGGTTGCGGATTTGTTGGTAGGATTGTCCATTGAATTGGTTGTAGGGTCTAAATCGGCTTCTACCTCTTGAGTTTTGACTGTGATTTTGAATTTGTCTATAATTTTTGTCAATTGCAGTGACATGATTGACCTTCTTTATAGTATTTTTCTCATCAGCTAACTTATTAACTTCCTCTCTTAGAGCATTGACCTCTGTCAAAAGTTCTGGAGGGTTTTCATGAGTAGTGATTCTATTGAGGACAGTGTTTTCGATGGAAATATCCTGTAAGTTTTGGGCTTTTTCGATGGCTGAATCATAGTCATTTGTGCCCGACTCCAAAAGTTTGAGTCGAATATCTGAGGGTAGGGCAGAAATGAGCTTGACATATTTTATGTTGTTGAGAGCTGATCTCTCATGAATTTCAGGATAAACTTTGTTTACCAACACATCGATTCTGTGAGCAAGATTCCGTATGGTTTGAGATGGTAACATAACAAGGGCATTTAAGTTATGGATGCTAGTAGCATTTGATTTTTGAGCAAAAAAAATAGCCAATTGGTCTAGAAGTTCATGGACCTTGTTGATCTTTTTAAGGTGTGTTGATTCGACATAGAATCGTAAAGCAGCACCAGCTAGTTTGGATTTTACAAAAGTGAGGGCTTGTTCCTCTGACCAACCGTTAATTTTAATGGTGTCCAAAACCTGTTCCTTGAAGAAACACAATGTGGTTGGATCACCTTCATAAGGGGCAATTTGTATGGAGAAGTTATTTGTCTTTTTAGACATATTGAAAATTTGGACAAGGACCCAAAAATCACTACTAAATAATGATAACAAAAATCTTAACTAAATAGTATGAAATGCACAAAAATAGAACTTCTTATCTGTCTATAGGATGGGTATCTGATCAGTTGTTATTTGAGTTGTTTATTTATAAGATCAAGAAATCTCAAAGCAAATCAACAGTTAAAGAAAGTGAACAAAAAAACACGTTATTTTAAGTAAATAACAATTTTGAGTGTCATTTGAAAATCAAATAATCAGATAACCATGGCACAATAAATTTGAACAGTAGCTTAATTTAAAATGAGAGCATGAAAATCAAGTTTTTGAGGTGTATGGTAATACAATAATGCAGAATCATTAAAAATAATTTTTATGCATGAAATATCAGATATTAAACATGAAGTAATTCTCAATGAATTCAAGAAATCACCTTGGGAGTGGTAGTAGTGGATGAGTTGTGGATGAGTTGAAGTGGTTCCTTACTTACTAAAGTATTAGCAAGAGGACTTCAATAGCAATAACCCTAGGTTTCCCATTAAATGATAAGGGGATTTCTTTAACAAAAGAACAAGAGACAAAATAATATATTGATACGACCTGTGGTTCTTGAGATGACTTTATCTGAAATTGCTTCCAGTATTGAGGAGAGTTTTTTTTTGATGAGGAAACCGGATTCGAACTTGAAGACAAGTGAGGGTATCTCCCTTGAAGTGTAATTGGAAATGCAATGTGGATAGTGGAAACGACGGCCACTTCCCAACTTTAGTTACAAGGAGAAACGATAGGATTTGGCTGGTGATGTTGAAGACACATAATCAAAAAGCAGATGGTTGAGAGAGGAAATACTTCTTTTATTCTGTTATGAAGGGGACTTTCTGTTACTTCTGCTTCACATCAGCGTGGGTCCATGCGTCCCTCTGTTGTTGTGGTTTGAAGGGGTAGGTGCATTACCCAAACAAGACAATTTCTTGTATAGAGATTCCTGTCGGAGTTGGGTCTCGAAGGAGGGGATACACGGAAAATTGAGGAAGAAACTGCACCGGAACAGGGTGTCCTGGGAGTCACCACTCCAACCAGAAATTGAAAAAAAGGTTGGAGGTAACTGCAGGATCAATATTGAGAATTATTGAAGGAAGGAAAGCATTGAACAATTTGACTCGGGTCAGCCAGCAAGATTAGATGGTTGAAAGGGATGTTCCACAGGAGATGATTCCGGTCCCTCGTTCAAAAAACACTTCCCTTCGATTCTCCGATCCTCGCTGTCACCCCGAACAATCCAAGCAGTCGAGATTTTTACGTCTTTTGACGTTGGTGAAAAGTGAGAGTCTGAGGAAAATCACGCCAACACCTGTATTTATGGGATGAATGAAAACTGCGATTTTGTCGCCAATTATGTTGCCAAAATTCCATTTATGATGTTTATCTCCATCCGAAATCCAGCCAGAAACCGCCAAGTGGCAACCCTACTTTGCGTCCTTCCTGGGTCTGAATGAATGAAATTGAATAAAGAGGATTATAAAATCAATCCTTCATCATATCGACTAGAAACAACTATCAAAATGACCATAAGGTCTTAAAGCACATTTTGACAGAAGTTCAGAAGCCGTACGATCAAAATTGATGAAGTTAATTACCCTTTTGATAATTGAATCTATGAATGAAAGTTGGCAAGGGGTTGACCCCTAAATTTGCCCACTTTTTCTCGGAATCGGCCGTCTCTTCGACCGTTGTGGGAAGAAGGAATGCAAGGGAATTCCAGCCTGTAGCACTGTACTTTTCCGTTGGGAGAATGAGTGAGTTTCAGAAAGCGTTCTTTTTAGGAGTTCAGGGGGTGAATCCATGAAAATTGGTGTTGTCTGTGTAATTTTTAGGTTCGTTGTAGGTGCGGTGATGATTATGAATGTAACGTTTTCAATTAACGTTACATCCTCCCCAAAGACACCGACAGAAAACAATTTTGGAGGGGGGTGATGATGATGAACGCATGAACACCCAAGCAAGATTGTGAGGTGAGCAACATAAGTAAATACAGGGGGTTACAAAAAGATGCGACATGTGCATCATTTGTTCAGTTCCATGTGCTGAGTGAAAGGATTGACAAAAATAATGGCATATATTGGTAACAATAAGATAAACACAATAAAGTACAACATACTTGGCATAAGTGGCAGGCAGTGGGCAAGACAACGTGAGTGGCAAAAATTTGTTGTAATAATGTAGCTTGTATGTGTTACAACAATCCAGTGAAGCAAATACCTTGCTAAAATTTATGCGTAAACTTGACACTGCGACAAGCCTGCTTAAAAGGAAAACAATTAAAAGGATATGGTGAAAAAAATTTTAAATGATGGAAACTACATTACCAACAATGAAAGCGATGAGCGATTCCACGAGGGAAATCTGGCCAGGTGACTCTGCATGGAACTTTGTACGACCAGCGTACAGTGCATAACGCAGTAATTGCCTGTAATGTATGGTGAATGATGATAAGGATTTTAGATCATATTTGGATTTCCATCTAAATGATTTGTAGAAAGAAAAGTTGAATCGAAATGGGCCCACTAATAAGCATGACTGGTCGCATAGTGTAGTGTTTACATAAAAATGCAAAAAAAATTGGGAATATTTGGTAATTAGTCTGCACATGTGCATGTTATCAAAACACAGTTCAGTGATTCACTAATAGTTAAAAATTTTAGGTAAACCATGAGGTAGTGAACCTTGAAAATATAATTAAAGTATGCACATACACAAACCATGGAGTTGGTAACTCCATATTTGCATTAAAGGTGGTCGATAAAAATAGCTTTGGTATATAGATATGAATTAACACATTGGCAACAACATTGTCCACAGAACGCAATTCATATATAATGATTTTGGCATAAAAAATACACGTATATCTGTTGAAGCCACTGGCATTTAAGTTCAGTGTTCAGGTAAGCACATGAAAGAACTATCTCTTGCACATGAAAACTCTGTTTTCCTAAGCCACTGGTATTTTCTTCAGTACTTAGTTAACAATATAAGATGACTTTGGCGTATCAACTTACGAGTTGCTGGCATTTTCCTCGGCACTCATGTGACAACTTAAAAAGTTATTGTTTACACAGAAACAATAAGTAATGTCCTATAAAGTTTCGTTGCCAAACATAAAACAACAATATGCCAAATTCTAACCAATACACATGTACTATTCATAAAAAGAAATACCAGTGCCACTTCAAATTTTGTCGTATTTTTGATTGACTGTAATTTACATAAAATGTAAACTCTTCACAGTCAAACAATTACTGCCTGTAGCCAAGAATTAATAATGCCAATTGACACATAATGTTGTTAAAAAAAACGTATATAAAGATACATTTGCCATTAATTAAAACAAAAATTGATATACCAAAGGAAGAACAAAATTTATGCTAATAGCATAATATGTATGTATGTAATACAACAATCCAAAAATAATGTCCATTATGAAAAATGTTTAAAATTGTTGGTACTAAGTAGGGGTTAAATATGTGAAACATCTAGTTGTACCAGGAACGTATATAAGAGCGTTTGGTGGTGACATTACGAAACAAACCAAAATGTCACAACAGTCACATGCCCATAATTGTAATATCAGTAATGACCTAAAATGAGGATGTAAGTACCTCGGACATTAAATTTTTGTCAAAAGGTTAACATAAAATATACATATTTTATTTTAAACAGTATTTGGTAAAATGGATTACGCAGATGATTTGGTACAAAGATATGCCAAATGACCTTGTGTCAACTTTAACAAGTAAAAGTTAGTTTTGGGTGTTATTTACACCTCTGCATTACACCTTTTTGCAAAAGTGACAAGAACACGATGGGTGTGATTGATTGTTGCAAACATTTTGTTTGAACACACGACATATACACAAACTTAAAGTACCAAAAGTTACAATTCAATGTAATAACTGTTGAAAAATGACAACATTATTTGTGTGAATAAAACATGGTACTGACATGTAAATAATGTCCAACATTTGAGTTATAAGGGCGGGTAGTGTGCAAAAACCATATGGTGTTTAACGGTTTTAGAAATTGTAATCTTGAAAGTAAAGCCACTTGATGTAGCGTATGATATCGTTCACGAACATAATTGCTTACCATTGATTGATAAGTATGATATTATGACATGATAATGTAAATGACGGTAAAAATTGCACAAATTGATTGCACAGCCCTTGTACAATATGTACAACCAAACGTTGCGAAAGAAAAAATGATTGTGAAAATAATATACAAATGTTATAGTGTGTAATCATCGAGATAGCTGCTGGATTGAAAAGAACGAGGGGTAAAAGTAGACTCATATCTCGATGATTGCAGTCATAACATTATCCAGATCACAACTTCTGGAACGTGCGTGGTCTCAGGTTATATGGTGCAGATGCATGCCCATTTCCTGACGATGATTGATCGTGATTGATCTCAATATTTTCCGTAGTATGACTCAAGTGTGTTAGGCGTGGAGGAGCAAGAACTAATCTATCAATGTGAATTTTAAAAGGTTTTCCGTTGGATTTTGTAATTCTTTGAATTGAAACAATGACGGGTGAATTTATTTTTGTAATAGTGTAGGGACCTTCATATTTTGGTCTATATTTATCTTTGGATTTTAAGTAAACATTGTCATTTATTTGAAAGTTTCTGGTTTTTGAATGTGGAGCTTGTCGTTGATAATTTGTTTGTTGGCTTTTCTGATTGTTATAGAATACTTTTCTATATACTTCTTGTAGAGCATCCAGAATTTGTACTAGGGAATAAGACTGTGACAAATTTTTTTTGAAGATTAACACTTTGATCATATGTATCGGTAATTAAGGAGATATGTCTACCAAAGTGTACTAGATTGGGGGAATATCCAGTTGATTGATGAAATGCACCATTATAGAGATTTTGGTGTATTCTGACTGCATTGTAGAATTTATGTCCTTGGCTTTGAAGAGCCGAAATTGTGGATTTGATTGACGTGTTAATTCTTTCACTAATGGCAATGGCTTGTGGTCTACCGGATGTGGTGTGACATAATTTTATGCCTAGAGTTGAATTAAAGGTTTCGAAAATGTCAGAAGTGAATTGGGTACCCAGATCCGTTAGGATAATGGCAGGTCTTCCATGGGTAGAAATATATGAGAAAAGAGAATTTATGACAGCATTTGATGTTATATTCATCAATGGGTACAGTTCAAGATGTCTGGAAAAATGGTCAATTATAGTTAAGATGTGCTGACCGCTGGGAAATGGACCTACTAAATCCATTGAAATAACATCACCTGGATGTTTGGGTTTCATGGTGGGCTGAAAAGGTGCAGGGGGAATTGTATGTGGTTTCGATGTGATGCAGACTGTGCAGGACGCAACAAAGTTTTGTGTGTCAATATACATGCCTGACCAATAGTATCTAAGAGTAATGTACTCATATGTTTTTGAGATTCCAAAATGGGGAAGATGTGCTATTCTTAAAACTTTTTGTTTTAGGGATTTTGGGACGACAATTGTTGGTTGTTCTGAATCTTGGTTATCCCTAGTTTTGTCATTTTTGATGTGCATCAAGAGTTTTGTGTCAGGGTTAATGAAGTATTTGACATGGTTTTGTGAAATTTTCCGGTTCATGATCTGATTGTAAATAAGGGATGTGTCCTTATCGGTGAGTTGTTCTCGAAGTAGGGTAGTATTAGAAATTTCAAGGAGTGGATCAACAACTGTTTTTGGAACCGTAGCAATTAGGTTGCACATTTGGGTTTCTACGTTGTGTGTATTTTTTACACTGATTGGGTTGGTTTGTACAATGGGCAGGGGTTCATTTGAGTGTATGATATTTGGGTTGTTGAGTAAATCATCTTGTTGGGGGTGGGGGTTCTTCAAGTCTAGAGAAGTAGTCTGGTAGGAGATTGGTTTTGCCAGGTACATGTTTGAATGTAAATGAATATTCACTGAGAAGTAATAACCAACGTGTAGTGATGTCTGCAGGAGAAGTGGTTCTTTTATAATGCTGAAGGGGTTTGCTGTCTGACAAAATGACAAAGGATCTGGCATATAAATAGTATTTGAATGATTCGACAGCTTTTACAATGGCCATGAGTTCAAGCTTAATTGCAGGGTATTTTGATTCAGAATCTGATAATGACTTGGAGTAGTATGAAATGGGGGATAATTTACCATCAAATTCTTGCAAGAGCACAGCAGATATGGCATGTTTTGAAGCATCAGTATTTAAGAAAAAGGTTTTCTTCCAATCTGGTTGTTTAACAAATGGTTGTTTGAAAAAGATTGATTGTAGTGATTGGAATGTGTTATTACATTCCTCTGACCAGTAAAAGTGTGATGAAGGACAAGTGATTTTGATTAGAGGGTGTACAAGTTTAGCGTAATTTGGGATGAGATGCCTATAGAATCCGCATAAACCAACAAATCGCTTCACATGTTTTTTGTTCTTTGGAGTGGGAAAAGATTTGATTTTAACAACGTTTGAGTTGATTGGGGTGATGACATGATCTGAAATATTGAATCCTAGGTAGTTGATTGTCCGTTGGTGGAAAGAGCATTTTGTTGCAAACAAGGTTAAGTTGTGTGACTTTAGAATTGACAGTAATTTGTCTAACTTCTCACAAGATTCATTGAATGAGTTTGAACAGATGATTATGTCATCTTGATAAGCAAAAACACCCGGGATAATTTCAAGTATAGAATCCATTAAAGCTTGAAATATAGATGCAGCAGTCTTAAGACCAAAGGGTAATCTATTTTGACGATAAGTGCCAAAAGGGGTTGTGAAAGCAAGTCGGTCTCTGTATTCTTCCGGTAAATTTATCTGCATGTAAGCTTGTTGCATGTCTAAAGTGGAGAAGTAGTTGAATTGTGCAATGTTCGAAATTATGGTTTGGATTTTTGGAAGAGGGTAGGAAGAGTGTAACAAAATTGAATTAATTACACGTAAATCGAGGGCTAAACGATATTTTTGAATACCAGATGAATCAACTTTCTTTTTAACAAGTAACATGGGAGAGGCCCATTCTGAAATATTTCGTGAAATCAATCCAGCTTCAGCCATTTCATCTAACTGTGTTTTAGCTGTAGATGAAAGAGCAGCGGGAATAGGGAAAGGTAGTGTTTTGATCGGAAAGTTGCTTGTGAATTGCAAGTTGGGAACAACAGCATCCGTGTGTCCCATGGATTTCAAAGTTTTGGAAAAAGCCATCTTGTGTTTGGCTAGTAAGTCCTTAATTTTAAATTGTTCGTCATGAGATAAATGTGCTAGGTCAAAATCCGTAACATCAAATTCACTATGTCGCAGGGTAGTGATCTCAGGTGAGGCCTGTATGATGTTGACATTCTCATTGTTTACACAACCTATATTGTTTTTGTTTACATTTTCTAGAATATGTTCAATTTTGTGGATATGACCAATAGTTTGCGACTTATTTAAATGCACAATCCTTGTAGATTTGTTTATAAAAAAAATGTAGAAATGTTCAATATTGGACTGTTTGTTTTCGTTAGGTTTTGATTCGTAAAAAGAGTCAGAAGTCTCAAATGTGTTTTCGTCAAAACTGTGTTCTAGAACAAATTTATCGAAGTTTTCATCATTGCAAAACTGCACTTGTGCATAAAGTTCTTGACCAGGGTGGATGACGATTTTTCTTACCAATTTTGCAGGAAAACTTTTAGCAGTAGTTTTGAGGTGGGCATTGGTATCAGTTGTTTGCACATTGTTTAGATTTTTGGACATGTGATGAAATGGAATGGACAGATCTTTGATTTGAACAAGGTGTTGTGATAAGTTGATGGAAACAGAAAATTTGGTCATGAAATCACATCCGATGATACCATTAAATGTGGATTCATTGTCCATATCAATAACATAAAATGTATGTTTGAAGAAAAGTTTGTCAATTTTGAAGGATATCTCCACACAAGCTTTAAATTGGACGACGGAGTTTACTGTTGAAATTGTAACTCTTCTGGCTAAATTTTTGTGAGTTACGTCATACTTAATGAAATCAAAGAATTGGGAGGATATTAGGGAAATAGATGAGCCAGTATCGAAAAGAAAAATGCCAATATTATTTTTGAATTTAAGAGGAATATGTGGCAGAGATTTGTCAGATGATGAGACTGAGAAGATATTCTCTTGGGTTATGGGAGAGCAATTAACAGAATTTTGATGACTATTATTTTCATAGAAATCAGAAGTTTGTGAAGCAGAATTTTTGGTTGGGATATTGACGCTATGGTCATGTGTACCAACAAAAGTCTGTGTGGAAACATTCATGGAGTAAGTTTTAGCAACTTTTGGAATGTTCAAAAGATAATGTTCAGAATTGGGTTTGTCAGTGACATGAGTGGTTTCAATTTTATCAAAACAATTTGACTCAGGAAGAGTTATGTTGTTTGGGTGAGTCAGAGGGGATGCTTTTTGTTTAGGTTGAGGAACGAACGCATCGCTTGCATTCCTCTCTAGTAGTTTGGGTGGTTGCGTCTTTGGTTTTGGCGGGCTTGGCTGTGAAAGTTGCCACGACGATTTTGAAAATTGTGTTCTTTAGAGAAATCATTTTGGGGATTGTTGTTGTTGTTCATTCGTATGAACTGAAAGCAGTCTTTCATCACGTGACCTAGTTTTCCACAAAAATGGCATGTGGGGTTTCTCTGGTTGCGGATTTGTTGGTAGGATTGTCCATTGAATTGGTTGTAGGGTCTAAATCGGCTTCTACCTCTTGAGTTTTGACTGTGATTTTGAATTTGTCTATAATTTTTGTCAATTGCAGTGACATGATTGACCTTCTTTATAGTATTTTTCTCATCAGCTAACTTATTAACTTCCTCTCTTAGAGCATTGACCTCTGTCAAAAGTTCTGGAGGGTTTTCATGAGTAGTGATTCTATTGAGGACAGTGTTTTCGATGGAAATATCCTGTAAGTTTTGGGCTTTTTCGATGGCTGAATCATAGTCATTTGTGCCCGACTCCAAAAGTTTGAGTCGAATATCTGAGGGTAGGGCAGAAATGAGCTTGACATATTTTATGTTGTTGAGAGCTGATCTCTCATGAATTTCAGGATAAACTTTGTTTACCAACACATCGATTCTGTGAGCAAGATTCCGTATGGTTTGAGATGGTAACATAACAAGGGCATTTAAGTGATGGATGCTAGTAGCATTTGATTTTTGAGCAAAAAAAATAGCCAATTGGTCTAGAAGTTCATGGACCTTGTTGATCTTTTTAAGGTGTGTTGATTCGACATAGAATCGTAAAGCAGCACCAGCTAGTTTGGATTTTACAAAAGTGAGGGCTTGTTCCTCTGACCAACCGTTAATTTTAATGGTGTCCAAAACCTGTTCCTTGAAGAAACACAATGTGGTTGGATCACCTTCATAAGGGGCAATTTGTATGGAGAAGTTATTTGTCTTTTTAGACATATTGAAAATTTGGACAAGGACCCAAAAATCACTACTAAATAATGATAACAAAAATCTTAACTAAATAGTATGAAATGCACAAAAATAGAACTTCTTATCTGTCTATAGGATGGGTATCTGATCAGTTGTTATTTGAGTTGTTTATTTATAAGATCAAGAAATCTCAAAGCAAATCAACAGTTAAAGAAAGTGAACAAAAAAACACGTTATTTTAAGTAAATAACAATTTTGAGTGTCATTTGAAAATCAAATAATCAGATAACCATGGCACAATAAATTTGAACAGTAGCTTAATTTAAAATGAGAGCATGAAAATCAAGTTTTTGAGGTGTATGGTAATACAATAATGCAGAATCATTAAAAATAATTTTTATGCATGAAATATCAGATATTAAACATGAAGTAATTCTCAATGAATTCAAGAAATCACCTTGGGAGTGGTAGTAGTGGATGAGTTGTGGATGAGTTGAAGTGGTTCCTTACTTACTAAAGTATTAGCAAGAGGACTTCAATAGCAATAACCCTAGGTTTCCCATTAAATGATAAGGGGATTTCTTTAACAAAAGAACAAGAGACAAAATAATATATTGATACGACCTGTGGTTCTTGAGATGACTTTATCTGAAATTGCTTCCAGTATTGAGGAGAGTTTTTTTTTGATGAGGAAACCGGATTCGAACTTGAAGACAAGTGAGGGTATCTCCCTTGAAGTGTAATTGGAAATGCAATGGGGATAGTGGAAACGACGGCCACTTCCCAACTTTAGTTACAAGGAGAAACGATAGGATTTGGCTGGTGATGTTGAAGACACATAATCAAAAAGCAGATGGTTGAGAGAGGAAATACTTCTTTTATTCTGTTATGAAGGGGACTTTCTGTTACTTCTGCTTCACATCAGCGTGGGTCCATGCGTCCCTCTGTTGTTGTGGTTTGAAGGGGTAGGTGCATTACCCAAACAAGACAATTTCTTGTATAGAGATTCCTGTCGGAGTTGGGTCTCGAAGGAGGGGATACACGGAAAATTGAGGAAGAAACTGCACCGGAACAGGGTGTCCTGGGAGTCACCACTCCAACCAGAAATTGAAAAAAAGGTTGGAGGTAACTGCAGGATCAATATTGAGAATTATTGAAGGAAGGAAAGCATTGAACAATTTGACTCGGGTCAGCCAGCAAGATTAGATGGTTGAAAGGGATGTTCCACAGGAGATGATTCCGGTCCCTCGTTCAAAAAACACTTCCCTTCGATTCTCCGATCCTCGCTGTCACCCCGAACAATCCAAGCAGTCGAGATTTTTACGTCTTTTGACGTTGGTGGAAAGTGAGAGTCTGAGGAAAATCACGCCAACACCTGTATTTATGGGATGAATGAAAACTGCGATTTTGTCGCCAATTATGTTGCCAAAATTCCATTTATGATGGTTTATCTCCATCCGAAATCCAGCCAGAAACCGCCAAGTGGCAACCTTACTTTGCGTCCTTCCTGGGTCTGAATGAATGAAATTGAATAAAGAGGATTATAAAATCAATCCTTCATCATATCGACTAGAAACAACTATCAAAATGACCATAAGGTCTTAAAGCACATTTTGACAGAAGTTCAGAAGCCGTACGATCAAAATTGATGAAGTTAATTACCCTTTTGATAATTGAATCTATGAATGAAAGTTGGCAAGGGGTTGACCCCTAAATTTGCCCACTTTTTCTCGGAATCGGCCGTCTCTTCGACCGTTGTGGGAAGAAGGAATGCAAGGGAATTCCAGCCTGTAGCACTGTACTTTTCCGTTGGGAGAATGAGTGAGTTTCAGAAAGCGTTCTTTTTAGGAGTTCAGGGGGTGAATCCATGAAAATTGGTGTTGTCTGTGTAATTTTTAGGTTCGTTGTAGGTGCGGTGATGATTATGAATGTAACGTTTTCAATTAACGTTACATCCTCCCCAAAGACACCGACAGAAAACAATTTTGGAGGGGGGTGATGATGATGAACGCATGAACACCCAAGCAAGATTGTGAGGTGAGCAACATAAGTAAATACAGGGGGTTACAAAAAGATGCGACATGTGCATCATTTGTTCAGTTCCATGTGCTGAGTGAAAGGATTGACAAAAATAATGGCATATATTGGTAACAATAAGATAAACACAATAAAGTACAACATACTTGGCATAAGTGGCAGGCAGTGGGCAAGACAACGTGAGTGGCAAAAATTTGTTGTAATAATGTAGCTTGTATGTGTTACAACAATCCAGTGAAGCAAATACCTTGCTAAAATTTATGCGTAAACTTGACACTGCGACAAGCCTGCTTAAAAGGAAAACAATTAAAAGGATATGGTGAAAAAAATTTTAAATGATGGAAACTACATTACCAACAATGAAAGCGATGAGCGATTCCACGAGGGAAATCTGGCCAGGTGACTCTGCATGGAACTTTGTACGACCAGCGTACAGTGCATAACGCAGTAATTGCCTGTAATGTATGGTGAATGATGATAAGGATTTTAGATCAGATTTGGATTTCCATCTAAATGATTTGTAGAAAGAAAAGTTGAATCGAAATGGGCCCACTAATAAGCATGACTGGTCGCATAGTGTAGTGTTTACATAAAAATGCAAAAAAAATTGGGAATATTTGGTAATTAGTCTGCACATGTGCATGTTATCAAAACACAGTTCAGTGATTCACTAATAGTTAAAAATTTTAGGTAAACCATGAGGTAGTGAACCTTGAAAATATAATTAAAGTATGCACATACACAAACCATGGAGTTGGTAACTCCATATTTGCATTAAAGGTGGTCGATAAAAATAGCTTTGGTATATAGATATGAATTAACACATTGGCAACAACATTGTCCACAGAACGCAATTCATATATAATGATTTTGGCATAAAAAATACACGTATATCTGTTGAAGCCACTGGCATTTAAGTTCAGTGTTCAGGTAAGCACATGAAAGAACTATCTCTTGCACATGAAAACTCTGTTTTCCTAAGCCACTGGTATTTTCTTCAGTACTTAGTTAACAATATAAGATGACTTTGGCGTATCAACTTACGAGTTGCTGGCATTTTCCTCGGCACTCATGTGACAACTTAAAAAGTTATTGTTTACACAGAAACAATAAGTAATGTCCTATAAAGTTTCGTTGCCAAACATAAAACAACAATATGCCAAATTCTAACCAATACACATGTACTATTCATAAAAAGAAATACCAGTGCCACTTCAAATTTTGTCGTATTTTTGATTGACTGTAATTTACATAAAATGTAAACTCTTCACAGTCAAACAATTACTGCCTGTAGCCAAGAATTAATAATGCCAATTGACACATAATGTTGTTAAAAAAAACGTATATAAAGATACATTTGCCATTAATTAAAACAAAAATTGATATACCAAAGGAAGAACAAAATTTATGCTAATAGCATAATATGTATGTATGTAATACAACAATCCAAAAATAATGTCCATTATGAAAAATGTTTAAAATTGTTGGTACTAAGTAGGGGTTAAATATGTGAAACATCTAGTTGTACCAGGAACGTATATAAGAGCGTTTGGTGGTGACATTACGAAACAAACCAAAATGTCACAACAGTCACATGCCCATAATTGTAATATCAGTAATGACCTAAAATGAGGATGTAAGTACCTCGGACATTAAATTTTTGTCAAAAGGTTAACATAAAATATACATATTTTATTTTAAACAGTATTTGGTAAAATGGATTACGCAGATGATTTGGTACAAAGATATGCCAAATGACCTTGTGTCAACTTTAACAAGTAAAAGTTAGTTTTTGGTGTTATTTACACCTCTGCATTACACCTTTTTGCAAAAGTGACAAGAACACGATGGGTGTGATTGATTGTTGCAAACATTTTGTTTGAACACACGACATATACACAAACTTAAAGTACCAAAAGTTACAATTCAATGTAATAACTGTTGAAAAATGACAACATTATTTGTGTGAATAAAACATGGTACTGACATGTAAATAATGTCCAACATTTGAGTTATAAGGGCGGGTAGTGTGCAAAAACCATATGGTGTTTAACGGTTTTAGAAATTGTAATCTTGAAAGTAAAGCCACTTGATGTAGCGTATGATATCGTTCACGAACATAATTGCTTACCATTGATTGATAAGTATGATATTATGACATGATAATGTAAATGACGGTAAAAATTGCACAAATTGATTGCACAGCCCTTGTACAATATGTACAACCAAACGTTGCGAAAGAAAAAATGATTGTGAAAATAATATACAAATGTTATAGTGTGTAATCATCGAGATAGCTGCTGGATTGAAAAGAACGAGGGGTAAAAGTAGACTCATATCTCGATGATTGCAGTCATAACATTATCCAGATCACAACTTCTGGAACGTGCGTGGTCTCAGGTTATATGGTGCAGATGCATGCCCATTTCCTGACGATGATTGATCGTGATTGATCTCAATATTTTCCGTAGTATGACTCAAGTGTGTTAGGCGTGGAGGAGCAAGAACTAATCTATCAATGTGAATTTTAAAAGGTTTTCCGTTGGATTTTGTAATTCTTTGAATTGAAACAATGACGGGTGAATTTATTTTTGTAATAGTGTAGGGACCTTCATATTTTGGTCTATATTTATCTTTGGATTTTAAGTAAACATTGTCATTTATTTGAAAGTTTCTGGTTTTTGAATGTGGAGCTTGTCGTTGATAATTTGTTTGTTGGCTTTTCTGATTGTTATAGAATAATTTTCTATATACTTCTTGTAGAGCATCCAGAATTTGTACTAGGGAATAAGACTGTGACAAATTTTTTTTGAAGATTAACACTTTGATCATATGTATCGGTAATTAAGGAGATATGTCTACCAAAGTGTACTAGATTGGGGGAATATCCAGTTGATTGATGAAATGCACCATTATAGAGATTTTGGTGTATTCTGACTGCATTGTAGAATTTATGTCCTTGGCTTTGAAGAGCCGAAATTGTGGATTTGATTGACGTGTTAATTCTTTCACTAATGGCAATGGCTTGTGGTCTACCGGATGTGGTGTGACATAATTTTATGCCTAGAGTTGAATTAAAGGTTTCGAAAATGTCAGAAGTGAATTGGGTACCCAGATCCGTTAGGATAATGGCAGGTCTTCCATGGGTAGAAATATATGAGAAAAGAGAATTTATGACAGCATTTGATGTTATATTCATCAATGGGTACAGTTCAAGATGTCTGGAAAAATGGTCAATTATAGTTAAGATGTGCTGACCGCTGGGAAATGGACCTACTAAATCCATTGAAATAACATCACCTGGATGTTTGGGTTTCATGGTGGGCTGAAAAGGTGCAGGGGGAATTGTATGTGGTTTCGATGTGATGCAGACTGTGCAGGACGCAACAAAGTTTTGTGTGTCAATATACATGCCTGACCAATAGTATCTAAGAGTAATGTACTCATATGTTTTTGAGATTCCAAAATGGGGAAGATGTGCTATTCTTAAAACTTTTTGTTTTAGGGATTTTGGGACGACAATTGTTGGTTGTTCTGAATCTTGGTTATCCCTAGTTTTGTCATTTTTGATGTGCATCAAGAGTTTTGTGTCAGGGTTAATGAAGTATTTGACATGGTTTTGTGAAATTTTCCGGTTCATGATCTGATTGTAAATAAGGGATGTGTCCTTATCGGTGAGTTGTTCTCGAAGTAGGGTAGTATTAGAAATTTCAAGGAGTGGATCAACAACTGTTTTTGGAACCGTAGCAATTAGGTTGCACATTTGGGTTTCTACGTTGTGTGTATTTTTTACACTGATTGGGTTGGTTTGTACAATGGGCAGGGGTTCATTTGAGTGTATGATATTTGGGTTGTTGAGTAAATCATCTTGTTGGGGGTGGGGGTTCTTCAAGTCTAGAGAAGTAGTCTGGTAGGAGATTGGTTTTGCCAGGTACATGTTTGAATGTAAATGAATATTCACTGAGAAGTAATAACCAACGTGTAGTGATGTCTGCAGGAGAAGTGGTTCTTTTATAATGCTGAAGGGGTTTGCTGTCTGACAAAATGACAAAGGATCTGGCATATAAATAGTATTTGAATGATTCGACAGCTTTTACAATGGCCATGAGTTCAAGCTTAATTGCAGGGTATTTTGATTCAGAATCTGATAATGACTTGGAGTAGTATGAAATGGGGGATAATTTACCATCAAATTCTTGCAAGAGCACAGCAGATATGGCATGTTTTGAAGCATCAGTATTTAAGAAAAAGGTTTTCTTCCAATCTGGTTGTTTAACAAATGGTTGTTTGAAAAAGATTGATTGTAGTGATTGGAATGTGTTATTACATTCCTCTGACCAGTAAAAGTGTGATGAAGGACAAGTGATTTTGATTAGAGGGTGTACAAGTTTAGCGTAATTTGGGATGAGATGCCTATAGAATCCGCATAAACCAACAAATCGCTTCACATGTTTTTTGTTCTTTGGAGTGGGAAAAGATTTGATTTTAACAACGTTTGAGTTGATTGGGGTGATGACATGATCTGAAATATTGAATCCTAGGTAGTTGATTGTCCGTTGGTGGAAAGAGCATTTTGTTGCAAACAAGGTTAAGTTGTGTGACTTTAGAATTGACAGTAATTTGTCTAACTTCTCACAAGATTCATTGAATGAGTTTGAACAGATGATTATGTCATCTTGATAAGCAAAAACACCCGGGATAATTTCAAGTATAGAATCCATTAAAGCTTGAAATATAGATGCAGCAGTCTTAAGACCAAAGGGTAATCTATTTTGACGATAAGTGCCAAAAGGGGTTGTGAAAGCAAGTCGGTCTCTGTATTCTTCCGGTAAATTTATCTGCATGTAAGCTTGTTGCATGTCTAAAGTGGAGAAGTAGTTGAATTGTGCAATGTTCGAAATTATGGTTTGGATTTTTGGAAGAGGGTAGGAAGAGTGTAACAAAATTGAATTAATTACACGTAAATCGAGGGCTAAACGATATTTTTGAATACCAGATGAATCAACTTTCTTTTTAACAAGTAACATGGGAGAGGCCCATTCTGAAATATTTCGTGAAATCAATCCAGCTTCAGCCATTTCATCTAACTGTGTTTTAGCTGTAGATGAAAGAGCAGCGGGAATAGGGAAAGGTAGTGTTTTGATCGGAAAGTTGCTTGTGAATTGCAAGTTGGGAACAACAGCATCCGTGTGTCCCATGGATTTCAAAGTTTTGGAAAAAGCCATCTTGTGTTTGGCTAGTAAGTCCTTAATTTTAAATTGTTCGTCATGAGATAAATGTGCTAGGTCAAAATCCGTAACATCAAATTCACTATGTCGCAGGGTAGTGATCTCAGGTGAGGCCTGTATGATGTTGACATTCTCATTGTTTACACAACCTATATTGTTTTTGTTTACATTTTCTAGAATATGTTCAATTTTGTGGATATGACCAATAGTTTGCGACTTATTTAAATGCACAATCCTTGTAGATTTGTTTATCAAAAAAATGTAGAAATGTTCAATATTGGACTGTTTGTTTTCGTTAGGTTTTGATTCGTAAAAAGAGTCAGAAGTCTCAAATGTGTTTTCGTCAAAACTGTGTTCTAGAACAAATTTATCGAAGTTTTCATCATTGCAAAACTGCACTTGTGCATAAAGTTCTTGACCAGGGTGGATGACGATTTTTCTTACCAATTTTGCAGGAAAACTTTTAGCAGTAGTTTTGAGGTGGGCATTGGTATCAGTTGTTTGCACATTGTTTAGATTTTTGGACATGTGATGAAATGGAATGGACAGATCTTTGATTTGAACAAGGTGTTGTGATAAGTTGATGGAAACAGAAAATTTGGTCATGAAATCACATCCGATGATACCATTAAATGTGGATTCATTGTCCATATCAATAACATAAAATGTATGTTTGAAGAAAAGTTTGTCAATTTTGAAGGATATCTCCACACAAGCTTTAAATTGGACGACGGAGTTTACTGTTGAAATTGTAACTCTTCTGGCTAAATTTTTGTGAGTTACGTCATACTTAATGAAATCAAAGAATTGGGAGGATATTAGGGAAATAGATGAGCCAGTATCGAAAAGAAAAATGCCAATATTATTTTTGAATTTAAGAGGAATATGTGGCAGAGATTTGTCAGATGATGAGACTGAGAAGATATTCTCTTGGGTTATGGGAGAGCAATTAACAGAATTTTGATGACTATTATTTTCATAGAAATCAGAAGTTTGTGAAGCAGAATTTTTGGTTGGGATATTGACGCTATGGTCATGTGTACCAACAAAAGTCTGTGTGGAAACATTCATGGAGTAAGTTTTAGCAACTTTTGGAATGTTCAAAAGATAATGTTCAGAATTGGGTTTGTCAGTGACATGAGTGGTTTCAATTTTATCAAAACAATTTGACTCAGGAAGAGTTATGTTGTTTGGGTGAGTCAGAGGGGATGCTTTTTGTTTAGGTTGAGGAACGAACGCATCGCTTGCATTCCTCTCTAGTAGTTTGGGTGGTTGCGTCTTTGGTTTTGGCGGGCTTGGCTGTGAAAGTTGCCACGACGATTTTGAAAATTGTGTTCTTTAGAGAAATCATTTTGGGGATTGTTGTTGTTGTTCATTCGTATGAACTGAAAGCAGTCTTTCATCACGTGACCTAGTTTTCCACAAAAATGGCATGTGGGGTTTCTCTGGTTGCGGATTTGTTGGTAGGATTGTCCATTGAATTGGTTGTAGGGTCTAAATCGGCTTCTACCTCTTGAGTTTTGACTGTGATTTTGAATTTGTCTATAATTTTTGTCAATTGCAGTGACATGATTGACCTTCTTTATAGTATTTTTCTCATCAGCTAACTTATTAACTTCCTCTCTTAGAGCATTGACCTCTGTCAAAAGTTCTGGAGGGTTTTCATGAGTAGTGATTCTATTGAGGACAGTGTTTTCGATGGAAATATCCTGTAAGTTTTGGGCTTTTTCGATGGCTGAATCATAGTCATTTGTGCCCGACTCCAAAAGTTTGAGTCGAATATCTGAGGGTAGGGCAGAAATGAGCTTGACATATTTTATGTTGTTGAGAGCTGATCTCTCATGAATTTCAGGATAAACTTTGTTTACCAACACATCGATTCTGTGAGCAAGATTCCGTATGGTTTGAGATGGTAACATAACAAGGGCATTTAAGTGATGGATGCTAGTAGCATTTGATTTTTGAGCAAAAAAAATAGCCAATTGGTCTAGAAGTTCATGGACCTTGTTGATCTTTTTAAGGTGTGTTGATTCGACATAGAATCGTAAAGCAGCACCAGCTAGTTTGGATTTTACAAAAGTGAGGGCTTGTTCCTCTGACCAACCGTTAATTTTAATGGTGTCCAAAACCTGTTCCTTGAAGAAACACAATGTGGTTGGATCACCTTCATAAGGGGCAATTTGTATGGAGAAGTTATTTGTCTTTTTAGACATATTGAAAATTTGGACAAGGACCCAAAAATCACTACTAAATAATGATAACAAAAATCTTAACTAAATAGTATGAAATGCACAAAAATAGAACTTCTTATCTGTCTATAGGATGGGTATCTGATCAGTTGTTATTTGAGTTGTTTATTTATAAGATCAAGAAATCTCAAAGCAAATCAACAGTTAAAGAAAGTGAACAAAAAAACACGTTATTTTAAGTAAATAACAATTTTGAGTGTCATTTGAAAATCAAATAATCAGATAACCATGGCACAATAAATTTGAACAGTAGCTTAATTTAAAATGAGAGCATGAAAATCAAGTTTTTGAGGTGTATGGTAATACAATAATGCAGAATCATTAAAAATAATTTTTATGCATGAAATATCAGATATTAAACATGAAGTAATTCTCAATGAATTCAAGAAATCACCTTGGGAGTGGTAGTAGTGGATGAGTTGTGGATGAGTTGAAGTGGTTCCTTACTTACTAAAGTATTAGCAAGAGGACTTCAATAGCAATAACCCTAGGTTTCCCATTAAATGATAAGGGGATTTCTTTAACAAAAGAACAAGAGACAAAATAATATATTGATACGACCTGTGGTTCTTGAGATGACTTTATCTGAAATTGCTTCCAGTATTGAGGAGAGTTTTTTTTTGATGAGGAAACCGGATTCGAACTTGAAGACAAGTGAGGGTATCTCCCTTGAAGTGTAATTGGAAATGCAATGTGGATAGTGGAAACGACGGCCACTTCCCAACTTTAGTTACAAGGAGAAACGATAGGATTTGGCTGGTGATGTTGAAGACACATAATCAAAAAGCAGATGGTTGAGAGAGGAAATACTTCTTTTATTCTGTTATGAAGGGGACTTTCTGTTACTTCTGCTTCACATCAGCGTGGGTCCATGCGTCCCTCTGTTGTTGTGGTTTGAAGGGGTAGGTGCATTACCCAAACAAGACAATTTCTTGTATAGAGATTCCTGTCGGAGTTGGGTCTCGAAGGAGGGGATACACGGAAAATTGATTAAGAAACTGCACCGGAACAGGGTGTCCTGGGAGTCACCACTCCAACCAGAAATTGAAAAAAAGGTTGGAGGTAACTGCAGGATCAATATTGAGAATTATTGAAGGAAGGAAAGCATTGAACAATTTGACTCGGGTCAGCCAGCAAGATTAGATGGTTGAAAGGGATGTTCCACAGGAGATGATTCCGGTCCCTCGTTCAAAAAACACTTCCCTTCGATTCTCCGATCCTCGCTGTCACCCCGAACAATCCAAGCAGTCGAGATTTTTACGTCTTTTGACGTTGGTGAAAAGTGAGAGTCTGAGGAAAATCACGCCAACACCTGTATTTATGGGATGAATGAAAACTGCGATTTTGTCGCCAATTATGTTGCCAAAATTCCATTTATGATGTTTATCTCCATCCGAAATCCAGCCAGAAACCGCCAAGTGGCAACCCTACTTTGCGTCCTTCCTGGGTCTGAATGAATGAAATTGAATAAAGAGGATTATAAAATCAATCCTTCATCATATCGACTAGAAACAACTATCAAAATGACCATAAGGTCTTAAAGCACATTTTGACAGAAGTTCAGAAGCCGTACGATCAAAATTGATGAAGTTAATTACCCTTTTGATAATTGAATCTATGAATGAAAGTTGGCAAGGGGTTGACCCCTAAATTTGCCCACTTTTTCTCGGAATCGGCCGTCTCTTCGACCGTTGTGGGAAGAAGGAATGCAAGGGAATTCCAGCCTGTAGCACTGTACTTTTCCGTTGGGAGAATGAGTGAGTTTCAGAAAGCGTTCTTTTTAGGAGTTCAGGGGGTGAATCCATGAAAATTGGTGTTGTCTGTGTAATTTTTAGGTTCGTTGTAGGTGCGGTGATGATTATGAATGTAACGTTTTCAATTAACGTTACATCCTCCCCAAAGACACCGACAGAAAACAATTTTGGAGGGGGGTGATGATGATGAACGCATGAACACCCAAGCAAGATTGTGAGGTGAGCAACATAAGTAAATACAGGGGGTTACAAAAAGATGCGACATGTGCATCATTTGTTCAGTTCCATGTGCTGAGTGAAAGGATTGACAAAAATAATGGCATATATTGGTAACAATAAGATAAACACAATAAAGTACAACATACTTGGCATAAGTGGCAGGCAGTGGGCACGACAACGTGAGTGGCAAAAATTTGTTGTAATAATGTAGCTTGTATGTGTTACAACAATCCAGTGAAGCAAATACCTTGCTAAAATTTATGCGTAAACTTGACACTGCGACAAGCCTGCTTAAAAGGAAAACAATTAAAAGGATATGGTGAAAAAAATTTTAAATGATGGAAACTACATTACCAACAATGAAAGCGATGAGCGATTCCACGAGGGAAATCTGGCCAGGTGACTCTGCATGGAACTTTGTACGACCAGCGTACAGTGCATAACGCAGTAATTGCCTGTAATGTATGGTGAATGATGATAAGGATTTTAGATCATATTTGGATTTCCATCTAAATGATTTGTAGAAAGAAAAGTTGAATCGAAATGGGCCCACTAATAAGCATGACTGGTCGCATAGTGTAGTGTTTACATAAAAATGCAAAAAAAATTGGGAATATTTGGTAATTAGTCTGCACATGTGCATGTTATCAAAACACAGTTCAGTGATTCACTAATAGTTAAAAATTTTAGGTAAACCATGAGGTAGTGAACCTTGAAAATATAATTAAAGTATGCACATACACAAACCATGGAGTTGGTAACTCCATATTTGCATTAAAGGTGGTCGATAAAAATAGCTTTGGTATATAGATATGAATTAACACATTGGCAACAACATTGTCCACAGAACGCAATTCATATATAATGATTTTGGCATAAAAAATACACGTATATCTGTTGAAGCCACTGGCATTTAAGTTCAGTGTTCAGGTAAGCACATGAAAGAACTATCTCTTGCACATGAAAACTCTGTTTTCCTAAGCCACTGGTATTTTCTTCAGTACTTAGTTAACAATATAAGATGACTTTGGCGTATCAACTTACGAGTTGCTGGCATTTTCCTCGGCACTCATGTGACAACTTAAAAAGTTATTGTTTACACAGAAACAATAAGTAATGTCCTATAAAGTTTTGTTGCCAAACATAAAACAACAATATGCCAAATTCTAACCAATACACATGTACTATTCATAAAAAGAAATACCAGTGCCACTTCAAATTTTGTCGTATTTTTGATTGACTGTAATTTACATAAAATGTAAACTCTTCACAGTCAAACAATTACTGGCTGTAGCCAAGAATTAATAATGCCAATTGACACATAATGTTGTAAAAAAAAACGTATATAAAGATACATTTGCCATTAATTAAAACAAAAATTGATATACCAAAGGAAGAACAAAATTTATGCTAATAGCATAATATGTATGTATGTAATACAACAATCCAAAAATAATGTCCATTATGAAAAATGTTTAAAATTGTTGGTACTAAGTAGGGGTTAAATATGTGAAACATCTAGTTGTACCAGGAACGTATATAAGAGCGTTTGGTGGTGACATTACGAAACAAACCAAAATGTCACAACAGTCACATGCCCATAATTGTAATATCAGTAATGACCTAAAATGAGGATGTAAGTACCTCGGACATTAAATTTTTGTCAAAAGGTTAACATAAAATATACATATTTTATTTTAAACAGTATTTGGTAAAATGGATTACGCAGATGATTTGGTACAAAGATATGCCAAATGACTTTGTGTCAACTTTAACAAGTAAAAGTTAGTTTTTGGTGTTATTTACACCTCTGCATTACACCTTTTTGCAAAAGTGACAAGAACACGATGGGTGTGATTGATTGTTGCAAACATTTTGTTTGAACACACGACATATACACAAACTTAAAGTACCAAAAGTTACAATTCAATGTAATAACTGTTGAAAAATGACAACATTATTTGTGTGAATAAAACATGGTACTGACATGTAAATAATGTCCAACATTTGAGTTATAAGGGCGGGTAGTGTGCAAAAACCATATGGTGTTTAACGGTTTTAGAAATTGTAATCTTGAAAGTAAAGCCACTTGATGTAGCGTATGATATCGTTCACGAACATAATTGCTTACCATTGATTGATAAGTATGATATTATGACATGATAATGTAAATGACGGTAAAAATTGCACAAATTGATTGCACAGCCCTTGTACAATATGTACAACCAAACGTTGCGAAAGAAAAAATGATTGTGAAAATAATATACAAATGTTATAGTGTGTAATCATCGAGATAGCTGCTGGATTGAAAAGAACGAGGGGTAAAAGTAGACTCATATCTCGATGATTGCAGTCATAACATTATCCAGATCACAACTTCTGGAACGTGCGTGGTCTCAGGTTATATGGTGCAGATGCATGCCCATTTCCTGACGATGATTGATCGTGATTGATCTCAATATTTTCCGTAGTATGACTCACAAGTGTGTTAGGCGTGGAGGAGCAAGAACTAATCTATCAATGTGAATTTTAAAAGGTTTTCCGTTGGATTTTGTAATTCTTTGAATTGAAACAATGACGGGTGAATTTATTTTTGTAATAGTGTAGGGACCTTCATATTTTGGTCTATATTTATCTTTGGATTTTAAGTAAACATTGTCATTTATTTGAAAGTTTCTGGTTTTTGAATGTGGAGCTTGTCGTTGATAATTTGTTTGTTGGCTTTTCTGATTGTTATAGAATACTTTTCTATATACTTCTTGTAGAGCATCCAGAATTTGTACTAGGGAATAAGACTGTGACAAATTTTTTTTGAAGATTAACACTTTGATCATATGTATCGGTAATTAAGGAGATATGTCTACCAAAGTGTACTAGATTGGGGGAATATCCAGTTGATTGATGAAATGCACCATTATAGAGATTTTGGTGTATTCTGACTGCATTGTAGAATTTATGTCCTTGGCTTTGAAGAGCCGAAATTGTGGATTTGATTGACGTGTTAATTCTTTCACTAATGGCATTGGCTTGTGGTCTACCGGATGTGGTGTGACATAATTTTATGCCTAGAGTTGAATTAAAGGTTTCGAAAATGTCAGAAGTGAATTGGGTACCCAGATCCGTTAGGATAATGGCAGGTCTTCCATGGGTAGAAATATATGAGAAAAGAGAATTTATGACAGCATTTGATGTTATATTCATCAATGGGTACAGTTCAAGATGTCTGGAAAAATGGTCAATTATAGTTAAGATGTGCTGACCGCTGGGAAATGGACCTACTAAATCCATTGAAATAACATCACCTGGATGTTTGGGTTTCATGGTGGGCTGAAAAGGTGCAGGGGGAATTGTATGTGGTTTCGATGTGATGCAGACTGTGCAGGACGCAACAAAGTTTTGTGTGTCAATATACATGCCTGACCAATAGTATCTAAGAGTAATGTACTCATATGTTTTTGAGATTCCAAAATGGGGAAGATGTGCTATTCTTAAAACTTTTTGTTTTAGGGATTTTGGGACGACAATTGTTGGTTGTTCTGAATCTTGGTTATCCCTAGTTTTGTCATTTTTGATGTGCATCAAGAGTTTTGTGTCAGGGTTAATGAAGTATTTGACATGGTTTTGTGAAATTTTCCGGTTCATGATCTGATTGTAAATAAGGGATGTGTCCTTATCGGTGAGTTGTTCTCGAAGTAGGGTAGTATTAGAAATTTCAAGGAGTGGATCAACAACTGTTTTTGGAACCGTAGCAATTAGGTTGCACATTTGGGTTTCTACGTTGTGTGTATTTTTTACACTGATTGGGTTGGTTTGTACAATGGGCAGGGGTTCATTTGAGTGTATGATATTTGGGTTGTTGAGTAAATCATCTTGTTGGGGGGTGGGGGTTCTTCAAGTCTAGAGAAGTAGTCTGGTAGGAGATTGGTTTTGCCAGGTACATGTTTGAATGTAAATGAATATTCACTGAGAAGTAATAACCAACGTGTAGTGATGTCTGCAGGAGAAGTGGTTCTTTTATAATGCTGAAGGGGTTTGCTGTCTGACAAAATGACAAAGGATCTGGCATATAAATAGTATTTGAATGATTCGACAGCTTTTACAATGGCCATGAGTTCAAGCTTAATTGCAGGGTATTTTGATTCAGAATCTGATAATGACTTGGAGTAGTATGAAATGGGGGATAATTTACCATCAAATTCTTGCAAGAGCACAGCAGATATGGCATGTTTTGAAGCATCAGTATTTAAGAAAAAGGTTTTCTTCCAATCTGGTTGTTTAACAAATGGTTGTTTGAAAAAGATTGATTGTAGTGATTGGAATGTGTTATTACATTCCTCTGACCAGTAAAAGTGTGATGAAGGACAAGTGATTTTGATTAGAGGGTGTACAAGTTTAGCGTAATTTGGGATGAGATGCCTATAGAATCCGCATAAACCAACAAATCGCTTCACATGTTTTTTGTTCTTTGGAGTGGGAAAAGATTTGATTTTAACAACGTTTGAGTTGATTGGGGTGATGACATGATCTGAAATATTGAATCCTAGGTAGTTGATTGTCCGTTGGTGGAAAGAGCATTTTGTTGCAAACAAGGTTAAGTTGTGTGACTTTAGAATTGACAGTAATTTGTCTAACTTCTCACAAGATTCATTGAATGAGTTTGAACAGATGATTATGTCATCTTGATAAGCAAAAACACCCGGGATAATTTCAAGTATAGAATCCATTAAAGCTTGAAATATAGATGCAGCAGTCTTAAGACCAAAGGGTAATCTATTTTGACGATAAGTGCCAAAAGGGGTTGTGAAAGCAAGTCGGTCTCTGTATTCTTCCGGTAAATTTATCTGCATGTAAGCTTGTTGCATGTCTAAAGTGGAGAAGTAGTTGAATTGTGCAATGTTCGAAATTATGGTTTGGATTTTTGGAAGAGGGTAGGAAGAGTGTAACAAAATTGAATTAATTACACGTAAATCGAGGGCTAAACGATATTTTTGAATACCAGATGAATCAACTTTCTTTTTAACAAGTAACATGGGAGAGGCCCATTCTGAAATATTTCGTGAAATCAATCCAGCTTCAGCCATTTCATCTAACTGTGTTTTAGCTGTAGATGAAAGAGCAGCGGGAATAGGGAAAGGTAGTGTTTTGATCGGAAAGTTGCTTGTGAATTGCAAGTTGGGAACAACAGCATCCGTGTGTCCCATGGATTTCAAAGTTTTGGAAAAAGCCATCTTGTGTTTGGCTAGTAAGTCCTTAATTTTAAATTGTTCGTCATGAGATAAATGTGCTAGGTCAAAATCCGTAACATCAAATTCACTATGTCGCAGGGTAGTGATCTCAGGTGAGGCCTGTATGATGTTGACATTCTCATTGTTTACACAACCTATATTGTTTTTGTTTACATTTTCTAGAATATGTTCAATTTTGTGGATATGACCAATAGTTTGCGACTTATTTAAATGCACAATCCTTGTAGATTTGTTTATCAAAAAAATGTAGAAATGTTCAATATTGGACTGTTTGTTTTCGTTAGGTTTTGATTCGTAAAAAGAGTCAGAAGTCTCAAATGTGTTTTCGTCAAAACTGTGTTCTAGAACAAATTTATCGAAGTTTTCATCATTGCAAAACTGCACTTGTGCATAAAGTTCTTGACCAGGGTGGATGACGATTTTTCTTACCAATTTTGCAGGAAAACTTTTAGCAGTAGTTTTGAGGTGGGCATTGGTATCAGTTGTTTGCACATTGTTTAGATTTTTGGACATGTGATGAAATGGAATGGACAGATCTTTGATTTGAACAAGGTGTTGTGATAAGTTGATGGAAACAGAAAATTTGGTCATGAAATCACATCCGATGATACCATTAAATGTGGATTCATTGTCCATATCAATAACATAAAATGTATGTTTGAAGAAAAGTTTGTCAATTTTGAAGGATATCTCCACACAAGCTTTAAATTGGACGACGGAGTTTACTGTTGAAATTGTAACTCTTCTGGCTAAATTTTTGTGAGTTACGTCATACTTAATGAAATCAAAGAATTGGGAGGATATTAGGGAAATAGATGAGCCAGTATCGAAAAGAAAAATGCCAATATTATTTTTGAATTTAAGAGGAATATGTGGCAGAGATTTGTCAGATGATGAGACTGAGAAGATATTCTCTTGGGTTATGGGAGAGCAATTAACAGAATTTTGATGACTATTATTTTCATAGAAATCAGAAGTTTGTGAAGCAGAATTTTTGGTTGGGATATTGACGCTATGGTCATGTGTACCAACAAAAGTCTGTGTGGAAACATTCATGGAGTAAGTTTTAGCAACTTTTGGAATGTTCAAAAGATAATGTTCAGAATTGGGTTTGTCAGTGACATGAGTGGTTTCAATTTTATCAAAACAATTTGACTCAGGAAGAGTTATGTTGTTTGGGTGAGTCAGAGGGGATGCTTTTTGTTTAGGTTGAGGAACGAACGCATCGCTTGCATTCCTCTCTAGTAGTTTGGGTGGTTGCGTCTTTGGTTTTGGCGGGCTTGGCTGTGAAAGTTGCCACGACGATTTTGAAAATTGTGTTCTTTAGAGAAATCATTTTGGGGATTGTTGTTGTTGTTCATTCGTATGAACTGAAAGCAGTCTTTCATCACGTGACCTAGTTTTCCACAAAAATGGCATGTGGGGTTTCTCTGGTTGCGGATTTGTTGGTAGGATTGTCCATTGAATTGGTTGTAGGGTCTAAATCGGCTTCTACCTCTTGAGTTTTGACTGTGATTTTGAATTTGTCTATAATTTTTGTCAATTGCAGTGACATGATTGACCTTCTTTATAGTATTTTTCTCATCAGCTAACTTATTAACTTCCTCTCTTAGAGCATTGACCTCTGTCAAAAGTTCTGGAGGGTTTTCATGAGTAGTGATTCTATTGAGGACAGTGTTTTCGATGGAAATATCCTGTAAGTTTTGGGCTTTTTCGATGGCTGAATCATAGTCATTTGTGCCCGACTCCAAAAGTTTGAGTCGAATATCTGAGGGTAGGGCAGAAATGAGCTTGACATATTTTATGTTGTTGAGAGCTGATCTCTCATGAATTTCAGGATAAACTTTGTTTACCAACACATCGATTCTGTGAGCAAGATTCCGTATGGTTTGAGATGGTAACATAACAAGGGCATTTAAGTGATGGATGCTAGTAGCATTTGATTTTTGAGCAAAAAAAATAGCCAATTGGTCTAGAAGTTCATGGACCTTGTTGATCTTTTTAAGGTGTGTTGATTCGACATAGAATCGTAAAGCAGCACCAGCTAGTTTGGATTTTACAAAAGTGAGGGCTTGTTCCTCTGACCAACCGTTAATTTTAATGGTGTCCAAAACCTGTTCCTTGAAGAAACACAATGTGGTTGGATCACCTTCATAAGGGGCAATTTGTATGGAGAAGTTATTTGTCTTTTTAGACATATTGAAAATTTGGACAAGGACCCAAAAATCACTACTAAATAATGATAACAAAAATCTTAACTAAATAGTATGAAATGCACAAAAATAGAACTTCTTATCTGTCTATAGGATGGGTATCTGATCAGTTGTTATTTGAGTTGTTTATTTATAAGATCAAGAAATCTCAAAGCAAATCAACAGTTAAAGAAAGTGAACAAAAAAACACGTTATTTTAAGTAAATAACAATTTTGAGTGTCATTTGAAAATCAAATAATCAGATAACCATGGCACAATAAATTTGAACAGTAGCTTAATTTAAAATGAGAGCATGAAAATCAAGTTTTTGAGGTGTATGGTAATACAATAATGCAGAATCATTAAAAATAATTTTTATGCATGAAATATCAGATATTAAACATGAAGTAATTCTCAATGAATTCAAGAAATCACCTTGGGAGTGGTAGTAGTGGATGAGTTGTGGATGAGTTGAAGTGGTTCCTTACTTACTAAAGTATTAACAAGAGGACTTCAATAGCAATAACCCTAGGTTTCCCATTAAATGATAAGGGGATTTCTTTAACAAAAGAACAAGAGACAAAATAATATATTGATACGACCTGTGGTTCTTGAGATGACTTTATCTGAAATTGCTTCCAGTATTGAGGAGAGTTTTTTTTTGATGAGGAAACCGGATTCGAACTTGAAGACAAGTGAGGGTATCTCCCTTGAAGTGTAATTGGAAATGCAATGGGGATAGTGGAAACGACGGCCACTTCCCAACTTTAGTTACAAGGAGAAACGATAGGATTTGGCTGATGATGTTGAAGACACATAATCAAAAAGCAGATGGTTGAGAGAGGAAATACTTCTTTTATTCTGTTATGAAGGGGACTTTCTGTTACTTCTGCTTCACATCAGCGTGGGTCCATGCGTCCCTCTGTTGTTGTGGTTTGAAGGGGTAGGTGCATTACCCAAACAAGACAATTTCTTGTATAGAGATTCCTGTCGGAGTTGGGTCTCGAAGGAGGGGATACACGGAAAATTGAGGAAGAAACTGCACCGGAACAGGGTGTCCTGGGAGTCACCACTCCAACCAGAAATTGAAAAAAAGGTTGGAGGTAACTGCAGGATCAATATTGAGAATTATTGAAGGAAGGAAAGCATTGAACAATTTGACTCGGGTCAGCCAGCAAGATTAGATGGTTGAAAGGGATGTTCCACAGGAGATGATTCCGGTCCCTCGTTCAAAAAACACTTCCCTTCGATTCTCCGATCCTCGCTGTCACCCCGAACAATCCAAGCAGTCGAGATTTTTACGTCTTTTGACGTTGGTGAAAAGTGAGAGTCTGAGGAAAATCACGCCAACACCTGTATTTATGGGATGAATGAAAACTGCGATTTTGTCGCCAATTATGTTGCCAAAATTCCATTTATGATGGTTTATCTCCATCCGAAATCCAGCCAGAAACCGCCAAGTGGCAACCCTACTTTGCGTCCTTCCTGGGTCTGAATGAATGAAATTGAATAAAGAGGATTATAAAATCAATCCTTCATCATATCGACTAGAAACAACTATCAAAATGACCATAAGGTCTTAAAGCACATTTTGACAGAAGTTCAGAAGCCGTACGATCAAAATTGATGAAGTTAATTACCCTTTTGATAATTGAATCTATGAATGAAAGTTGGCAAGGGGTTGACCCCTAAATTTGCCCACTTTTTCTCGGAATCGGCCGTCTCTTCGACCGTTGTGGGAAGAAGGAATGCAAGGGAATTCCAGCCTGTAGCACTGTACTTTTCCGTTGGGAGAATGAGTGAGTTTCAGAAAGCGTTCTTTTCGGTGAGTTCAGGGGGTGAATCCATGAAAATTGGTGTTGTCTGTGTAATTTTTAGGTTCGTTGTAGGTGCGGTGATGATTATGAATGTAACGTTTTCAATTAACGTTACATCCTCCCCAAAGACACGGACAGAAAACAATTTTGGAGGGGGGTGATGATGATGAACGCATGAACACCCAAGCAAGATTGTGAGGTGAGCAACATAAGTAAATACAGGGGGTTACAAAAAGATGCGACATGTGCATCATTTGTTCAGTTCCATGTGCTGAGTGAAAGGATTGACAAAAATAATGGCATATATTGGTAACAATAAGATAAACACAATAAAGTACAACATACTTGGCATAAGTGGCAGGCAGTGGGCAAGACAACGTGAGTGGCAAAAATTTGTTGTAATAATGTAGCTTGTATGTGTTACAACAATCCAGTGAAGCAAATACCTTGCTAAAATTTATGCGTAAACTTGACACTGCGACAAGCCTGCTTAAAAGGAAAACAATTAAAAGGATATGGTGAAAAAATTTTTAAATGATGGAAACTACATTACCAACAATGAAAGCGATGAGCGATTCCACGAGGGAAATCTGGCCAGGTGACTCTGCATGGAACTTTGTACGACCAGCGTACAGTGCATAACGCAGTAATTGCCTGTAATGTATGGTGAATGATGATAAGGATTTTAGATCAGATTTGGATTTCCATCTAAATGATTTGTAGAAAGAAAAGTTGAATCGAAATGGGCCCACTAATAAGCATGACTGGTCGCATAGTGTAGTGTTTACATAAAAATGCAAAACAAATTGGGAATATTTGGTAATTAGTCTGCACATGTGCATGTTATCAAAACACAGTTCAGTGATTCACTAATAGTTAAAAATTTTAGGTAAACCATGAGGTAGTGAACCTTGAAAATATAATTAAAGTATGCACATACACAAACCATGGAGTTGGTAACTCCATATTTGCATTAAAGGTGGTCGATAAAAATAGCTTTGGTATATAGATATGAATTAACACATTGGCAACAACATTGTCCACAGAACGCAATTCATATATAATGATTTTGGCATAAAAAAATACACGTATATCTGTTGAAGCCACTGGCATTTAAGTTCAGTGTTCAGGTAAGCACATGAAAGAACTATCTTTTGCACATGAAAACTCTGTTTTCCTAAGCCACTGGTATTTTCTTCAGTACTTAGTTAACAATATAAGATGACTTTGGCGTATCAACTTACGAGTTGCTGGCATTTTCCTCGGCACTCATGTGACAACTTAAAAAGTTATTGTTTACACAGAAACAATAAGTAATGTCCTATAAAGTTTCGTTGCCAAACATAAAACAACAATATGCCAAATTCTAACCAATACACATGTACTATTCATAAAAAGAAATACCAGTGCCACTTCAAATTTTGTCGTATTTTTGATTGACTGTAATTTACATAAAATGTAAACTCTTCACAGTCAAACAATTACTGCCTGTAGCCAAGAATTAATAATGCCAATTGACACATAATGTTGTAAAAAAAAAAACGTATATAAAGATACATTTGCCATTAATTAAAACAAAAATTGATATACCAAAGGAAGAACAAAATTTATGCTAATAGCATAATATGTATGTATGTAATACAACAATCCAAAAATAATGTCCATTATGAAAAATGTTTAAAATTGTTGGTACTAAGTAGGGGTTAAATATGTGAAACATCTAGTTGTACCAGGAACGTATATAAGAGCGTTTGGTGGTGACATTACGAAACAAACCAAAATGTCACAACAGTCACATGCCCATAATTGTAATATCAGTAATGACCTAAAATGAGGATGTAAGTACCTCGGACATTAAATTTTTGTCAAAAGGTTAACATAAAATATACATATTTTATTTTAAACAGTATTTGGTAAAATGGATTACGCAGATGATTTGGTACAAAGATATGCCAAATGACTTTGTGTCAACTTTAACAAGTAAAAGTTAGTTTTTGGTGTTATTTACACCTATGCATTACACCTTTTTGCAAAAGTGACAAGAACACGATGGGTGTGATTGATTGTTGCAAACATTTTGTTTGAACACACGACATATACACAAACTTAAAGTACCAAAAGTTACAATTCAATGTAATAACTGTTGAAAAATGACAACATTATTTGTGTGAATAAAACATGGTACTGACATGTAAATAATGTCCAACATTTGAGTTATAAGGGCAGGTAGTGTGCAAAAACCATATGGTGTTTAACGGTTTTAGAAATTGTAATCTTGAAAGTAAAGCCACTTGATGTAGCGTATGATATCGTTCACGAACATAATTGCTTACCATTGATTGATAAGTATGATATTATGACATGATAATGTAAATGACGGTAAAAATTGCACAAATTGATTGCACAGCCCTTGTACAATATGTACAACCAAACGTTGCGAAAGAAAAAATGATTGTGAAAATAATATACAAATGTTATAGTGTGTAATCATCGAGATAGCTGCTGGATTGAAAAGAACGAGGGGTAAAAGTAGACTCATATCTCGATGATTGCAGTCATAACATTATCCAGATCACAACTTCTGGAACGTGCGTGGTCTCAGGTTATATGGTGCAGATGCATGCCCATTTCCTGACGATGATTGATCGTGATTGATCTCAATATTTTCCGTAGTATGACTCAAGTGTGTTAGGCGTGGAGGAGCAAGAACTAATCTATCAATGTGAATTTTAAAAGGTTTTCCGTTGGATTTTGTAATTCTTTGAATTGAAACAATGACGGGTGAATTTATTTTTGTAATAGTGTAGGGACCTTCATATTTTGGTCTATATTTATCTTTGGATTTTAAGTAAACATTGTCATTTATTTGAAAGTTTCTGGTTTTTGAATGTGGAGCTTGTCGTTGATAATTTGTTTGTTGGCTTTTCTGATTGTTATAGAATACTTTTCTATATACTTCTTGTAGAGCATCCAGAATTTGTACTAGGGAATAAGACTGTGACAAATTTTTTTTTTGAAGATTAACACTTTGATCATATGTATCGGTAATTAAGGAGATATGTCTACCAAAGTGTACTAGATTGGGGGAATATCCAGTTGATTGATGAAATGCACCATTATAGAGATTTTGGTGTATTCTGACTGCATTGTAGAATTTATGTCCTTGGCTTTGAAGAGCCGAAATTGTGGATTTGATTGACGTGTTAATTCTTTCACTAATGGCATTGGCTTGTGGTCTACCGGATGTGGTGTGACATAATTTTATGCCTAGAGTTGAATTAAAGGTTTCGAAAATGTCAGAAGTGAATTGGGTACCCAGATCCGTTAGGATAATGGCAGGTCTTCCATGGGTAGAAATATATGAGAAAAGAGAATTTATGACAGCATTTGATGTTATATTCATCAATGGGTACAGTTCAAGATGTCTGGAAAAATGGTCAATTATAGTTAAGATGTGCTGACCGCTGGGAAATGGACCTACTAAATCCATTGAAATAACATCACCTGGATGTTTGGGTTTCATGGTGGGCTGAAAAGGTGCAGGGGGAATTGTATGTGGTTTCGATGTGATGCAGACTGTGCAGGACGCAACAAAGTTTTGTGTGTCAATATACATGCCTGACCAATAGTATCTAAGAGTAATGTACTCATATGTTTTTGAGATTCCAAAATGGGGAAGATGTGCTATTCTTAAAACTTTTTGTTTTAGGGATTTTGGGACGACAATTGTTGGTTGTTCTGAATCTTGGTTATCCCTAGTTTTGTCATTTTTGATGTGCATCAAGAGTTTTGTGTCAGGGTTAATGAAGTATTTGACATGGTTTTGTGAAATTTTCCGGTTCATGATCTGATTGTAAATAAGGGATGTGTCCTTATCGGTGAGTTGTTCTCGAAGTAGGGTAGTATTAGAAATTTCAAGGAGTGGATCAACAACTGTTTTTGGAACCGTAGCAATTAGGTTGCACATTTGGGTTTCTACGTTGTGTGTATTTTTTACACTGATTGGGTTGGTTTGTACAATGGGCAGGGGTTCATTTGAGTGTATGATATTTGGGTTGTTGAGTAAATCATCTTGTTGGGGGGTGGGGGTTCTTCAAGTCTAGAGAAGTAGTCTGGTAGGAGATTGGTTTTGCCAGGTACATGTTTGAATGTAAATGAATATTCACTGAGAAGTAATAACCAACGTGTAGTGATGTCTGCAGGAGAAGTGGTTCTTTTATAATGCTGAAGGGGTTTGCTGTCTGACAAAATGACAAAGGATCTGGCATATAAATAGTATTTGAATGATTCGACAGCTTTTACAATGGCCATGAGTTCAAGCTTAATTGCAGGGTATTTTGATTCAGAATCTGATAATGACTTGGAGTAGTATGAAATGGGGGATAATTTACCATCAAATTCTTGCAAGAGCACAGCAGATATGGCATGTTTTGAAGCATCAGTATTTAAGAAAAAGGTTTTCTTCCAATCTGGTTGTTTAACAAATGGTTGTTTGAAAAAGATTGATTGTAGTGATTGGAATGTGTTATTACATTCCTCTGACCAGTAAAAGTGTGATGAAGGACAAGTGATTTTGATTAGAGGGTGTACAAGTTTAGCGTAATTTGGGATGAGATGCCTATAGAATCCGCATAAACCAACAAATCGCTTCACATGTTTTTTGTTCTTTGGAGTGGGAAAAGATTTGATTTTAACAACGTTTGAGTTGATTGGGGTGATGACATGATCTGAAATATTGAATCCTAGGTAGTTGATTGTCCGTTGGTGGAAAGAGCATTTTGTTGCAAACAAGGTTAAGTTGTGTGACTTTAGAATTGACAGTAATTTGTCTAACTTCTCACAAGATTCATTGAATGAGTTTGAACAGATGATTATGTCATCTTGATAAGCAAAAACACCCGGGATAATTTCAAGTATAGAATCCATTAAAGCTTGAAATATAGATGCAGCAGTCTTAAGACCAAAGGGTAATCTATTTTGACGATAAGTGCCAAAAGGGGTTGTGAAAGCAAGTCGGTCTCTGTATTCTTCCGGTAAATTTATCTGCATGTAAGCTTGTTGCATGTCTAAAGTGGAGAAGTAGTTGAATTGTGCAATGTTCGAAATTATGGTTTGGATTTTTGGAAGAGGGTAGGAAGAGTGTAACAAAATTGAATTAATTACACGTAAATCGAGGGCTAAACGATATTTTTGAATACCAGATGAATCAACTTTCTTTTTAACAAGTAACATGGGAGAGGCCCATTCTGAAATATTTCGTGAAATCAATCCAGCTTCAGCCATTTCATCTAACTGTGTTTTAGCTGTAGATGAAAGAGCAGCGGGAATAGGGAAAGGTAGTGTTTTGATCGGAAAGTTGCTTGTGAATTGCAAGTTGGGAACAACAGCATCCGTGTGTCCCATGGATTTCAAAGTTTTGGAAAAAGCCATCTTGTGTTTGGCTAGTAAGTCCTTAATTTTAAATTGTTCGTCATGAGATAAATGTGCTAGGTCAAAATCCGTAACATCAAATTCACTATGTCGCAGGGTAGTGATCTCAGGTGAGGCCTGTATGATGTTGACATTCTCATTGTTTACACAACCTATATTGTTTTTGTTTACATTTTCTAGAATATGTTCAATTTTGTGGATATGACCAATAGTTTGCGACTTATTTAAATGCACAATCCTTGTAGATTTGTTTATCAAAAAAATGTAGAAATGTTCAATATTGGACTGTTTGTTTTCGTTAGGTTTTGATTCGTAAAAAGAGTCAGAAGTCTCAAATGTGTTTTCGTCAAAACTGTGTTCTAGAACAAATTTATCGAAGTTTTCATCATTGCAAAACTGCACTTGTGCATAAAGTTCTTGACCAGGGTGGATGACGATTTTTCTTACCAATTTTGCAGGAAAACTTTTAGCAGTAGTTTTGAGGTGGGCATTGGTATCAGTTGTTTGCACATTGTTTAGATTTTTGGACATGTGATGAAATGGAATGGACAGATCTTTGATTTGAACAAGGTGTTGTGATAAGTTGATGGAAACAGAAAATTTGGTCATGAAATCACATCCGATGATACCATTAAATGTGGATTCATTGTCCATATCAATAACATAAAATGTATGTTTGAAGAAAAGTTTGTCAATTTTGAAGGATATCTCCACACAAGCTTTAAATTGGACGACGGAGTTTACTGTTGAAATTGTAACTCTTCTGGCTAAATTTTTGTGAGTTACGTCATACTTAATGAAATCAAAGAATTGGGAGGATATTAGGGAAATAGATGAGCCAGTATCGAAAAGAAAAATGCCAATATTATTTTTGAATTTAAGAGGAATATGTGGCAGAGATTTGTCAGATGATGAGACTGAGAAGATATTCTCTTGGGTTATGGGAGAGCAATTAACAGAATTTTGATGACTATTATTTTCATAGAAATCAGAGGTTTGTGAAGCAGAATTTTTGGTTGGGATATTGACGCTATGGTCATGTGTACCAACAAAAGTCTGTGTGGAAACATTCATGGAGTAAGTTTTAGCAACTTTTGGAATGTTCAAAAGATAATGTTCAGAATTGGGTTTGTCAGTGACATGAGTGGTTTCAATTTTATCAAAACAATTTGACTCAGGAAGAGTTATGTTGTTTGGGTGAGTCAGAGGGGATGCTTTTTGTTTAGGTTGAGGAACGAACGCATCGCTTGCATTCCTCTCTAGTAGTTTGGGTGGTTGCGTCTTTGGTTTTGGCGGGCTTGGCTGTGAAAGTTGCCACGACGATTTTGAAAATTGTGTTCTTTAGAGAAATCATTTTGGGGATTGTTGTTGTTGTTCATTCGTATGAACTGAAAGCAGTCTTTCATCACGTGACCTAGTTTTCCACAAAAATGGCATGTGGGGTTTCTCTGGTTGCGGATTTGTTGGTAGGATTGTCCATTGAATTGGTTGTAGGGTCTAAATCGGCTTCTACCTCTTGAGTTTTGACTGTGATTTTGAATTTGTCTATAATTTTTGTCAATTGCAGTGACATGATTGACCTTCTTTATAGTATTTTTCTCATCAGCTAACTTATTAACTTCCTCTCTTAGAGCATTGACCTCTGTCAAAAGTTCTGGAGGGTTTTCATGAGTAGTGATTCTATTGAGGACAGTGTTTTCGATGGAAATATCCTGTAAGTTTTGGGCTTTTTCGATGGCTGAATCATAGTCATTTGTGCCCGACTCCAAAAGTTTGAGTCGAATATCTGAGGGTAGGGCAGAAATGAGCTTGACATATTTTATGTTGTTGAGAGCTGATCTCTCATGAATTTCAGGATAAACTTTGTTTACCAACACATCGATTCTGTGAGCAAGATTCCGTATGGTTTGAGATGGTAACATAACAAGGGCATTTAAGTGATGGATGCTAGTAGCATTTGATTTTTGAGCAAAAAAAATAGCCAATTGGTCTAGAAGTTCATGGACCTTGTTGATCTTTTTAAGGTGTGTTGATTCGACATAGAATCGTAAAGCAGCACCAGCTAGTTTGGATTTTACAAAAGTGAGGGCTTGTTCCTCTGACCAACCGTTAATTTTAATGGTGTCCAAAACCTGTTCCTTGAAGAAACACAATGTGGTTGGATCACCTTCATAAGGGGCAATTTGTATGGAGAAGTTATTTGTCTTTTTAGACATATTGAAAATTTGGACAAGGACCCAAAAATCACTACTAAATAATGATAACAAAAATCTTAACTAAATAGTATGAAATGCACAAAAATAGAACTTCTTATCTGTCTATAGGATGGGTATCTGATCAGTTGTTATTTGAGTTGTTTATTTATAAGATCAAGAAATCTCAAAGCAAATCAACAGTTAAAGAAAGTGAACAAAAAAACACGTTATTTTAAGTAAATAACAATTTTGAGTGTCATTTGAAAATCAAATAATCAGATAACCATGGCACAATAAATTTGAACAGTAGCTTAATTTAAAATGAGAGCATGAAAATCAAGTTTTTGAGGTGTATGGTAATACAATAATGCAGAATCATTAAAAATAATTTTTATGCATGAAATATCAGATATTAAACATGAAGTAATTCTCAATGAATTCAAGAAATCACCTTGGGAGTGGTAGTAGTGGATGAGTTGTGGATGAGTTGAAGTGGTTCCTTACTTACTAAAGTATTAACAAGAGGACTTCAATAGCAATAACCCTAGGTTTCCCATTAAATGATAAGGGGATTTCTTTAACAAAAGAACAAGAGACAAAATAATATATTGATACGACCTGTGGTTCTTGAGATGACTTTATCTGAAATTGCTTCCAGTATTGAGGAGAGTTTTTTTTTGATGAGGAAACCGGATTCGAACTTGAAGACAAGTGAGGGTATCTCCCTTGAAGTGTAATTGGAAATGCAATGGGGATAGTGGAAACGACGGCCACTTCCCAACTTTAGTTACAAGGAGAAACGATAGGATTTGGCTGGTGATGTTGAAGACACATAATCAAAAAGCAGATGGTTGAGAGAGGAAATACTTCTTTTATTCTGTTATGAAGGGGACTTTCTGTTACTTCTGCTTCACATCAGCGTGGGTCCATGCGTCCCTCTGTTGTTGTGGTTTGAAGGGGTAGGTGCATTACCCAAACAAGACAATTTCTTGTATAGAGATTCCTGTCGGAGTTGGGTCTCGAAGGAGGGGATACACGGAAAATTGAGGAAGAAACTGCACCGGAACAGGGTGTCCTGGGAGTCACCACTCCAACCAGAAATTGAAAAAAAGGTTGGAGGTAACTGCAGGATCAATATTGAGAATTATTGAAGGAAGGAAAGCATTGAACAATTTGACTCGGGTCAGCCAGCAAGATTAGATGGTTGAAAGGGATGTTCCACAGGAGATGATTCCGGTCCCTCGTTCAAAAAACACTTCCCTTCGATTCTCCGATCCTCGCTGTCACCCCGAACAATCCAAGCAGTCGAGATTTTTACGTCTTTTGACGTTGGTGAAAAGTGAGAGTCTGAGGAAAATCACGCCAACACCTGTATTTATGGGATGAATGAAAACTGCGATTTTGTCGCCAATTATGTTGCCAAAATTCCATTTATGATGGTTTATCTCCATCCGAAATCCAGCCAGAAACCGCCAAGTGGCAACCCTACTTTGCGTCCTTCCTGGGTCTGAATGAATGAAATTGAATAAAGAGGATTATAAAATCAATCCTTCATCATATCGACTAGAAACAACTATCAAAATGACCATAAGGTCTTAAAGCACATTTTGACAGATGTTCAGAAGCCGTACGATCAAAATTGATGAAGTTAATTACCCTTTTGATAATTGAATCTATGAATGAAAGTTGGCAAGGGGTTGACCCCTAAATTTGCCCACTTTTTCTCGGAATCGGCCGTCTCTTCGACCGTTGTGGGAAGAAGGAATGCAAGGGAATTCCAGCCTGTAGCACTGTACTTTTCCGTTGGGAGAATGAGTGAGTTTCAGAAAGCGTTCTTTTCGGTGAGTTCAGGGGGTGAATCCGTGAAAATTGGTGTTGTCTGTGTAATTTTTAGGTTCGTTGTAGGTGCGGTGATGATTATGAATGTAACGTTTTCAATTAACGTTACATTCACTCTTATTCATTTCGGACCCTGCACGAATTCCTAGATCTTCTGCGAGAAGAATTAAATCATTTTTTAAAGCTCTGGCTAAGTAAGTCATGGTTCAACTCAATAATTACTTGCAATACACAGAAAAAATAATAAATTAACCTAATTACTCTCAACAAAGTTCAAATTTAACGTATATCACATTCAATAGCCAAGCTAAATATGTATCTCTTCACAAAGAACAACAGTCAAAATTTAAGGGAAATTAATTTTAAACACACATTTATAACCACAACAAAAGAAACATGCTGCCCCAGAACTCAGTAGAAAACGAAAATCAAGGGTACTCACAGATTCGACGATCAGGTACGATGGCCCTGACAAATGTAGGAGGTAAATTTTTATGACGATGCACTGCACTCAGGAATGACGGCACACATAGGCGTAGTTGGAAGATATTGAAGGACACTCTGTTGCACTGCCTTGAATATCATGAACGATGGTTCTGCCACATAGAACTGGACACTACGCTGACGAAGATACTGTTGCACCGCCTCACGATCACTAACGATGGCGCTGGCACATAGAACTGGAAACTACGCTGACGAAGATACTGTTGCACCGCCTCACGATCACTAACGATGGCGCTGGCACATAGAACTGGAAACTACGCTGACGAAGATACTGTTGCACCGCCTCACGATCACTAACGATGGCGCTGGCACATAGAACTGGAAACTACGCTGACGAAGATACTGTTGCACCGCCTCACGATCACTAACGATGGCGCTGGCACATAGAACTGGAAACTACGCTGACGAAGATACTGTTGCACTAGCCAACGATCTGGAATCCGATGTTATCAATTCAGAAAAAGACTTGCATACAGGACCGGACGGTTTTTAAACGATGCACGATTGTCTCACAACTGGAACAGTGATATCACAAACCGAAGGAATCTTCAGGTAGCGGGATCGAATCAACACCGCTGCCACCACTTTATATTCTATTGCTGTGACGTTATGCCCAGCCAAACATAGAATATTTTTAGAATAAAAATATATTTATTATCTCTTGGATAGATTCACTATTTACACACTTTTTACATGAAGGAATGCAGTTTCAAAACTGAGGAGAGTGAAAATCATCCCTCGTTTAGTTGCACAGAGATCTATCACAGATCATACGAAAGAGGTACACCGTACGCTCTCTCCAGAAGTCCGACTAATAAGTCCCGAAAGTCTCTTCCAGTCCCCTTCTTATAGATGACCTCACAGCTGGGGACCAATTCCTTCTATTTAGGGTACGGATCAAAGGAACCGACTGGCTCGTTTGTCGGTCAGTCCAAAAAATGTCCGGACTCGACACATTCCGTTCGCATGAGAAACTCCCTACGGGTGTGGATAGCGTATAATCGGAGAGATGGTCCACAAAGAAGCGGCCTGCTTCAATAGAATCCTTTCCCACGGGTTTCCCTCGACAGTAACCCTTAGAGGGTGTGGATCTCACCACAGTAGCAATCCCCGGGGATCTGAAAACGCAAGTGAACAGAGACCGAAGCCCTCGCTGTGACATCATGGACCGGAAAGTCTAATCAGGATTGCACGAATTATTCAGATAGTTTCGCTGTCCAGGAGATGCACTCTGCGAAAGTAATGTTGGTTTGTGAAGCAAACCAAATGGGATTGCGTAGCATTCCCCGAGGTTAGCCAGTGCAAGAGTCGGAACTCCCTAGTAAGATATAAAACATGCGGCACAAGAAAAATTAGAGAAGGACAGGAAAGAAAAAGATAGACTGGAAGCAGAGATGTGTCAAAAATGAACAAATTAAAAAAATCATCATTACGATTTTTTTAATGTTAATATTTTAAAATGATGTACTTTTTAAATGAAGAAAATAAAAATATCCATCTAAAGAAAGAAAAAGAAAGGATAGGAGAGGATCTTTATATTTATATCTTTATACTTGAATATATTTAGCATTATTGTTATTTGTCACTTTTTTGTTGCTCAATTAGTCACTTTTTGTCACCTTTTTCTGCTTGATTAGTCACTTTTTGTCACCTTTTTGGTTAAGTTAGTCACTTTTGTCACCTTTTTAGACCTTTAAACATGTTAGGAGGCCTGTTATTTGTGTAGGCATTAAAAATTTGAATTTTCTATAGGTGGTGACTTCACTGTCATATGTTGTTTGTTCTTTTGGTTAACTGGGAAGTCTTGCAGGTCACCACCTGTTAGTTTAACTGTTGTTGACTCTGGGAATAGTTCTGTAAGTACCCTATTGGAAAAAACATACCGGTTTATGAAACACCGGTTCCGGTATGATACTGGATCCGGTATGATACTGGTTCCGGTATGATACTGGACCCAGTATCATACCGGATCCAGTATCATGGACCCGGTATCATACCGGCTTATGAAACACCGGTTCCGGTATCATACCGGAACCGGTGTTTCATAAGCCGGTATGATACCGGATCCCGTATCATGGAACCGGTATCAAACCGGCTTATGAAACACCGGTTCCGGTATGATACTGGATCCAGTATCATACCGGAACCGGTGTTTCATAAGCCGGTATGACACAGGTTCCATGATACTGGGTCTGGTACGATACCGGTTTCAGAATGAAACTGGAACCAGTAACAAACCAGTATCACACTGAAACCAGCTTACTAGAATATTGTTTACAGAACTGCACTGGATTAGATACATTTATGGAGTACAAGATTTATCAAATTAACATAATTAAATCATTCAGTCAAAAATGTGAAACGTCAAATTAAAGAATAAGAAAAGTGTGTTTAATATGTTAAAGGTCTGTGTGATACATTCTTTTTCTGCTGCTTCAACAAATCTATTATTTTGTCAGAAAGTATTTTCCTGACTGCAGCTGTTGATGAGAGTTCAAAACCTTCCTGCTTCTCCTTTCTCTGGTGTACTGTTAACCAGAATCGCAATCCATCTGAAACAGAAAAAAAAAGCATAAAAAATGAGTCAAATGTTATTTGCCAAATAGATCTGGAAGCATGTAATATGAAGTGCAGAATTTTAGAGGGCTGCATTGAAGTTCAGCAACAACAGTGTAATAAAACTTTTCAACCATTTTATCATGCATACTTTTTGAGGCAACACAAAACAGCTTAGTTTCCTGTAACAAGCTAAAAAAAGTAGGGTACAGAAAATACTTCAGAGATACTGGATGATTATCTATTCTGAATCTAATCACAAGATAAAATAACTTAATCTTAAGTTGTAAAATGAAGAAAAGTGTTTTTTAATATTAATATTTTTTTGAGTTGGGAATGAATTAATATAATTTAATAAACATATCACATTTCAACTAAATTATACAAGCTGGAGTGTTACATTTAAAACGCTTTGTTTTAAAACACACAATTGAAGAATTGTGTGATTTATTAATTTATTTAACATTCATAGTATGCAGGAATTCAACTGAAAAAAATCACTTGAAATCCAATAATGTGTAGATAAAGTACAAAAAATTTGAAAACTCTAGTGACGTTGGAAATTCATTACATAAAACTTGTCATTGGAAACTTTAAGTAGATTTTTTTTACATACTACCAATATTTCCCATATTACAAGCCTTGAGATGTGTGTTCTTAGTATTGCAACCTTTTTTATATTTAAATTATCTGCAATCTATATAAATAAGAATGGAGTGTTTGTTTGTACATTCAATATTTTCGACCCATTTCAAGTTTGCTATCCGTTTTGGACCCTTCTGATGCCGAATCCGCCTTTTTCTCGTTTGGTGTCTGTCTGTCTGTCCGTCCGTCTGTCTGTCTGTCTGTCTGTCTGTATGTTGTGCCCTATACAAGTCCACGCGGTTTAAGATATTTTCATGGAAATTTGCATACAGTGAGTACTTATCTTCATTTAGAGACTGGAATTAGTTGCGAAAGTCTGTCTGTCCGTCTTTCTGTTCTATGCTCGATTTTGTGTTTCTGTGTTTGTGTAGGCATCACATGAATTGTATTCCAGATATTTGATTGCAGTGTATTTTATTTTATACATTATTTATTAGTGTAGTGAATACACTATTAAACATTTCTTAATTGTTATATTTAGATGAGTTTCATGCTAAAACACCTGAGTAACTATACTTTAATCAACCATAATTTGGTAGTTTTGGAAAAATTGGAATGTCTATTGAATATTACGATTACTTCGATTGCTTTACCAGTACTGCTGAAAAAGTAATTATTCTTCAAAAAATTATATTTTTTAATGGAATTTCAGCTCTGATACTTCATTTATTTCGAGTCTTATTTTTGTTCTTTGCGCAATGAAAACGATTTCGGAATATTTGAGACAGACGATATTTTTCAACGATACGAGAATGAATAAGATCGCGTGAGCAGTGATATTTCTGTTTCTTTCGCTCTGAATTAATTTCACATTTCTAAATTTTTTGCACTTTTAGTTGTAAATTGTGGCAACTGTGCGAGATCAAGAGATAAAAATGAATCACAAATTAATATCGTTAGAACAATTTTTCTGACATCTTTTATTTTGTTCTATTTCACTGTTTTCTGTTTTAAATATTTATTATTTTAATAAATGTGTTTTCCTTCTCATCACACGCAACAGCACCACAAAGTATTAGACTTAAAAATGTTAGGTAAGTCAGTATAAATTTTCAGTAAATTTTAAGTGCAGTTATGCCATTATTGAAAGAATAATGCCGTCATTTAAAGAATAATGCCGTTAATGAAAAAATAAAAATGTTTAAAAATCCAAACTAGAACTTTTTCCAACATTAAAAAATTTGTTGTAATAATGACAGGAGAAGATTGCAAAATTTCACAATGTCACATACCGGAGGCAAGAGTGCCACAAGTAAAAAAATATTGTTTTGTTGACTATGAGTGCGAGAGCACTCGCCGTAAATCGTAATTTTAATTAATTGAGTTGCATATGAAAAGAACTTAAGAAAGGGAATTCCAAATCTTCCTATAAATCGTCTTTTATAGTAGTAACCTTTGTATCACCTTTCGTCTTTTTGTAGCTTTGTCATACAGCAATTGTGCGATGTATGTGAAATGTATTACATGAATGGATATGCATGTGTAGGATTTGTGTCCAAAGTAAGTTGTAGAAAATATAAAGATGGCGAAAGGTGTTAAAAAAAATTTTATTCTACAAAAAACGTAAGTCATTATATATTTTGATTAGGAACCAAATTTCTGATCATAAAAAGGACCATAAGGATTCAATTTAAAACTGTATGTGTGTTAGAGAAACGGGAATTTTTAACAAGACTTAGTTGATCTTGGAATAATATCACACTAAGTAATTTTGAAAAATTTAAATTTTATGTCTTATGAGAAAGAAAGTCAAGGTTGCTTACACTATTTATTGAAGCTGTTCTTACGCAACTTATATGCATGTGAATCGTTCGTTGAAAGTGTATTTCTTTTTGTAAAAGGGCTGTAAAATCAACCTTCTGTTTATTAAAAAATTGTTATCGATTGGATTTGATTTTTCTACTCTGATGACATGTATTTAAAACAAAATCTCTGTTATTCCACATGTCACTGAATGGAATTTTCAGGAAAACTGCATTTGCTTCATATTAAATTAGTAACGAATGCTGTAACAATTTAATTTACTATCTTCTCATATTGATGATGAAATTCGAAAATATCGCTTACTAGATGAAATAATGGCACAATGAAAACATATTCATAGGAAAAGTAAGTGCAAGACAATCCACCGAAAATTCGTCATTTTTACTGAAATTGAATGCACGGGAATATTCGTAGTCACTCGAAAACTTAAAATCAACTTCAGCAGAAGTGTGACGAATATGAAAGGGATAATATTGTTGGATACAGCATATATGCATATTTGTGTCCGAAGTAAATTGTAAAAGCGACGGAGATGTTAAATTAGTATTACATTTTTTCCCCCGTACACTTAAATGATGCTAACATTCTTTTATGAAAAATAAATGATGATGACTTTTCAATCAACATATTATTAATTCAACCCGAGCAAAGCCGGGTATTTCTGCTAGTAGTAACTATAAAATTAACAATTAAACTATTGAAAGATTGAGAAAGACCAAAGATATATTTAACACTAGGGGGCCCGCCCCCTGCTCGCTAACGCTCGCCAACCCCCAGAGGATTGCTTCGCAATCCTCATTGGTTCGCTGCGCGAACCTATGCTCGCTTCGCTCGCATCAATGAAGACATGTGTCCTAGCAGAAGGAATTGTTAACAAAATATGATATTCCAAAAAAATATTTTTCAAATCTAAAATTGCTGTATTACAGAAAACATATATACAGTACCTCTAAAATCAGAATTCAAATGAAAACTTTGAGCAAATTTGGACTCGAAATGTGACCGCTGCATTGGAAATTGAATACCCAGCATGTTGTTTGTGTACATTTCCCCAGCTCTCGAACCACCCACACTTTTCATTGCGTTTGTTGTTGAAAGTTGAAGTGCAAGCGTCTTGTTGAACTATAATTGCTGGCCCTGAAAAGGACCGTTTTAAAATGGCCCTGAAAAGATCATCCGTTTTCTTTGATTTCTATTATAAACTGCAACAGCTCAACTAAAATTCATTTTTTTTCAATAAAATTTCATCCGATAACGCTTATAAATTCAATTGATGCGCGAGGTCATGTGGTAAACAAACAATCGTACAATGTTGCCAAAACGCGTTAACTAATAACGTCTTTTTTGCGTGCCACGTAAGAGAATTATATATATAGATACCATTTGCACTTAGCAATTGATAACAGCTGGGTCTGCAAGCTCATGTTAACTTCTTGAAACTAATAATTTTTTTTCTTCAGCTGTATATTTTCTTCCGGCTTTAGCTATAAAGATAATTTGTTTTTAAAAGCCATTTTCAATTCTGTACTTTTTATAAAAATAATATTAATACGGTAGAACTAATTTTCTATTTGTTGCAAGCAATGTTAAATATAAATATTTGAGGAATAGGGAAGTAACGAACGGTGGTTTGGCCTGATAGCCGAATATTTGTTACATCCCTACAGACTCGTGACGCTAAAAATAAGCAGTCGGAAACTTTATCAACCAACATATATTCAGAGGTGATTACTGTTTGACCACCAATCTAACATACAATTGAGCATGCACAGGGTACCTAAGGATAGAATTACCACATCCCCTCAATATTTCCAAAGGTACATGTATCTTAAATCATCACGCATGTTGAGAGTGGGGTACAACTAGGTTAAACTGCCAATTTGACTTTTAATGCACCCTTCTGTAACATAAAATGAATATACATATAGTTGCCCTGTATCAAATTAAATGATAAATAAAATTTTACCTCGATTTTTAGTCCAGCTTCTTCGTCAACCATAGACTTTTTGGCCTCATCATCCACCGTCATGGCCAGAAGCTCCTCTAACCTCTTGTAGATAAACTCTCCATTGTTCAATAAGTTCTTCAGTTTCTAAAAAATCGAGACAACGAATCACAATGTACCCCAATAAAATAGTGTCATTTGTAATCTACTGTTTTAGCGAAAATACATTAAAACATGTAACTTACCTGCAACGAGAAGAACAACGGCATACCAATAACCAGTTCCTTCAACGTTCGGCGATTTCAAGAAGACTTCATGGGCCCGAGGTAATTCAATTTCGAAAGAATTACAATTGACATTTTTTGCGTACTTTACTGGCACAATTGCCTCAACTTTATCCACTAGAAATTGAACTAACGCAAACATATCGTTAACTTTAAAAATATATATATATATATATCAACATCAACAAATGTACGCCTCGTGTTGCCATTTACAGAAAAGAAATGCTCAATAAAGCTACGCTGTATAAAATAATAAATACGCGATGTCTAAAAACATTAAGCCATGGAAAAAGTAAATTACGTTTTTTAACGGAACTGTCATAGAATTACATAATTTCACAATTTTTTGAACAATTAATAACACAAACGACAAGTATTTAGCCATTCCTTTCCCTAGTTCATTTTACTGCGCATGCGTATGATATCCTTGAATTACAAGAAAGCCTTGAATCGGTAACAATTTGTTTCTATTTATCGGGAGGGAGATTGACGAAGGGAATTGACGTGAAGAAGGGAAGTGAAGAAAATCAAGATCGTTCCAAACAAAAACAAACAAAATATTGTTTAACTGTCGCAACCATAAACCTCAAAGCACCTAACAATCTTAGAATTATTGTTGAAATTAAATTTTTTTGTTATTATTGAAACGGCTTCGCCATGAGTGAAAATCAATTATAAATAAAGAAAAGGAAAAATTACTTGGAGCCCGACGCTTCCGAGAAGGAAGTTGGATTGTTTCAATTTGCTTATGAATTAGCAGATCCAAGTTATCCTGAACCTGGTCCAATTGATATCTTACTTGGTGCGGATGTGTGTCCAGAAGTATTCCTTAATGGCCGCCTCAAAGCACCTAACTGTGCTCTTGTTGTCACACTAGAGAAAATTCGGGAAGATACGTAGTTAAGCTTCCTTTTAAGGATAACTTCCACACCTTAGGAAATTCCAGAAACCAAGCAATTAAATGTTTAAAACACATGGAAGGACGCTTTATTACCAATCCACTACTAAAAGAACAGACATTTTAGAGGTCGTTTTTTTGGCAGAAGTTGAAATTACATATCAAGCATCTTATTATTCACCTCATCATTGTGTTAGAAAGGAAGGGTTACCAAATTCTAAACTCCTTGTTGCATTTGATGGATCCACAAAAACCTACAAAAGATCACCTCTTCTCCAAGGTCATCAGCCATATCGTGTTGCAACCCACGGCCAAGGTCTTCTTGAGTTGCCGAGAGAGAACAGTACAGAAACTACTTAAGACAACATACTCCTACAGTACAAGCGTGGATCCAAAGTTTCCATTGTATCCGGAGTATGGGGAGCCAGTAAAAGTGTCTCTGCGAAGAGCAGTTTATGTTCTATGCCATCGAGTGGTGCAGTCTTTCTTCACAGTGTGAATTGCAAAAAGAGCTGTTTTATAGCAACCTTCATTCCAGAAATAATGTCCATCTGAACCTGTTCCACTAAACTCCATCAGTCAGGTGTCCTGTCAGAAGTGCCGCAACTGAGCAACCAGGGCACTCAACTTCTAAATTGTCCAACTGCTTCCTAAGAGAATGCAGTCCCCATTCATGGAATTGCATATTCCAGCACAAACCGAATACGATTGCATTGAACAGCTATCAAACCAGTGACAGTTGACCCAAAAACCATTGTAGCTTGGAGAACAACCATATCACCAATCTAAACGCCAGACCTCGACTCTTACAAACATTCTTTCAACAAGACCAATGAATTATTTCGGCCAGAAATATTATTTAGATTCTTTTAAGAAAATGCATAATCTGTGTAGCTTAATCATGAACTGCAAATTAAATTCGAGGTCATCTATCTGGATCTCGAGTTAATCTGTCCAGACCATTTTTTGCAGAGTAGCATGGACTCAAATTATATGGTGCTGTGCTGCATCTTATAGCATTATTTTGTATTTATTTAAACTTTTCCAATGCCTTTTTTGCATGTCATTTGTGGAAATTGACAAATTGTATTTTGTGTATTCTTTGAAATCTCATTTCAAGGTGGGTGGAATGATAGATTTTGTAGTGCCTTCTACTAGTCACTGCCAAACTCTTGTAGCGCTAACGGCTATGTTGATATCCCACATTTGATATCACTAGTATACGGTTTGTGCGCTACGTTACGAGCCTTACCTTTTTCACCATTTACTACAACTTCAACTCTTAACTATAACTGGTAGTACATTCTCAATGCAATAAATTAATCTTATTAATTCCTGAGCAGTGAATGTAGTCTGATATGGCTATCAACATTATGTCTAGTTGTTTACGAGGCATAAAATTGAGTGGACAACATAAAATGAGGTTTAAAATGACAACTTGAAATTAATACAATGCTGGGAATCTGCTTATTTTTAGATGAGATTAAATTAATTGGGTTTGAATGCCAAGAGTTACATGCCAGCAGAGAAGTTGTAAGTAAATTGTTGAAAATTTTTTTTACGATATGGATATGCAATATGGAAAACGTGTGGAAGCTCACATGGTAGAACAGGTCAAACATGTTAAAATTAAATTAATTTTTAACTGTTGAATCAGTAACTAATGGTGACGATGATTATTAGGATGTTGATATTTGAAGAATAAATATTTTTGATTAAAAAATTGTAATTTTTCTCAAAATGGGATGGATTTCAATCCTCTACTACCTCCTACTTTCACCTAGAATTGTCTGTATTGAAAACTATTTTACCATTTGTTTTTATAGTGTCACGTAAAATAGCAGCTAAACAAAGTTCATATCCATTTGTCGATCGCAGGTCATAAGAGACTCATTAGTTTTCAATTTATCACTATATATCTTGTCTCCAGTTCTGATATTAGCATAAATGGCTTGTTAATTAAAAAAAAAACAGCTAACATTTAAACATGTATAGCTAATTTTACTTTTAAAAATTAGATTGCGCCTATACTTTATTAGAGGGCTATTATCTCTCTCCGGATTCATTTCCATACACATATGGTCAATCACACTTATTGTATTACAAGTCTTTAAGTTATTATTACAAGTATTTAAGCCAGTATACTGTCTTAAATACTTTCAGTACATTTTCAAACTGGTTTCAAAATTTCCAGTATGTTTGAAAACCGGTATCAAAATTTCCAGTATGGTTTCATACCGGCTTCAAAATTTCCAGTATGTTTGAAAACCGGTATCAAAATTTCCAGTATGGTTTCATACCGGCTTCAAAATATCCAGTATGCTTGAAAACCGGTATCAAAATTTCCGGTATGGTTTCATACCGGCTTAAAAATTTCCGGTATGGTTTCATATCGGCTTACAAATTTCTGGTATGGTTTCATACCGGCTTAAAAATTTCCGGTATGGTTTCATACCGGTTTCAAAATTTCCGGTATGTTTTTACTGGTTCCGGTATCATTTTGATACTGGTATTTTGAACTTTTTCCAATAGGGTATTCTTCCTGACTGGGAAGACGAGGCACAAAAGTTTCTTGTGGTCTGTTCCACTGTCTTTGATTTTGATATCCGTCTTGTGGTGGCATCGTCTGATAACTACCCTGGAACTGCGGGGTTTGGTGTTGGACTTGGTTGTGTCTAGGCCCAGAGGCACGAGGAACCAAAAAGTGGGGCTGCATTTGTGGTGGTTGTGCTTGGTACCCATATCGATAATAGTTTTGTCGTGGTCTATAGGGTCTTGCTGGCATGTTTTGACTTATGTTGACTCTTTTAAAACTGTATCTGTCGTTCATGAAATGGCCTTTTTTGCCCACAGTACAAACACGTGATGTCACTGGGAGCCCCTGCAAGTTGTATTTCAGGTTGCTCTTGTTGTGGTTTTGCTCCAACTTGGATCTCACTGATGTGAGCAATGATCTTATCGAGCTTAGCCGTAACCATCGATATCATGGCCGCACAACTAGTTTCTGGCTTCATACAACTGATATCCCAGTCCGTCGTATCCCTCCGCGCTGTGTTTCGCCGGAGCTTATGCGTTTTATTTTTCTACTTTATTAAAACTAGCGTACCTGCTGATATTTTCTTTCTAAGGAAAATAACTTCATTTTTACTTTGGTTGTGTTCGAATAAATCTAACTGCTTACTTTAGTTAACCTTTTAAAAACTTCTAGGCTTGCTATAGTTTAAATTACACTATACATTTATCTTGTTTTAAATAATGACCATAAATACCTAATTGAGATACAAAATGTAAATTTTTAAAATTTAAGGACTTATTTAAGATAAAAAAGTTACACAAATACACTGTTTATGAAATAAAGTACAAGAAAAGAACAAAACCAAATCAGAAAAACATTTTTATTATCAAACCAAACAGCAATATTTCGGTATAACTAAAATTTAAACTAAGCACAAATTATTAAAAATTTAAATGAAATCAACACAGCATTAGATATTGATACATTTAACTAAGAAACATCAACATGGCTAAAACTTAGAATAATAGACTTATGAACATCAGGAAAGAATGAATTTTTAAAATATTTGGTGCATTTAAATTTATGAAAAAAATAATAATAAATAAAAGATCATATAAATTTGACCAACTTTCTTTGGTTGGAACAATTTGCTTCATTAACTTCAGTTTTCTTCTTACCTTTCTTATCGCTATTCTTTTTTAAATAATTAGATGCTACTACATCATCATTACATTTCTTGCAAAAATTATTAAGAAGGATGTTTGAAGATGCCCATAAAACATTTTTAAGAATAGTGCCTATGTTATGAAAATTCTCACACGTTTCTTCAGATAGCAACATATCATTATCATCTAGTATAGACATAGTAATTGACAAAACAATTTTACGCTGATCTTTTAACTTTAAAAATTCAGATTTAAAATTCGTACATAGCTTATTTACGACAACATAATTATATAACACTGCATTTACTATGTGTTCTTTAAAAAACTTTAATTGTCCTTTATCTAAGTTTTTAACAAAATCATAATTAACATTTAAATTCAATTTTTTATTACACAAATGAGTTTCTGCACGTGATTCACAGTATTCTTTTTTTAATACTTTATGTATACAATATCCAGCTATATAAATAAATACTGGTACATATGAATTCACATCATCTAAATCTGAATATTCAACAGTAATAGGAAAATGTTTGCCTTCAATATCATAATCATCTATAAAATCACCAACTTCAAAATCGTTAATTACTATTTCACCAAAAGCTTTTGTTGGAATTTTAAGTTGCAATACTGACTTTATCCTCAATTTTTTTTTCACACTCCAATAACTGTTGTAATGAAATATGATACTGTGAACCTGCGAGCTGCCTATATAAACTAAATCTACTTTCTAAATCATCAGTTTGAAATTTACCAGGCAATATATATAAAATGTTTAATTCATCTTTACAATATTTCGTTATTTGAATTATTCCCAGAACAGTAAGTTTTAGTGCTACATGCGTTTCCTTAGAAAACATTCCAGTTGAAGGTTTCATTTTTTCCCATTCTTCTAACCAATCAGCAAATTTATGAAGAAAGACTAATTTGTCATCATTTTCATCATATTTTAATGGAGTCTGATAATTATTATTCATTCTTGATCCTTTTATTGCATATTTGACATTAAGGATTTTCCACCATGTAAGAATTACTGTTAAAAAATCTGCTGTGTCCTGGAAGTGTGGCAACTTGTGTTTATCACCCAATTCAATTAAACCCTGAGCAAGAAATTCATTAAAGACACGCAAAACTAAATCAACATTTTGTCTTTCTAAATTTGTAGGATAAAGTGCCTTATGAGTCAACTTAAAACCAAACTTAATTAGCGAGTTACATTCTGCATCATAAAGAAGACGGACAGTGTCTAAAGAGACAGTTTTGAAATTATGTGGATCATCTGTATTAAATCCCTCCTTAAAATTTGGATAGTAAAAACATTTCCCGGAATTTTTTTTGATTCAGCCAATTATTCCTCATGCATTTTAGTAAGTGAACACTGTCGATAAGAAAAAAAAGTGGCTTGTTTTTATCCGAAGGGTGAGGGTAGACAAACTGAAGTTTTGGTGGTGACAGAAAGAGTGACACAGCTTTTCGATTGATTGCATTATTATCTGTAATAATACACAAAACACTAAATCCTATATTTTCAAGACCTAAAATTACCTTCTTAAGATATATATGCAAAGTTTCACCAGATAATGTTTTGACAGGCAATACATGTACAACATCTTTATATTTTGATAAAACACTTTTAATCATAAAAACATGTGCACTGGAAGCACAAGAATCAGAATCATAACTAGCCCCTACAATAATACCACCTTTATATTCCATAAACTCTTTTAAATGTATTTCATCCACCATTAATATTATTAATTTATCTTGATCATCTAGCAATGAATACTTTCTTTTAATGTAATAAAGAAAATAAGAATCAATTTGTTCACTATGAGGATCTAAATTGTATGAAGTACATAAATGCTGGACAGTATTAGGATGAGGAAGATTAATAACGTCACTTTTTCTAACAAATCGATACGCTTGAGGAGCAATTGTATATAATAATGTTGCAAATATTAAAAAAAAAGTATCACTAGAATATCTAAATGCATTCTTGTTACAACACAGGAAAGATATTTGTTCAATTATAAATTTCAGCATATTTTCATTAATATTGTCACAATTTTCTAATGAATGTAACGCATCAATAATAAAAGAAATAACAGGTATCTGATTTTCAATTTTCTTCTCGTCTATTTTCTTCTAGTCATTTAATACCTCATTTAATTCATTTATGTTCTTAATATAACATGGAAAAGAGAACTTACTTATTTTGCCCAACTTTAATCCATCATTGTAACACGTTACTTCCAAATCGTCGTTAATTACAACAGATTTTTTAATAATTGGCACTGGCTGAGAAACAATATTTAGAAACATCATGAGAGCGGTACAGTTTACTACAGTCCAATATTCTTTATCGATAAAATTCAAACGCGCTTGAAGTTCTTTCAAAGAGGAGAATGTTCGTAGCTCATCATATTCTTTTTTGGAATCCAGGCCTGCTTCTATAGCTTTGTTCAAGAAGTCGATATCCATTTTACTTTTCTTGCTTTCTGGACTGTCTCTACAAGATGTATTCGAAGATAAATAAGATGGGATATTTGGAAACTGCGTGGGCACAGCATTCGGATGTAACCTATAAGAAACATTCTCTCATTAAAACAATGAAGTTGTATACATGTATAAACACACACAAGTTACGCATAAACACACACAAGTTACACATAAACACAAATTAAAATTTTACTCACCTTCTAATTTTTAAAGCTGCTTCTATAACTCTTCCAGTTTTTTCATTGATAGCTTTTGCACTTGTTATGAAGTCTGTTTCTTTAAAATGCAGTTCACAGACCTGAAAACGATAGTCAAAATCATTAAACTCTATATTTCCCACTGTTTACAAACATAACTAATATAATATCGAAATTCTCTATGCAGAATATAGAATAACAAAACGTAAGTCTTGACTTTTGGATATTATTATATTTTCTGTTTGATCAAATAGCTAATTTACCATACTGAAACGAAATTTAAAATAAGTTCATTCGATTTCGATTTGTAATGAGATAGTCTGTCTTTAAAATGCAGTTCACAAACCTTAGGACAATAATCAATAATTTAAAGCCATCTTTTCTATTGTTTGCAAATATAACTAATAGAATACATAAATACTACGCAGAATATAATAACAAAACAATTATTGACTGTACTTTTTGGAAAGTATTATTATTATACATAGCTAGAATTTATAACTGATAATTTACCATACTAAAACAAAATTAAAATAATTTAATTCACTTTGCAATGAGATAACAATAAGAATAATTAATAAAACATTTCCTTACCTTACTGTACTTGGTCGGTTCAAAATGGTCACGATGTATGGCGTTAATCCATTTTTGGCGGACTTCTTCACTTTGGGGGAAGGAATAAACTCTATATTTGGGCCCATTTCTATTATTAGAGTTGCACAAAGGTACAACACAAGGGGCTGGCATGGTTTCCTAGCTTTAATTGCCTAATTAACGCACAAAAAAAAAGAACTTTGATCACACAACATACACTTCTCACACATACGCCGTGGATACAACCGTTACAACTGTTGGATCTCAGTTGAGTGACGTCACGACCAGATTTGAAATGACTGTATCGGCCGCTACTATCGATGGTTACGGCTTAGCGGACAAGACATCACTTTGGGAAGGAATTTGGTGAATCGGCTGGAGTAACATTGATTGGTCATGGAGTTGCTCACAGCAAGTGTTATTGAGCTGTATTTTATAGGCTATTTTGACAGACTCTTCAAAGGTGGCGGGTTCCTTGTCCTGAACTTTTGTTTTGATGTTTGTTGAAAAGCAAGTCACTGATGAATTTTACTAATTTTATTTTGTCGATTATTTGTTTGGCCTCGTTATCTCTGGCTACACTATATATTTTCTGTGCCGCTGTTCTGATACGATGGGCAATATTTTTCACGTTCTCGTTGGTGTTGTAGGAGATTGCTTGGAAATTTTGGTAGTGATGGTGTTTTGTCAACTGAGGCACAAAAAATTCTTTGAATACCTTCTCAAGATCTTCAAGGTTTGTACAATCTTGAATTTTTAGATCTTGCAAAAACAATTGTAACGCTGAACAAGAGAGTCGGGCTTCTAATACAGTTTGGATGTTAGTAAATTCCCCTTTGTATAAATCTGACACTAGACGGAATTGTGTGAAAAATGCAGGAAATGTATTTTTATCGCCGTCAAAAACGGGTATAAGATTAAGTTGAGACGAATGAAAGGTATTGCGATTCTCCCGTGTAATTTCGTTTTGCATATGGAACTTGTCCTGACTAGTTTCCTCCACAGCAGGTGCGCCATTTCAGCGACATTCTGAATGAAACCATTGTTTCACGCCAAACACTACTTGATATATAATGCTACGTCTAGATAGTCCATTTTCCACAATATTCTGTCCGTCTAATTTGACACCTCTAGTCTCTGTCAAGACGGCTGCCTTGTTATGCCCGCCACATCATGATGTATCACAGCCGTTAGTTAACAGCATCACTTTATTAGGAAACCGTAATTTTTACAGTCAGTACATCATTGGAAACATGGCGCTCATCCAAAGAAATGAAGCCCAATTCTTATTGTAAAAATATAAAAGTTACAATTGAAAAAATGTTTTTTTTTCAAGAAAATCACATTTAAGATATCCTTTTGTTGTAAAATTTTCTGCAGATTTCAAATCCGTTGAAATTTTTACTCTATCTGTAACGATTGCAAAGATAGAAACTTAGTCTAGAGTCAAAACTTTTGAATTGTTTTGTTTCTCAAACAAAATAAACCATCACAGCTGTTGTAGGCAGTAGACGACAGCAAAATGGAGATTGTGTCCTGTAGATCGAACCGTGTGCAAGCTCCCATAATCTTCTTCGTGCCACCAAAAGAATTTATCGTACGATATTTTATCGTTTGACCGAAATCAATATGGGTGCAAGTAGCGTGATAGTAGCCATTGAGACAAGAAGCCCATTTTGCAAAAAAAAAACGCATGTTCTGCGAGAAGAAAATCCAAATTTCACCAAGCCCCGAGGGGCATTCCTTCTTTAGGTTTGTGCGGGCTTCACAACCCCGGGGTACCTGAGTGATCTTCCCTCCCTTTCGTTCTTCTCCTCCTCTACCCTTTGCTTTTTCTTCCTCCCTCCTTGTGGTTGCCTCTTCGGAGGTGAGGGCTCCCCTTGAGAAGCTTTTCGACACTGTTCTTTTAGCGCCTCTTGGGGATTATATCACCCACGTGTTTGCCGTGCTTGGAGACCTGTGTCTTCGGAAAAGGTGATCCTGGTGATTGAGGGACAACATAACGCCCCAATACATTGCTTCGGCTCCTGCTTCGGATAAACAGGAGGTGTACTTTGGTCTGAGTACAATAATCGGCTGGTGGGAACACCCTGCTTGGGCAAAGGACCCCCTCACCAACTAGCTCTTTAGGGCAGTCATAGAGGTGAGTTGGGTTCGTATAGTCCCTGGCTAGCACCGGTACAAGAACCTGTATCCCCTCGTTGGACTCCATGGTGGGTGGTGCCGCCGGGGACCATTTATTTCCATTTATTTATCAAATTCCATTTATTTCCATTTATTTATCAAATTCCATTTATTTCCATTTATTTATCAAATTCCATTTATTTCCATTTATTTATCAAATATGGAAAACCTAAACTCAACTTCTCCTTCAGTGGAGCACCAAAGTAATAAAAAAATGATAACAATTTACCAGAACAAAAAATTTTTATTATGAAAACTAACCAAGGAAATCTGAAAAATATATCTGCTTACTTCATAAAACTATACTAGGAATGGTTGGAGAGACGAAGAACATAAAAAAACACAAGCAAGAGATTTACTCATTGAAGTATCAAATAAAACACAGGCTATAAACATCCAAAAAATAAAATCCGTCGGTCCAATAGAAGTAACTGTTACACCCCACAGATCTTTGAATTCATGCAGAGGTGTTATATCTGAATCAGATATAGTTCATGATACGGAACACAAGACATCTTGGAATCGCTATCCGAACAATATGTAATTAACGTCAAGAGAATCACAATTTCAAGAAATAGTCAAAAAATACCAACTAAACACTTAATATTAACTTTCAATACAACAAGTCTACCTAAGCATGTTAAAATAGCCTATATGAATTGCCCAGTTCGACCTTTCATACCTAACTCAGTTCGTTGTTTGCCAAAGATGCGGCCACTCTTTCATGGCTTGCCGTGGCAAAAAGACCTGTGCAAAATGCTCTAGTACAGATCATAAAACCGATATCTGTACATCATCATCCCTTTGCTGTGTGAACTGCAAAGGTAACCATCCAGCTTTTGCCAGGTCTTGCCCTAAATTTCTAACAGAAAAAGAAATCCAAACTATTAAAGTGCAACTAAACATTTCATTTCTGCAGGCCCGAAAAATTGTAAATGATCGCACCCCGAAACCTGGAATATCTTACTCTTCAATAATTTAAAAAAACCTACAAAACTAACTGAACTCAAACCGATGTAACTATTTTTAAGCCATCAGCCCAACATAAAACTTCAATGAACCAACCTATAAGGCCTCTTTTTTTCTAAAGCATCATCAAATACAAAACAGATAAATCAACCAAATCGATCCATAAATACTTCTTTAAAAAGAGCCATATCATCTTAACAAAGCAATATTAAAATAACAAAAAGTTCTTCTCAAACCTCTCTTCAAACTGACGTTACATCCAGAAATTTCATAACTGATCCTTCTACCAGCAACCTCATAAATCTATATAACACCGAAAGTGATATTTCCTCTGTAGAGAGTTATGGCTTGGAGACTTCGCCACCCAAGTCCAAGAAGGAACTTCGGCAAGACAGATCTCGTCCTAGGACGAGAAAACGCAAGTAGTTTTCTCTTTTCTTTTATACTTTATTTTTATGGCTTCCTTTCTTTCCTGGAACTGCCGGGGTTTTCGTCAAAACTTTTATGATGTTAAAGACATCATAAACAACCACAAGCCAGCTGCAATCGCCGTCCAGGAGACCTATCTAAGAAACAATGACACTACTAACATTCGCTATTTTACTATATTCAGAAAATATTACGATGATGGCCAAAGATCATGTGGAGGTGTTGCATTGCTTACCTCCCATGACTTTCCAATCACTCAAATTAACCTTAAAACAGATCTACAAGCTGTTGCTGTAAGACTTCATGTCAATATTTTAATAACAATATGCAATTTATACTTACCTCCTAACACCCATGTCGCCACTTCTGAATTAAATAATTTAATAGACCAACTTCCGCTACCATTCATTATACTTGGTGACATAAATGACCATCATATTCTCTGGGGCAATTCAGACATTAATAGTAGAGGCAAACAAATTGAAAAACTAATAACGGACAATGGTTTATGTATAAAATAAAGGCCAACCTATATATATATATATATATATATATATATATATATATATATATATATATATATATATATATATATATATATATATATATATATATATATATATATATATATATATATATATATATATATATATATACTTACGTTCACACACCTTCACTTACCTACCATTCAATAGATCTGGCAATTTGCACTACCTCAATTTTACCATTTTGGACCTTTTCTCTGGATCCTTACCTTTACAATAGTGATCATTATCCTATAAAACTAAAATATGCAGGCCAATACCAACCTCCCTCTGTCAGCCAAACTAACTATATATTTGAAACTGCCAACTGACCACTCTTTACTAGCCTCGCAGATATTTCTAACACAGTAGACACTGGTGACATCGATGAAGTTACTTCAAAAATAACATATATAATTTTGGCAAGTGATGACGCTTCCATTAAAAAGTTATTAATGCGCCTAAAAACAGAAGAAACCTTGGTGGAATGACGATTGTAGCGATGATTACCGGAAACAAAGGAAGGCCTGGAATATCTTCAATACATATCCAACAAGTGAAAATTATATTATTTATAAAAAAAGCGGCCTTTCGAAAAGTACAACGACTTAGTAAGAGGGATTCTTGGATGAATTATGTAAACAGTATAAATAGTAAGATCACAAGTAAACAACTATGGAACAGGATCAAAAGAATTTACGGTGTTTACCCCAATAGACAAATTCCTATTCTAGAACATAATAAGCAAATACTATCAGCGCCCAAAGACAGAAAATACAATTGGCCCATGCCTTTCCAAAATATCTAGCTCCAATAACTACTCTGAAAGTTTAAAAAAAATTAAAATTGCATCTGAAAAGAATAAAGTTAATTTCACTTCAAACCGTATATTATCATATAATTGTGATTTTGCTTTTACCGAATTGACAAAAGCTTTATCCTTAGTTCACAAATCAACTCCTGGCACAAATAATATTAGTTACATCATGCTCAAACATGTTTCAAATAGTTCTTTAAATCATCTCCTGAAATTTTATAACATAATTTGGAATGAGCACACTTTTCCGCAGTCCTGGAGATATGCTATAATAATACCCATACTGAAACCGAATAAAGATCCCAAGAACCCTTCGAACTACCCTCCAATAGCCCTGAGAAGCTGCTTATGCAAGATTTTAGAAAAGATGGTCAACGCGAGGTTGGTTTATATATTATAAAAAGATAAATGTCTCTCTCCACTTCTCAAAGTAGTTTCCGAAAAAGTCGATCAACTGTTGACAATTTGGTCGCTCTCGAGACTGAAATTATAAATGCTTTTGTTCAAAATAAACATCTCGTCTCGATTTTTTTCGATATCGAAAAAGCCTACGACCGAACATGGAGACATGGAATTTTAAAGGACATTTAAAAAAATAATATAAGAGGTAATCTGCCTATTTTTATTCAAAAATTTTAGAGAAAAGATATTTTAAAGTAAGAATTGGATCTATTTTCTCATGTTTTTATTCAAGAGGAGGGAGTACTACAAGGCAGGGTTTTAAGTGTGACTTTATTTATTTTAAAAATTAACAATATTGTTTATCAATTGCCTCCATCAGTAAAAGGTCTTATTTACATTGACGATCTGCAAATTTCATGCTCAGCTAAAGACATTCGTTTGAGAGAGAGACAACTACAACAGGCCGTAAACAAAATCACACATTGGACTAACGAAAATGGTTTCAGTTTTTCACCTTCTAAAACCGCTTGTGTTCATTTTTGCAGAAAGCGAAATCTTCATCTTGACCCTGAAATATTTTTCAGATATATTTTTCAAAGATATAATTTATTTAATGTTGTGGACAGTGTGAAATTTTTAGGTATCACATTTGACAAGTTGACTTTTCAACCGCATATTTTAAATCTACGCAAACGTTGCGAAAAGGCTCTTAACATCTTACGAGTTTTATCAAAATTATCATGGGGATCTGATCGTACTTGCCTTTTAAAAATTTATAGATCTTTAATACGATCTACATTAGACTACGGCTGCATGGTGTATGGTTCTGCATGAAAATCTGCTCTTCAAACTCTGAACACTATCCACCACACAGCTTTGCGCTTATGTACTGGTGCATTTAGAACTTCACCCGTAAGCAGCTTATATGTGGACGCTTTGAACCTTCGCTGGACTTAAGGCGACAGTTGTTGTCCTTAGAATATTATTTTAGAATTTACTCAATCCCTCATCACCCATTGCATGCCACTCATCACAGTCCATATTTAAAACGCCTTTATCAAGCTAAAACATCCTTCATCCATACTTTCCACTTGAGAATGCTGGATTTGATGAACGGATCCGAAATTTCTTCACTTGGTGTCACCCAGAAAAAACTGTATTCTTTCTCTCCTTAATTTAATCATGATTTTGAATTTCAAAATCCATTCCAAAATTTAAATAAAGCAGATACCTCTGATACTATATACAAAAAACTCTTTCAAAAGCATTTAGAAAATTACTCTAATTTTATTCAAACTTACACGGACGGATCTAAAAGGGCAGACTATGTTGGAGCTGCGTTCACTACTAATGATTCTCTTCACAGTTTTAACTTCACCCTTCATGTTCTGTTTTTACCGCTGAAATAATGGCCATCTATAAAGCATTAGAAAATATAACTGATCATGGTCATAAAAAATGTATCATTTTCACTGATTCATTAAGCGTTTTACAGACATTGAAACATCCTGACCATGACAATCACCCCATTGTTTTAGAGTCACTGAAAAAAATTTATAATCTTTCATCCAAAAATTTAAACTTGGTATTTTGTTGGATCCCATCTCATGTCGGGATATCATGAAATGAAATTGTTGACTAGGCCGCCAAATCGGCCGTAAATTATATTAACCATACTATCTCTTATCGTGACTTAAAATCTATCATTTACAAATTTTTAGAAGAGAAATGGCAGTGCGAATGAAGTGAACAAACTGAGAACAAACTCCACGCTATCAAATTAAATATAACTCTATGGCAGTCACCAGCTTTAAGACGACAGAATGTAATTCTAACACGTCTCCGTATTGGACATTCGCGAATAACCCATAGACACCTCCTCCTCGGAGAAGATCATCTCATTTGTAATTACTGCATTTGCCTACTAACCGTAAAACACATTTTAATAAAATGTTCTCATTTTAATAGGCAACGACTTAAACATTTTAATTCATATGTACCTTGACTTTAAAAGACATGGTTGGAGTGAATCCTCATCCGAATGTTTTTAGCTTTTTACATGACATTGGTTTTATCCATCACATATAATTTTATATAGCATTCATTCATTATGTTTTGACTCATTTCAGTTTATTATTACATTATATATGTGATTTTTTTTTATCTTGAGTTTGTCATAATATGTCCCGAGAGGACTCAATGCCACAAAATCATATCCAATCCAATCCAAATTTCACCAAAATTGATGATAACCTTACTTTGATTACTATCGGTAGTTTAAAAAAATTTTGTCTTTTTTTTATATTTTTCACATTTTCTTTTTAAGTGACAACTTTTGTGTATGCCTTGTTTTAGGTCGTTATAAAAATTTTTAGGTCCTTGAAAAATATTTTTTTTTGGTTTTGAAAAGTCCTTGAATTTTTTTTGGATAAAGGTGTGGGAACCATGTGTTACTGCGTAACTTTATGAAATTCAGGAACAGCGTGCAAACATATATGCAATAATATAGTATATATATATATATATATATATATATATGTAATGTCTTCCATGTAATAACATACTGTGATTGTATAAAAAATTTTGTAAGCATGGACATATGAAAAGAACTTAATAATCCATGCAATAAATACTAATTTCAAAATATCAAGATTTAAAACCGTTTGCTACAAGGACAAAAACATCACGCAACGTAGCAAATCGGAGATGAAGGTGTGGGAGGATGAACCAATAAAGTGGTCGCAAAGTATATATGGAAAAAATTTTTTCGCCCAGTCTTCCATGGCACCCCTCCTAAAATTTGCCAATAGGCTAGAAACTGTGTGATTGGCAAAGTTTCAGCTCATCCTGATAATATTAATCCGTGCCACATTGAGGTTAAAGTTAATAAAAACAGCAATTTTTAACAAAAAATCGTAGTTTTTACGCTTTAAAATCGAAACTATTCGTCCTAGAAACCTGGTTCTTGTCTAATTTCAAATTTTACTGACTTGAAGTTTGATATCATACGCTCTTTTTTGCTAAAACGGATATAATGATCTTTAGCATTTTACAGGTAAGGTCGTAGTGGATATCCTCAAAATTAAATTTTTATGCAAAGCCTCTAAAAACATTACAATATTCAATTACATTTGCTTTCCAGATATTGCTTTTGTATTTTTCATTTTGTTCATTAAAAAGGCTTTTGTTAGAGGTATTTTTAAAAATAAATCCAACATTCAAATTCAAAATGAAGGAATTAAGGGTAAAGAAGAGGAAGCAAGGAGTAAAAATGACAACAAATAGGGTTCAAGTGTATTTTATTAATTAAATAGTTGAATTAGTTGTTATAATTTATGTCCCTTTTTGTCACCTTTTTGGTTCAATTAGTCACTTTTCTCACCTATTTGGACCTTGAAACCTGTTAGGTGCCCTGCGATTGTAAAATAATTCTGATTTGCAATTCTTATATTTACATGCTCCAAATAGTATGCAGCGTCATTCACTATAAGCAGCATGTTCGTTAACTATCTTAAAAATTCATAAAATTTCCCTACATACACAATTGAAAATTTCAGAGTTTGGAGACACAACAGTGACAGAATCAAAGGATCTTATCAGACATACTGAGGCTAAAAACTGGTTTAGTTAGATCTAAGCAAATTTTATCAAAAGTTTGACCCTGTGCTTTATTTATGGTCATTGAAAAGGCTAATCTAATATGAAATTGTTTACGCTTGAATTTAAAAGGCATATTACAATCAGAGATAGAATGAGAGGTAAGATTGATTGTTATTATCAGCACTAATTTTTTTTTGCCACAATGATTTTTTCTCCAGTTTAATTACTATTAGTCTTGTACCCATTGCATAGACCTTTAGAAGGTGCTAAAATTCTAAGTAACATAATGATAGCTCCTGGTTTTAATTTTAATTTGTGAGGTGGCATTCTGCAGGATAGGATGATCGAAAGAAATCACATTGTAAGTCTACCAATGGAAGATTAACTTTTTGTAAATTCAGGCTATAAGACTTAAGCAGTTCATTAATTTCTGCAAGGGCGTAATGGGGGCCAGTTTCTTCCGAATACCTATGCATGAAATCTTCAGAGAGAGATTGTTTATGTTGAGTCCAAAGATCAGGAATGTTCTCAACTTCCCCAAACCCACAAATTATAGCAAACAAAATTCGCAGATACAGTGGCGGATCAAGTGAAGTGAAGGTCCTGTTGGAGCCTGGTGTCTATGGTTGAATTGGCGAGCTGTAAGCTCGCCAATGAGGCGATAGCTTCACCAAAATATATCCCGTCTTTGGCAGACGCTAGATAGCATTAGAACTCAGCGGACGCACTACTGTGCTCCCAACCTCTTGTATGGAAAGGGGGATTGCCCCAATGCAAATAATCGTGTAAATAGTTTATTAATTGTAAATAAATTTTACTTATACCTAGTAGCTATCTCTAGTACCTCATACAGTCCACTATTTAAATCCAAAGGAATTTTCCAGCGACCAGGTCATAGTAAAGACAAGGACCAGATGCGCGCAACAAAGGGGGAAAGCTGTTCTTACATTTGTCCCGTCTAAAGCGAAATCTAGTTGAAACTCCCCGTCTCGAAATCCCCAAGGCCAAAGAGCTTCCTTCTCAGTTTGTACTTGTACGCATTCGAACAGTACTATCGCACATCAAATTGTAATTATTTTGTTAATAGTTTGTCTGACGTTGGTTTTGGTATAATTAAGGATATTTTAGCTTGGTTAGAGAGAGTGTGATTATAGTTCAATGTATCATCTGTCAGTGCAAAATATAAGTGCCCGTTAAGGTAAGTACCCGTCTATTTATCGGCTTATCACCATAATTGCTGCACCTAGTAATCATCTGTTTGTAGCACTTATGCAATTTAATCTTTACGAAATTTTAAATAAAAAACTGGCCAAGTGCATGTCTGACCACGCACAGGGTAGAGTTCCGTAGTCAGTACACAGGCTATACAAAATTCTTATAAGACATCTGAGTCAAAACTAGATGTATTTTAAGTATACAAAGTTAATTTACAGTTCGTTTATACGGAATTTCTATGAACTTTTTATACAGACTCAACTACGTGATTAAGTAGGTCGATTACTACTTGTAAACTAGAAAAGCGTACTTATCGCTGATAGCATAAATTCAAGATGAATTCAATTTCTGTAGATCAATATTTATATGGTTTTACACTTATGTTACGTTACGATTTCCGATGGCCCTCACTTCCTATTATGTATGTGCGGAACTTGGGGATTCCCGCTGGATTGGCGAGAGTCGAGGTGAAACGAAGCTCTTGTCCTAACGAGAAGGGGGTGCTTCGACCCCTTTCTGGCTGGCCTAAGAAGGAGGAGACGACGAAGGGAAGCGGACCGGACTGAGCTGTTCCTGAAAAGCAAGGGCGACCCGAACGACATCTCCGGATGCGATACATCAGTGATGCCCAGCTCTTACGACTGATGTCCATAGGTTCCCGGCGAATCCATTCCCTCTTCATCTGACGGAAAGTCTCGGTCTCTTGTCATGATCCAGCGGTTCCCCAGGTAAAACTGATTTTGCCTATTTAACTGGACACCAATAAAGTGGAATTTCCCAGGAACTACTAGTTGCATTCATTTCAACTGAAAAGCAACTTCACAATGGTGCCGTGACGCCACCGAATCGGTTATTGCGGAATAGATGAGTCTTCATGGACATAACGTTTCCATTGTCGAATTCCATAATCGAATTGTATTTCGATTAAAAATACTTTAATACAGGTTTAAATGCCGAATGATCAAATTAAGTGGGTGTCCAGCCGTTTGTTTTGGTGTATAGATATTACTTACGTAGATCAGTTTATGAATTAATGTGCATTCCCTTATATATATATATATTGATATTACTTTTCCAGATAAGGTTATTGATGTATGTGTGCATTGTTCAAAAGTATTACATTATATTGTTTTCATTATATATGCATGCTTGTTGCTGATGGGTATTATAAAGTGGATGAAATGTATTCTTGTATATAGTGATAGAAGGTTTATATTGTACACAAGTGCATGCTGTTAGGCTGGTGTAAATTGTTTGTATAAAAAGAGCAAAGATATTTTTAAATAGTTATACTCGTTATGACGAGTTCTGAAAATGGCGTGACTGAGGGAGTTGTCCCCGACGCTGCGGGTCTCCCTCAATTGCGTTCGGAGGTTGGCGCGAGGGGAACTTTTTACCCCAACAGTTTTTCCCCCGAGAGTCTGGGGTTGATAGCCACGTTCATGGGGCAAAGTGGATCGTGTGATGTGCGAGAATTTTTTGAAAGGATCGAGGAGGTAGCTAAATTTGCGAATTGGTCGCAGGACGAATTGTACTTTGCCTGTAAATGTAAGTTGGGGGGAGAAGCTGCGGCATATTTTAGGGACATCCGTCACAGTATCAAGGGGTTTGAAGAGTTAAAATATGCATTTCTGGAGCGATTCGAAATAATAACCGATACCTCCAGCTCCATTCGAGAATTGTTGGAGTTTCGTCAACCCTCGGATATGACTGTAGCCGAGTTCTTCTCGAAAGCCTCTGCATTGTCATACAAAGCTTGTTGTTCTGGGGAGCTTTCAAACGAGATGGAGGAGGCCTATAGGAATAAGATGTTGAAAGCCGTTCTATTGGCAAACTTATATCCACAAATTAGGAGGGGCGTCGTTGCAAGGAATCCTTGTACAATAGAGGAAATTAAGCAGTTTGCGTTAGCCGAGGAGCGGGCTTGGAGAGATTGTAAAGGGGATAATCATGTGTTGGAGCAAGAGCAAGTGTTTGATGCGGTAAGGCGGGACGCGGAGTTGAATGAGTTGAGGCTTGCAAACAAATCTATGGCCGGCACCTGCTCAATACTTGCAGAGCAAGTTCAAAAGTTGGCAGAACGAGTTGAATCCATTGGCACTGAGAATGTCCATCATAGGTTTCAATTGGGAGGACGGAACAATCAAACAGATGTCGAATGTTTTAATTGCGGAAAAAAGGGACATATAGCACGATTTTGCAGAGAGAGACGTAGGAGACAAAACAATAATAATGCGCGACCAAATCAGAGACAACCAAGGAGGGAAACTAATGGAGGAAATTCCTTTTACGCAAGAAATTACAATGAGTCTTTAAACTAAAAGGGGGTCCGATCAGCACACCTGTAGTTGATCAGATTGAACCCAAGGTGCAGGTGGAAAGAAATTATACGATGGAGGGAAGGGCAACGGATTTGCCAATCATAAAATGCATTATAGGGGGTAAGGTGGTAAAAGCATTGTTGGATTCGGGAGCATCGCTCAATCTAATTCACAGGAATGCTATATCGAAAGGTATGAAGTTGGAGGAAAATTGTAACGTTTCCTTGCGAACGATTAGGGATTCTGATTTGAGCATTAAGCACAAAACATATTTATCTGTAGATATTGAAGGCCACGAATTTAAAGAGGAATTTTTCATAACCAAGGAGAATATTTCACCGAATTTTCAGGTAATTTTAGGAAATTCCTTCTTGGCAAATCAAAATTGCAACCTAAACTTTCAGGCTAAAACTGTTAGCTGTGATAAATTTGTAATTAAATGGTGGATTGACCCCTGTATGGATAATGAAACTAAACGGAGGGATGCAAATAAAGGCTCTTCGATCCATAGCGTAACATCCGCGGAACAAAATGACCAGATGAGAATTTGTAATTCTTCTTCCAAACCTTTCGCGTACCTAAATAAGAAAGAAACAATTCCTCCTTTCAGTCAGAAAGTTGTGCAGGCTAATGTAAGGGGAGAGATTGGGTCTGAAAGGTTTTTGGCCGAATCGATAAAACTTAAGAATATTGCGATTTGCCGTTCTATTCATTGGAGTAACAGCATAATCAATATCCCGATCATGGTTTTAAACACTTCTAACCAAAGTGTAAATTTAAATAAGGGATTAAAGTTGGTACACCTTGAGCCCCTACAAAAAGCGCCCTTGGAAGAGTTAAATTATTTTCAAGAGGACTTGGAAAATATAAATTGGAGAGCTTGTGATGAAGCTGATTTAGAGTGGGAAGCAAACTTTAATTTTGATCACATTGAAGACGGCATTAGGCAAAAATTAATTAGTTTTTTGAGAGACGATAGGGATGTTTTTGCCAGATCTGTATTGGATTTGGGAGGATGTAGCGCCCTGCCACACAAGATCAATTTATCAGACCAGGTGCCGGTAAAAAAGAAGGCCTACAGTGTTCCATACAATCTGCGAGATGAAATGGATAGACGAATAAACGTGCTACTAGAAGCCGGGATTTTGCAGGAATCATCCTCCCCTTTTGCTGCTCCCGTACTTCTGGTAAAGAAAGCATCTGGAGAATTCAGATTTGTGACGGATTTCAGAGCTCTGAATGCTAAAATTATACCCGATTCATATCCAATACCCAACATTAATGAAGTTATTGATTCTTTGGCTGGGGCTAAATATTTTTCAAGCCTTGATTTAACAAGCGGTTTTTTTCAACAAACTATTCATCCTGAAGACATTCACAAAACTGCGGTCATCACTCACAGAGGCCTTTTCGAATTCACTAGGACACCCTTTGGTCTGTCAACCAGTGCTCCTTCTTTTCAAAGATTAATGTCTATTGTATTGTCCGGTTTACAACCGTTAAATATTTCTTGCTATATTGATGATATCATAATATCCTCAAAGGATGTTGAATCTCACTGGAGTAAACTTGAGTTAGTTTTCGATCGTTTAAGAAAATTCAATTTAAAGCTAAAGCCTTCAAAATGTGTGTTCATGAAACAAGCGATCAGGTACTTAGGGTTTTTAATTGAAAAAGGAGAGGTCAAGCCTGACCCAAAAAATGTTGAAGCCCTAGAAAACGCTAGGATACCTCAGAGTAGGAAGGACGTGCGCAGTTTTTTAGGCTGCATTAATTATTACAGAAAATTCATTCCGGATTTTACTCTACGCTCTTTAAATTTGACGAAGCTTACAAAAGAAAAATAAAAGTTTGGTTGGGACATTGAAGCTCGAAGGGAGTTTGAGGATTTAAAATCGAGCCTAACAAAATTCCCTTGTCTTTCTTTGCCAGATATGAGTAAAGATTTTTATTTATACACGGATGCTTCGCAAGAAGCTCTGGGATGTGTTTTGACCCAATTATAGATGACAACAGTTTTCCTAGACCAGTGGCTTTTGCCAGCAGGAAACTTAAAGACGCTGAAATTTCTCTGATCACGCCGCGTTGACTCACGTTCTAAAGCTGCGTGATCCAATGAACCGCATAGCGAGATGGATCATGGCTCTTTCCCATTTTGACTTTGAAATTAAATTTATAGCAGGTAAATGCAACAAGGTGGCAGATTTTTTATCAAGAGGAGTGGCCTACCCACCCGTTAATACAAAAATTGATCGTGATCATCAGTTGCTGATGGGTGAAAGAGTAAATAAACAGCTTACGGAATTTTCCTTGCTAAGTCGCTTACAGAACGATATAGTACAACATCAAGAAAGGGATTCAAAGTGTCAAAGCATTAGAAATTTATTGCGTAATAAAAGGGAAGTTAAACCTCAATTTCTAAGATTTTTTGTAAAAGATGAAATTTTAAGTGTAAATATAGAGTAGCGAGGGATTGGGATAGAGAAAATATTCCAAAATTGGTAGTTCCTGCTATTATGGTGCCTGAAATACTTCGTCAATTGCATGATTCGCCAATGGCATGTCACCAGGGATTACAAAAGACCTTAATCCGAATCAGAAGAAATTATTACTGGCCTGGGATATTCTCAGATGTACGGAATCGGATTCAATCTTGCAAAAAGTGTTTACAGAAGAGAGCACATAAGCCAAAAAAGCTGGCTCCTCTTCAAAGAATGCCACTTCCAGAATTCCCCTATCAGAGAGTTGCAATAGATATTTTGGGACCATTTCCAGTTTCAATGGATGGCAATAAATATATTGTAACTATGACCGATTACTTCACACGATGGTGCGAAGCATATCCCGTAAAATCTATCCGAAGTGAGGACGTGTCTAGGGTATTATTACAGTTTGTAGCCCGATTTGGTTGCCCCGAACATTTGGTGTCCGATAGAGGATCCAATTTTATTAGCGAGGCTATAATTAAATTTTATCAAATGTTGGGTATTCAAAATCATACGACTACAGCTTTTCACCCTCAGTCCGATGGCGTCTTAGAACGTTGGCATCAGGCACGTGCCAACAGGGAGGGGCGGGGGGTTTTGGGCCCCTCCTGTCACTGAGGAGAGGGGGCGAAAGCCATATTTCGCCCCTCCACAATATTAAAGAACATTATTAACATTTTAACTTAAAAAATAACATTAAACACCGTTGAAGCAAATTTGGACTAATATCATTTCCTGTCAATAGATGCAGACCCAGATCTGGAGGAGGGCAAACAGGCATTTGCCAACAGGGGGGGGGGCAGAGGGTATTTGGTCCTTCCCGTCACTGAGGAGAAGGGGCGAAAGCCATATTTCGCCCCTCCACACACACACACACTATCAGGGAACATTATTAACATTTTATCTTCAAAATTAACACTAAAAAGTACCGTTAAAGCAAATTTGGACTCTGATTTAATTTCCTGTCAACAGATGCAGGCCCAGATCTAGAGGAGGGCAAACATGCACTTTTCAACAGGAGGGCAGGGGGTATTTGGTCCCTCCTGTCACTGAGGAGAAGTGGCGAAAGCCCTATTTAGCCCCCCCCCCCCACACACACACTATCAAGGAACATTATCAACATTTTAACTTCAAAAGTAACATTAAAAAGTACAGAAAAAGCAAATTTGGACTAATTTCATTTCCTGTCAATAGATGCAGGCCCAGATCTAGAGGAGTGTAAACTTGGCATTTGATCTGGACAGCCGATTTCGTGGGTGAGGCGCAAAATTAGTGTAAAAAAATGTATAATGTATGAAAACAAATAAAAAATTATAGTACATGAAGATTTTCGTAAATTGTCAACACTCTGCATGTACTCAAGATAGTTGGGCGCCCCTTCGACGACATTGACAAATTACTGCAAACCATTTAATTAAAACAAAACAACTACCGCAGTCATTTCCGTAGTACATCTCCACACAACACATGCCTCAATATCCATATCCATAAAAAACTTTTTACGAAGGTTTTATCAGAAAGTTTTATGACTTTTCTCCAGCGCGTTGTTGAATAGATTTATTTAAAATTGTTTAAATGATAGTTTTGGACATTTTTTTGTAAAAAAATGCACAGGGAGGGGGGGGGGCCTTTGTAAAAACTACGCAGTTAGCAGCCTCCCTTCCATTGATAAATACATATATATATATATATATATATATATATATATATATATATGTAGGAATACTAAACAACGGTAGTTGTCTACTAGTCTGGAAAGAACTCATTATAAGAGCAACGAGACTGGTAGGAGTCAGTTGCATTGTAGTAGGAATGCAAGGCAAGACTGTCACGAGCCATTCACATTCTGGTATTCAGTTACGAGAAAATTAATAGAACAGACACTTTTTCCCCTGGACGCCATTGAGAGCTGACGTATTTTTTCCGAGCAGAGACGACTGCTGCCGATAATGACGGAACTTTATTGAAATATAACTCAACTGTACATAATAATTGTATATATTTATTCATTAAATGTCAATGTGCTGTAAGATTCGAAGTCTTTAATATAGACCTTACCAAACAGAACAACACGAATCTTACAAAAAATGGGGGTTCGACCGCGATGTGAAAAACCGTTGACGACCGCGACGATTCTCCTCCTTCGTACGAGGGCTTGGACGACGGATTAGCAGACCCCGAAAGCAGTGACGATTGAACCGGCCGGCGGAATGTTTTGACTACCTATGCAAACCTGGACTTGTGTTTTAATCATCTGCAAGAACAGTTTCATGACTTCTCCTGACGTGGTGCTGATGATAGACTGAAACGACAAAAAAGAAAACGCGTAGACGAAAAAACGCGTAGACGAAAAAACGCGTAGACGAAAAAACGCGTAGACGAAAAAACGCGTAGACGAAAAAACGCGTAGACGAAAAAACGTGTAGACGAAAAAACGCGTAGACGAAAAAACGCGTAGACGAAAAAACGCGTAGACGGAAAAGACGAGTTGACGGAAAAGACGGATAGAAGGAACTTTCGAAACTGTGTGAAAATGCGAAACAAAGAAGATCTCAAGATAGTCCAGCTTTTAGAAGAAGAATATACTGAAGTTTTTCTAGAGAAGAGGAAGAAATTAAGAGACGATGCCAAAGAGAATATCCTAAAAATTCAGGAAGAGAATAAAAGAACGTATGATAAGAAGAGGAAGAAACCTCATCAATACAAAGAGGGCGATCTTATTGCAATTCAGCGGACTCAATTTGGTGTCGGAATGAAATTACGACCGAAATTCTTAGGACCATATCGAGTGAAGAAAGTGAAACCCCATGATCGCTATGACGTTGAGAAAGTTGGAAACCATGAAGGACCGAACTTGACGTCGACAGCAGCTGACCATATGAAGTCGTGGTTCAATAACTAATACTGAATCAATGTATTCCCAGATACTGTTTTGTGTTTTTTTTAGGTTTGTCGTGTTCCTTTCGAGGACGAAAGATCATCAGGATGGCCGATTGTAGGAATACTAAACAACGGTAGTTGTCTACTAGTCTGGAAAGAACTCATTATAAGAGCAACGAGACTGGTAGGAGTCAGTTGCATTGTAGTAGGAATGCAAGGCAAGACTGTCACGAGCCATTCACATTCTGGTATTCAGTTACGAGAAAATTAATAGAACAGACACTTTTTCCCCTGGACGCCATTGAGAGCTGACGTATTTTTTCCGAGCAGAGACGACTGCTGCCGATAATGACGGAACTTTATTGAAATATAACTCAACTGTACATAATAATTGTATATATTTATTCATTAAATGTCAATGTGCTGTAAGATTCGAAGTTTTTAATATAGACCTTACCAAACAGAACAACACGAATCTTACATATATATAAAGAGAGAGGCATCATGAGAGCTTCGATATATTTCACGAAATGGGTATTAAATGAAGGGCAACACAAAATTAGATTTTGAAAATAACGAATTTGAAAGTTTTCTAACACGTAAATGTATGAAAAGTTTATCAAGAAACTTCGAAATTTTTTTATTTGTGTAGTAAAAATTTATATTTAACTAAAAGTGAAAAAAAATTGTTTCAAAGATCCAAAGTACCAAAAGATTGAATTCTTCCTCTGAATATGTGGAGATAGGTGACCCAGCACACATACCGATACTTTATCCCTTTGTTTTACGGCTTTAAAGTGGTTCTACCCCCAAAATGAATGCACGTGGTGCTCACACTTGAATGCTACGAGATGATTATCTAATTTTCGAATCCTTTAAATGCATTGTAGGGCTCGACCAAGTCTTTGACGGCATGTCTTGAGAAAAGCGATTCATTTTTATGACCGACTGACGGATTGTATGTTAGGGTTTTATTGCCCTAGGTCCCAAACTGGACAAGAAGCGCCTGACCACTGACGGAAATATCGTTTGAAGATAAGGGCATTCCGGAAATCGCAACAAATCTGCCATTGCTTATTTTGATGATTTACAATATAGGGTCTTTTAAATTGTCAGCTTTCTTATTTGAAGTAAATACGAGAAAACTGCCTGCAAGTGAACTGTTCTGAATTTTTGCCCGATGGATTATTTAATTTAGTCTTACGGATTTCCTTGACGAGTGAGGTTCCGAGAATAATGTTTTGAAAGTGAACACTTGAATTTGTGAAGTAATTAAGTGACGGAAACGTGAGAACAGTGTATTGTTAAATCTTGTTGCTTTGCAAACCAACACTCCTGTCGTAAGTGATTTCGCTTTTTTTTTTTTTACTTTAACACTTAATGCACCCTAAACTGATAGCCGCATCAGTAAAAAAAACCATCTCCATTTTGTTCCCAGTACAATTTTGAATAAACCATGTTAATCTCGTAATATTCTGATCTGTACTCAATCGACAAACCATCTTGAGAACCGAGTGAAAAAACCCAGTTTTCAATCCTGCGACAGCGGCGGTGGTAACTCTTTTTAATATAGAGAGATTCTTAAATATTTCTAACTTAAAACAACAGTAATACCCAATTGTTGAAAAACGGGTTTCCAATAAAAATACCTTTTCCAAGTTGTAGTTAACAAAAACATTCTTATTTTCATATAAGTAGTATGAACAAAATTTGCGGTCGCTAAGCAGAAAAATTAATTTTTGATAAATGTTAGACAATAATAATTCTAATAAATTGGCTACCTGAACCATTACTTAAAAACTTTCGTCCGATATATGAGCCGACGACCAACCGGTATAGTGGTTAAGGTGTTAGCATATAGATCGGAAGGTTCCAGGTTCGAATCCGGGTCGGGGCATGGATGTTTGTAAGCGTATGGCGTAGAGTCGGCTGATGCACTTTAAATCTGTCGACCTCACGTTGGGTTGGTGTGAAAGTTTGGAGAGTGGGGTGCTAGCTCAGGTGTTGTTTCGTTATCTGACCGTGGTTCAAAATTACGAGGTGTTGTCCTCAAATCTTTTTCTTAAAGGATTAATCCCGGACCGTCGTCAAAAGCCCGTTGTGTTGCTCAGATACGATATTAACTAATAATTACCAATTACCGATATATGAGCCGTAAAATTTAATTAATAGAAAATTTCCTCATTCTCGAAAAAACGAGGAATTTTCAATATAATTTTTCGCAGGGGTTTATTATTATCTATCATATTTATATTAATATAGCACTTAGAATTTTAAAACTTTGCCTATGTAAGTTGCAAGTGGTGAAAAAAAGTTTTTCCAAATTAAAAATCATCAAAAATTATTTCAGATCCACAATCACTCTACGTAGACTAAGTAGATTGACTATAACTATCGAAAATGAGTTTTGTGATAAATTCTGTTTTAAAGAACTCTCTCATGCAAGATTATGCAGAGTACAAGGTCAAAGGAAAATTTTTCGATTAAAAATGGAATTTATTATTATTGTCAATTGTGCTTTTTTAAACCAAATTTTCAAATACATTTTATATTTTAATTATTGTTATTAGTTTTTAACTTTTTAAAATTAATGTTTATCTTATTTCATTGGTTTTTAAAAATATTGCCTACTGTACTTCATTGAAACCGAATTTTTAAATATAGATTTTGTTTAAAAAAATTATGAGCACTCATAGGCGGTAGAGTCAGAATCGAGATAATTTTTACCCATGTGCTTCAAGCAAATCAAATCTAAATCTAAATAGTTCAGAAAAATCGAGACGTTTACGAAAAAATCGACGTTTTAATTTCTAATTTAAATGTATTGTAAGTTTTAAAATTCACCTTAAAGTCATTTAGTAAATATTGTATAAAGAAAAAAAATACCATTTTTAAAAATCAAGTGTTAATTGATGAATATCTTTTTATGTAAATTAATTAACTGTTTATAATTTATTATTAATAATTAATCAATATTAATATAATTAATTTATTCTTCCCATTTTTTACAGGGGTACTTTTCGGGAGGACCCCCCCCCCAATTCAACAACCCTAGTTACGCCTATGCTCGCCCCCCCTCTATTCAAAACGTTGGCACGTCCCTGGTTGGCATTCAACATTGGCGAATGCACTCACTCATGTTGTTAATGAAAATCACAATGACTGGGATAGGTGTCTGGAATTTGTACTTTTGGCCTACAGAAGTACTGTCCACTCTAGTACTATGGAAACTCCAGCGTTTCTGACTTATGGGCGTGAATTCAGGCTCCCCTATCAATTTCTGTTAAATCCTCCTCCTCGATCCTATTTGGAAACAGAAGATTACTCGATTTCATTATTAGGTCGTCTGAATACGGTATTTTCTAAAGTGCGAAAGAAGTTACTTGCTGCAGCTGAGAGTCAGGAGATAAATAGAGAAAAAGTAGCGGTAAACAAGGAAATAAATGTAGGGGATTTTGTTTTTCTTTATGATCCTTCACTAAAACAAGGATTATCAAGAAAATTATCAAAACCAAATAGAGGTCCGTACAGGATCCTAAAGAAGGTATCCCCCGTAAATTTTCAAATATGTCCGGTTGACCAACCAGGAAAAAATCAGATTGTTCATGTTGATAGACTCTCAAAAATGGTCGAAAGTGTTATGTATGTAACTGTAACCAATAGTACTGTAGCTTTAACTGTTGTCTTCCCGCTCTCATCATCGTATCATGTGCTTGTATGTTTACGTCTTACCATTTACATGCTTAAATAAACTAACTTAATCTTTTAACATCCAAGTCTTATTTGCCTCATCTCAGCAAATACCATCAAATATAATATGGTGTCAGAAGTAAAGTGGTACGCCTAATACATATTTATATTATCATCTAACTTCTCGACTTGGCATGGCGCATAACTTTTTAAAACTCGAGCCATTTCTTCCTGGCGACAACCCAGCAGAGGCGTGGACGGATTGGCGTCGAAGTTTCGAACTATTTGAAACTGCAGTCAAGTATAATAAAGAGGACAACGAAACCCGCATAGCACTTCTCTTGAGCGTGATAGGTAAATCTTCGTACAAAGACTATCTCACCTTTACCTTCCCTGACCTTCCTGCCGGACAATCCAGAACCATCATTGAAGTACTCGACAAATTCGATGAACATTACAAACCTTATAGAAATGTTACGCTCGCCACATATGTGTTCAACAACATCAAACAAAAGGCAGGTCAGAACTTTGATTCCTTTGCAACCGAAATCAAACTGCAAGCAGACCAGTGCGAATTTGGATCGGCATGCGATCGCAATGTCAAGGATCGTATCATCCAAGGTTTGCGTGACGATGTGCTCCGTGAGCGTCTCCTTAGAGAATCGGAACTTACTCTCAAGAAAGCAATAGAGATTTGTAAATCTTCTGAACTTTCTAAAATGCACTCTCTTGCGATGTCCCATACAGCGGCACCGGATCCGGTTCAAGTGGATGCTGTTGATCGATCGAGAGGAAAAAAGGGTCATAACAACTACAGTAAGCAAAATAATAATTTCAACAAGTACCAGAGTCAGAATTCATCTAAAGCACAACAGAATCGAAGACCTTGCTCACGATGTGGTTCACATCACCCACCTAAACAGTGCCCTGCTTATGGCAAGACTTGTAATAACTGTCACATGGTAAATCACTTTTCCAGTGTTTGTAGACAACCCAGACGTCAGCAACAACCCAGGCGGCGGCAACAAGTATCAACAATCAACACAAACGATGAGTATCAAGTTGCTTACATTGGTGCTCTTTCTACATCTAACAACAATGACTGGCTCCAAGAAATTAGTGTCAACAATTACCCAATAACATTTAAGTTGGACACTGGTGCACAGGTAAATGTTTTACCTTTATCAATCCTGCAAAAAATTGATAATTTTCCATCTCCTCGAGCAACATCTATAATTGTCTGTACATATTCTGGTAATCCTTTGCCAGTTGTTGGTGAATGCATGCTGCAATGCATTGTAAATAACAAGTGCCATCTGCTTAAATTTATGATTGTGAATCTCAATGTACAACCTGTGCTAGGAGCAGCAGCCTGTGTGAAGTTTAAACTTGTACAGCGTATTGATACCTCTAATAATACCACAAAATGTGAAATTAACACTGTGAATGGACACTCTTCAGAATTACTCAAGATTGTTGATGAGTACAGAGATGTGTTCGAGGGAGTTGGTCGTCTCCCTGGAAAGCACAAAATTGTTCTACATGAGGGAGCTGTACCTGTAATTGCTGCATGTCGCAAAATCCCATTGGCACTGGAAGATAAAGTTCTAAATGAACTGTTGCTGATGGAGAAAAATGGCATCATCGAAAAAGTATCCAAACCTACTGATTGGGTCAATCCAGTAGTTATTGTCCCAAAGAAGGATAATGCCATAAGAATTTGTCTTGACCCTCGACATCTCAACAAATTCATCAAAAGACAACACTACCAAATTCCATCACAAGATCAGTTGTTGTCAAGGCTTAAGGGTTCCAAATTCTTTTCTTTAATGGATGCAAAAAATGCTTTTTATCACATCCAACTAGATGAAGAAAGTGCTGACTTGTGTACATTTATTACTCCTTTCGGAAGATATCGCTTTCTTGTATTACCTTTTGGTCTCAGCTGTGCTCCCGAAGCTTTTCAAATGGCTATGGATAATCTATTTGAAAAAAATCCTGATGTTCATCCTTATTTTGATGATATTATCCTGCATAGCAAAACTCTCGATGACCATGCTAAACAGCTAAGAAATGTTCTACAAATTGCTAGAAAAAATGGTTTAAAATTTAACAAAGATAAGATGCATATTGCAGTACCTGAGCTGAAGTATTTGGGACACATAGTCTCATCTACTGGACTTTCCTCAGACCCCAAGAAGGTCCAAGCAATTGCAGATTTCCCCACACCAACAAATAAACAAGACCTAATGAGGTTTCTGGGGATGGCAACGTATCTAATGAAGTTTGTTCCACAATTCTCTAGTGCAACTTCTGGATTGAGGAATCTACTGAAAAAAGATATCAGCTGGTTATGGGATGCCCAGAGCGATGAAGCATTTTCAAGGGTAAAAGAACTGCTTCAGTCCAATACTGTACTACAGTTCTTTGATAAGGATAAGCCAGTCGTTCTGTCAGTTGACGCTAGTTCCTTTGGGCTTGGTGGCGTTCTTCTACAGGATGACAAACCTGTGGCTTTTACATCAGCAACCCTCTTGAATGCACAAACCAGGTATTCACAGATTGAAAAGGAACTACTTGCTATTGTCAATGCTTGTGAACACTTCCACTATTTCGTGTTCGGAAGACAAATAGAAATCCAAACAGATCACAAGCCTCTGTTAGGACTTGTTCACAAATCTTTCGAGGACATCTCCCCAAGATTACAACGTCTATTACTACGACTACAACGCTACAGCTTTAAGCTGACACATGTTCCTGGCAAACTACTGGTTGTGGCTGATGCTTTATCTAGAGCTCCTCTGAAAGTAGATCCTATAGTTACCACTGACATAGATCCTGTGAATGTTATGGTCTCTGTGGTCGTTCGAGCATCAAAATCCAAGCTAAATGATATCAAACTAGCTACTGAAACAGACACAGAACTACAGTCTGTAAAATATTACATATTAAATGGGTGGCCTAAAAATAAGCACACTGTCAATATTCACGCTAAACCTTTTTGGAACTGTCAATCGGAACTCCATATTGAAGATAATATTATTTGTCGTGGGCAGAGACTTATAATTCCCCAATCTCTTCGTAAGGATATTCTCCAGCGTCTCCATGTTGGACACAGAGGCATAGTTACATGCAAAAATCTGGCACGACAATCTCTGTACTGGCCAGGTTTAAGTGTAGAAATTGAAAACATGGTTTCTCATTGTGAAACTTGTCTATTAAATCAGAGGCAAAATGTCAAAGAGCCGCTGTTAGACCGAGAATTACCTGAAAGACCATGGCAGAAAGTTGCTGTCGACTTCTTTCATTTTTCAAGTGCTACATACATGTTAATTATTGATTATTTCTCAAAATACATTGAACTCCAACTTCTGCATCAAACAACAGCACCGTCAGTCATAAATGCACTGAAAATTTGTTTTGCTCGTTTTGGAATACCAGAGGAAATTGTAGCAGACAACGGTCCACCATTTGACTCGAAAGATTTTGCACAATTTTGCCAAAGTTGGGACATATTTTTTAATCCCTCAAGTCCTGGTTTCCCACGATCTAATGGACAAGTTGAGAGAAGTATTCAAACGGTAAAATCAAGTCTTCTTAAAGCTGAACAAAATTGCACTGATGTCCACTTGGTGTTGATGGAGTATAGGAATGCACCCATGGATGGTTTGCCCTCTCCAGCTGAAATCTTGATGGGCCGACGCATCCGTACACTGATTCCAACACTACCCACTCATCTAAATCCTCTCTATGACTGCTCTGCTGTTCGTAAACGTCTTGAATTCAGACAGCAGCGGCATCATAGATATGATCAGCATTCCTGTCCTCTTCAACCATTGCAGCAAGGACAAAGTGTACTCTTCCATCATCAAAACAAGTGGTGGAAAGGAGAAATCTCACAAGTAGGGCCACAACCAAGGTCCTATGTCATCATGGCTGAAAATGGGAGATGTTACAGAAGGAATAGATTTCACATCAAACTGTGGAAATCTGAGCAAGCTGCTACTGCCAGAACCACCGCTGAAGACCTGTTTAATTCCAGCAGCCTGAACAGTCCCAGCAGCAACAGTCCTGAACCAACCATCCCAATTGCTCCATCTGATCCTCCAACTAGTGGTACCAGAGTGACACTTTCCGGACGTGTGATCAAACCTCCTCCTCGTTATCATGAGTGATGAACACATAATTCACACATTTTGTTTACTTTTACAAACTAATCCAGATTCATCTAATAATGTATATTATGCTTATAATTATCTTTTATTATTATGCTTATATTTTTAAGCAGATCTAATTGTGTATACTGTGTCTATTATTATCATACACATATCCAGGTTCTCTCTAATGTTGTATTTGTATGTTCTCAAATTATTGCATATTTAATTGTATACATTAATTGTTATACCTTTCTTTAAAAAGAGGAAGATGTTATGTATGTAACTGTAACCAATAGTACTGTAGCTTTAACTGTTGTCTTCCCGCTCTCATCATCGTATCATGTGCTTGTATGTTTACGTCTTACCATTTACATGCTTAAATAAACTAACTTAATCTTTTAACATCCAAGTCTTATTTGCCTCATCTCAGCAAATACCATCAAATATAATAAAGGAAAAGTTTTCCCGAGTACGAAGTCGGTTTGTCATCCTCATGGAAACCTGAAGGGGGTGATACTGAAGGGCGAGTGTGTCAAGACAACTTCCCTTTGGAGGAAGAAGCATTCCAAGGACGAGCAGGGGTGAAGGGGTGCTTTGTTCCTGACCAGGAGATCCCTCTAACTGATAACGATCAGTTTACTGCTTTGGAATGTCCTCAAAATTCTCTGCCCGCCCAGCAGGAAGCAAGAAGAGAACGATATAATCTCCGTCCTAGGAGGCGTGGGTTTGTGGTCGGAGATTAAGCCAAAATATAGTTATGATATTTTCGTTATCTCTATGTAACTCTTATGTAATGCAATGAGAGCTCTTATGTAACTAGTAATTCTTTATATTGAGTGTATTTTTTTATGATATATAGTCAAGAAGGTTTAATGTTTGTATATAGGTACATTTCTTGTGTGTTTCAACTGTATAGTATAAGTGTATTTTTTCGGTAAAAATTCAAATATGATAACATACGTACGATAGACGTTGGGAAAGATTAATTTCAAAGACATTTTCGTTGCTTGAAAAATGTGATTTGTAGAAGATCAACAGTTGCCAATGTAGGCAATTTAAACACATCAAAAGAAGTGACTTTTTTTAAAATTTAAGGCTGGACATCTTTCACAATCATTCAAATGTTGTGTTACATGTAAAAAAAATTTCTATGAAATTTTTCTTCGTAGAAGGGGGATATTTATGTTACGTTACGATTTCCGATAGCCCTCACTTCCTCCTATGTATGTGCGGAACTTGGGGATTCCCGCTGGATTGGCGAGAGTCGAGGTGAAACGAAGCTCTTGTCCTAACGAGAAGGGGGTGCTTCGACCCCTTTCTGGCTGGCCTAAGAAGGAGGAGACGACGAAGGGAAGCGGACCGGACTGAGCTGTTCCTGAAAAGCAAGGGCGACCCGAACGACATCTCCGGATGCGATACACCAGTGATGCCCAGCTCTTACGACTGATGTCCATAGGCTCCCGGCGAATCCATTCCCTCTTCATCTGACGGAAAGTCTCGGTCTCTTGTCATGATCCAGCGGTTCCCCAGGTAAAACTGATTTTGCCTATTTAACTGGACACCAATAAAGTGGAATTTCCCAGGAACTACTAGTTGCATTCATTTCAACTGAAAAGCAACTTAACACTTATGTAAACAAAAGTAACTAAGTAATAAAATTAAAAAATTTTCTTTGTAAAGTATTTCTTTTCTTTTTTTCCACCCTTTTGAGGAAACACAAGAGTCTTTCTAGTAAGCTCAGCGTAGGTAATCGTAGTTAAACAGGGGCGGCATAATCGGTATTGCACACAGGCGTTCAAACAGCTAGCGGTGGGCCTGGCTGTCACAACTTTTCTCGAACCTTAATGAAAAGACATTTAAGACCTCGGGATCCCTTCGGTTTTTCGGGGCCTTACGCTGCCGCTTAGTCCGCCACTGCGCAGGTATCTAGGCATGTTCATTCTTGCTGCATCAAGAATAGTTTCATACTAGTGCTGATCACCATCTAGAAGCCCGAGCTGTTTGCACGCCTCTTGAAAAGTTTCACACCATGTTCCATCGACAATTTTCAGACCGTTAAAACTTATCACACCAGTTTTTCTTAGCAATAACATTCGTAGGTAAAATCTTTCAGAATCCTGCACACTAACCACAGGCATTCTTCCGATTACTTGTTGGCCCCCTCTTCTTCAATTTTGTAAAAGCTTTATCGAATACAAAATGTTGTGTTATATCGGCATACTAATACTCATAAACTTCTTCATCAGTAAGGTTTAATTAAAAAAAATGCAGTCAAAGTGGTATCTTTAATAGAAGCTCACTACATTGATTTAATGGGGATATATTTTTACAGCCCTCTCCAATTGGATAAATGCATATATCCATATTTGCTGGTGGTTCGCCAACATCTCCGACAAATAAAGCTGCAACCTCAGTCCTTGAAGTAGGTGCATTATATCGGCGGATATCCAAGTCGGGATGTTCCATAAAAATCATTTTGTCATTTACAGTGGGATTCGATTGAATCAACTGATGCATTTGCAAATATGATTCAGCATAAGTGTTTATTGTACATAGCAATGAATCCAATTTCTCCATCACAGAACTGAGACAAGGTGGATTGTTCTCCAAACGCCGACTGTTCGCTTCAGAGGCATCAAAACTGTACAGTTGTCCATAGCCAGGTTTAAATTTTTCATTACGATACAGTGGAGCAACCCTATGCTAAATCTGACCGTGTATTCGAAAGCAATATGGGCCAGTGCCACGATGTGTTTTTACTTCAGTCACTATAGAAGCAAAAGCTAATGTAGCATTGTACTCCCTTATATGGAGTTGATAGTTTCTGATGAATTAGTGAGTTCATTAGTTCCTGCCAAATTCTATAAACGTACTTTACCATCTGGACAGCATTTAGTATACTTATTGCTGGAGTTTAATTAATTTCTCCAAGAAAGTGCTTGACAAAAATTGCATATTTCCATCATCGTTCCGCACTTCTGCTCGGAAATGTTCGTGTGGATTTGGGAATTCACCCTATTAGCAATTTGTTGCTCGCCTAAGCCTGTTGGCAGTATTTCTGGCCGATCGTAGCTAACATCGTTCATCAAGGGATTCCCTAGTACGCTGCTCTCTTCTGCGCAAATTGTAGTCAATAGATCGCAAGAAACTCATTTTAAATTCATAAATTTAAAAAAAAGTAACGAATGTTTCTATTATGCGTAAACGAGTAGCTCTACAGAACAGCAAACTGCTCAATGCCAGGAGACGATGCAACAATTGAGATTCGTAAATAAACTGATCGTTGCCAACGGGAAGAAAGAAATAAAGACCCTTTTACCGCGTTTTATATATAGATGCTATTTATAGTATAACTGAGGCAAATAAAAACTAACATAATTTTTGTGAAAAATCAGCATTTTTTACAGAAACAGAAAATCTAGGCGCCAGTCCAAATTTTTTAGGCGAACTGGCGCCCTGGATTTGTTGTGCCCTGTATATAATATGTATATTTAAGTCAAACTAGATTTTCCTCAAAAGCATTTCTATTGATCAACAAATCTTGTGCTGATGATCACAGAACCGACTTAAAAGACATCACTTCTATGCAGAAACAACTGAAGTATACTGACCATGTAAGTTTTAAATTTTATATATAGTGTTTTTAGTTTCATTTTTAATTACAATTGCCTTTTTGACAAATTGTATATAAATGACAAACTTTAGAATGAATGCTGGTGTAGGAGTATACACCTTTCAATGATTATAACTGATTTAAGGGGGTCCGGGACACAAATATCGTCACATTTTCGGAATGTATTTTATTATTTTATGAAATTCTATTTGTTTTTCTGCTTAAAATGACGTCTAAATTATGTTTCTCTCTTAATTAAAACTAGAGATATAGTAATTTTTGTGGTGCGTTGTTTTGAAAATCTCACACTATTGACAGTTGTTGTCATGGCAACAACACCTGTCTTTAAAACTTTAAATGCGTTTTTCTCCATGATGCATTTTTTTTTAATTTCCTGAATTCAAATTGCTATAAGTCGAAAACCGATAAAGGGTTGAAATTTGGAATATATCTTTTTCAAACATTACGCTTTAATTCTGATTCAGCAAATTTGAAACAAATATTTACTTTTAAAAATATGACTTTTTTTTAAAAAAGTACCTTAAAATTTAATAAAGTTGTGAATAATTTACTGCAAGAATTTTGAAAATTGATCAAGAATATTTTGAGCCTTAACAATTTAAAATGACCCCTCTTTTTTTCAAAAAATTTTAATTTAAAATTTTTAAAGAACTTTTAGAAAAATTTTGTGTTGTGATTTCGCTTATTAGTTAAATGGGTAATCAGTACAAAAAAATTCAAAATTCTAAATTAATTAATAAAATTTTTGTTTTCAATGTGTCCCGAACGCCATTCGCGGAAACCCTCACGCTTTCAGCACCTCTTGGCGAGTTGGCGATAGAAAGCGCTTTGAGAACCGAAGGCTGGGGAAATTGGCAATCCTTCTCAATTTCTCAAGCAACCCTACTACGTTGTAAAAAAGATCGCCATTTTTTTTATCGCTGAGTGCTATGATTTTCCGTGTGATTTTTTTTGTGGATATTCTAAATATATGTTGACATTCAATATTGTAATGTAGATATTTTTTTTTTGTAATTCGTTAACTGTCTGTATTGTAACTACTTTGAAAAATTGGTTGATGCAAGAAGCAGGCGGCAAAAACGTACCCCCATGTAAACAAATTATATATGTTTACAATTATTTGAAATTTAGTCAACAATTGCCTTTTGTTATGATTTTTACAATATAAAATGATCACTGACTCTAAAACTCGTCAAATAGAAAGAATTGATGAGAATGTATTTGTTTTTTGTGGAACTTATTCGTCCTTATAACCTACACAGTGTTTGTATTTTCATAATATAGTTTCTTATGAATCAAATCTCTTGTTTGATCGTCTACCTGATATAATCTCACCACTGTTTGTTGAGACAACTAGTAGTAAATATAAACTTAGTAAAAGCAGTTATCAATAATAAGTATTAAGATTTAAGCAAAGTAATTTTTTGTAAACAAATACACTTCTCGATTTGTTTCACTCATTTGAGCTCAAGATAACAACAAAATTTAAATTGAAAAAATATTCCATTTTGACTGTTTTCAATAGCTTTCTTTAAACAAAGTTTTTTCTATCTCATATCCTATAATTATAGCACTTGCATTTGGGCTGCCATGGAGGCAGATTTTTTTTACACGCATTACCATTTTAAGCCTTAACGGTCATTAGTCACCTCTCACATAACAACAGTACTATGTCTCTGTGGTCGTAAGTCACCTCTCACGTGACGACAACAGTGCTTTGTCTCTGAAGTCGTATCTCACCTAACAACATTACTTTGTCGCTGCAGTCAATATGTCACATGGGTGGTGACAAGACTGATCCTGTCAAAATTCGCTGTCTGTGAAATGTGGGCACAATTGCCTTGTCAATTAAAATTCTCAAGATCCTTATGAAGTTGTGGGAACTATGATGGAGTAGAGATACAATATGTAGAAGAATGCACAAGTTTTTTCCCACTCCAGATGTTAGTCAATACGTGTACCACCCCATAAAATCCCAGCTACTCGCAGGCCATAATTGCTTTCCGGAATACTTTTTTAAAAACTTTTTTTTCTTCAGAAAACAAGTTTCTGATCTGTGTCAGTGTGGAGAGATTGGCGACTCACCATTACATCTTCCACTGTAAACTCATGGAACACCTTAGGGGTGATCTCCTTTTCCTAAAAGAGGCTACCAAAACTTACTCGCAACACCCTCAGTGTCACCAGGCCCTCCTGGCCTTGGACAGATTTGTGACTGCCAAACTTATGCCTCGTTTACCCTAACCCTTCAAACCTCCCATTCTTCACAGCATAGGTAAGTTGGTAGGTATTTTGAGTAGTAGTGTGATGAACCGTTGACTGTTCATGGTTTTCACGCCTTTGTCCAAAAAAAATTCAAGGACTTTTCAGAACCAAAAATATTTTTTTCAAGGACCTAAAGTTTTTTATATCGACCTAAAACAAAGCACGTGCAAAAATTGTCAATTTAAAAAAAATGTGAAAAATATTTATTAAAAAAAAAACATTTTTTAATTCCTTTTTAAACTACTGACAGTCAAAGAAAAGAGGAAAGGTTGTCATCAATTTTGGTTATAGTTTGGATTTTCTTTTATCACAGAACCTGTGAACTTTTTTGCAAAGTGGGCTTCACGTCTCAATGCTAACTATCAGGCTATTTGCACACATATCAATTTCGGTCGTGAGGTAATATATCGTACGATAAATTCTTTGGTGGCACGAAGAAGAGTATGGGAGCTTGCACATGGTTCGATCGACACAATCTCCGTTTTCATTTTGCTCTCGCCCACGGCCACTACAGCAGATGGCTGTCGTGGTTTATTTTGTTTGAGAAACAAAACAAATCCAAAGTTTTGACTGCAGTGTCAAAAGTTGTTCTCTGGTCACAATCGTTAAAGATAGTAAAAATTTCAACAGATTTGAAATCTGTAGAAAATTTTACAAGAATACCTTAAATGTGCTTTTCTGTAAATAAATAATTTTTCAATTGCAACTTTTATATTTTCTCAATACGAATTCGGCGTTTTACGAAAACGGATAATGCAGTGTCCTAAACTGTTAAGTTTTCATTCTTGAACGTACGACGTCAATTGTATAATTTCTTTAATAAATTAAAAATGAAAAAAAAAAAAAAAAAACAGTTACCCCCTTCAAAAACCTTAATATTTTCTTTCTATTTCTTCATCAATCCCTGAGACAATTTTAAGAAATGTTCAAAGAGGCGGAACTTTTTCATGTTTGAATGCAAAAAAGCGATGGGATGACGCGTCAATGAAACATGGTGTATGACCTTGTGTGTTCATGTATACATCACCCATTATGGTTGTTCATATATATAAAACGTGGTGTCAAAACACGTAACACTTCAGAATGACGCTCAAATTGCGCACCTGCCGTGAAGGAAACTAGTTTGGACACAAATTCCAACGCAATTATGTACTAGTCCAAAAAAAAGCAAGGACTTTTTACCAAGTTTCGTAATTTTCAAGGGCCCCTAGTTAGGAAAACAAAATTCAAGGACCGTGGGAACCCTGCTGTTGGCTTGAGAAAGTCTTTGCTAGAGGCCCGCAAAGTAACGCGATGTATACTGTGCGGTTTCGGATGCAACATCGACAGCTAAACATCAATGTTGATAATACATCGATGTTCTTAAAATTCAGTGTATTTAAACTTTTTTACCCCATTTCATAACACTGGTTTAGCAACTAGTGATGCTACATCGGCTTCAATACATTAATGTTTTGAAAATATCGACATTGATGTCGCATCCCTACTTTTCAGACCCTTGGCCCCACTTTGGTCTAAAAGTAAGTTCAATTTGGCGATTATGAAAATTATGCTACTTGGTTATTTTTATAACCCCAAAGGGAAAAATTAAGACACAATATAATTTTGAATCATTTTTAAATAACGAGGCAACACCCAAGCTGGCACTCCAAACTTACACACCACGCTAATGTAAGAACACAATGTATTTAACATGCACCAGCCCCCTTTCTACACGACGGTCTTTGGCAGGATTCGAACTCCCAACCCTCCGGTTGCTAGTCCATTACTCTTCCAACCATGGCACCTGTTATAGTTGTAGTTTTTTAGTTCATCAGATGTCAGTTTCGTATGCCAAAAAATACATAACCTATGATTAAATATATAATTTTTCACTGCTATGAGGCAAGATATATATAATTTTTCTTATTATGAACAGAAGAAAAGTAATATTTGTTTTATAATAAAATTACAATATTAATCTGAGTAATATTATTCGTTTAATTACTAAGTGTGCAATAATTTATTCACAAGACCTTTTAGGAGTTATAACATGCTACTGATTAGTCTAAAACCAACATTTTGATGAAATGTGGTATATGTAATGGTATTTTTATTTAACGTCTCTCTCCCTGTCCCCACTGGAGCAACACAATGGGCTATTTGTGACGATCCTGGATCAACCCCAAAGGGAAAGATTAAGACAACATAATTTTGAATCATGGTCATATAGCGAGGCAACACAACAGATTTAACATGCACCAGCCCCCTTATACATGACGGTCTTTGGCTGGATTCGAACTTCCAACCCTCTGGTTGCTCTTAAAACCACGGCACCTGTTATATTAGCATGATGCTGATTTAATTAATTTTTCAAAAGGTCTATTCAAAAATTATTTTATCTAAAATTTTCATGTCCTGATCAGGACAGATGTTGAGTGAGTTAAATATAAAAATGTGCTCATGCTATCTCCATATAAGTTTCACAGAAGCCTACTTTGAACAAGTTTAGCTGACTCATGGTTCTAGATAAGCTTTGAATGCAAATCGGACTAAAGCCAATATTGCTAAAGTTGCAAGAATCAGAATGTATAGCTACAGAAAATTTTACGACTTGAAAATATTTACCAACCAAAATATTGGTTTACAATTTCTTCAGTTGTTATGCAGGATGTTTACATAGGACATCATTTTGTTTTGGAAAAACTTTTAAATAAAACATTTCTAATTTCATTGTGCACTCAATGATTGACATTATTCATTGAATTTAATATCAGTCAAATGACTGGCAGCACTGCATATTTAGTCTTCCATCCACATGATTTCTTAAGACCATTTTGCTCTACAGCTTTTGATTGTCATTTATTTAGGAAGCTGATCTAGGTTAGTGAGTGTGAATCTCAGCACATTTTAGCAAAATATTTAATCAAAATGAATTCTCTATGATGGAGACTTCTAGAAAATTGTAAAATTACTTTGGGTTACATCGTGTGCCTTCATAACAAATATGTGTAAAAAAATTTCAAAACACTGTTCTCTGCAAGATACGAAAAAGTCTGACCGACTTCTTACAGAAAGTTCCCAAGAAAACATTGATACTTTATGATATATAGTGTTATTGAAAAACAAGGGACCTCTGTTGACATTACACACAAGTAGGCTTTCTCCAAACACAATATGGGAAAAATTTGGATTTTCATCGAAGCTCTAAATGTTATTATGCATGCAATTCTCTTGGTCCATATTATATTCCACATATAAGTATAATTATTTCAGTTCTAAAGTTCAATTTAAATTACATTCCAAAACAGTTCAATCCAGAAAAAAATTACTAGGTTAACAATACTTGCGTGTACCAGACAACATTGGCAATCTTGAATAATTATGAAAATCAGAACTAAATATAAATCTTTTAGTACAAATTGTAAGCAACATTTAATGTATTCAGAATGATTTATTGAGACTGATTCTGACATTACAAGATATTTTTGTAAACAAACACATGAAGGTAAACAAAAAGAAGTGTTTCAGTTACAGTGAATATATGTACTTCAATTCATTGTAGAAGGTATTTTTTAATTAATGTCTTACAAGAAAAACAAAGAAACAAATGGTACATAAAAACTTTTATTTTCATTTCAATACACAATAAACTTTAAATATCAAGTAATTTAGTCATACATTACAAAAATTCATTTTTCTGTAAATGAAAATGAAATAATGGGTGAGCCGGAGAACTTAGGCCGAAGGCCTTCTATCTCCCTCAGAAAGTAGTTGGGAACTGAGCAGGTTTTGAAGTTTACTGAAATATGTAAGGTAGAGTGAGTGCAGTTGGTTGTCCAATGAAAACAGGTGGCTTAGAAATTGGGCAGATCAAGGACGAGTCCAATTGGAACAGTACATAAGATGCAAGATGACAAGGAAGGCTTAAGAATTATTAAATTAAAGAAAAAATTAAAGCAGGAGATTTAAATAGTAAGAACATTAAGGATTAAGAAAGACTCTGGGTCTTTTATTATATTCGGGTTGACGAGGGTCATATCTGGGATACACTGGATGGCAGGGTTATCAATTAATTCAAGATTAGCATAAAAATTAGTAGCAAGTTTACTGAAGTAAGTTTTAAGTTCGGTAATTTCAAGATCTTCGCGAATTTTAGCGTTTCGGTAGTACCAGGGGTAACCACTGATAATACGTAGAGTAGAATTTTGAAGAGATTCAAGTTTTCGCTGCGTATCCCAATTTTCTGTAAATATAATTAACCATACAAGACTCAAAAAGAAACTTTTTGCATGAAAATTTAACTTATGACCATTAAGTGTAGAATTATTCAAATTTAAGTATTTCCAATCTTAAATTTTTTTTTTTTTAATCTTGAAACTTTTTTTTAATAGAGAAAATGTTTATTTTTGTAAAAAATTACTTAACATTTTGGCAATAACTGCTATCACAAAAACACCTGCTTCAAGAAATAAAAACAAAACCACATAGAAACACATTTTGATAATAGAAATTACAAAAACATAAATACAAGTAAGGGATAGTTAAAAATCTGAAGGATGAGGAACCTGAAAATATAAAGTGTGCACATCAGTACAATACAAATGAGATCACAAACTCACCTTTTCGAGTCAACACTAATGTACACCTAATTCTGTTTGGACGAGCATGAGTATCATCTTGTGCGAATGTTTCAACAGTTTTACGAACAAATTCAGTTATTAATTGTTGTGTTTTGGTTAGGCCATTATATAATTATCTGTAAGAGGCTACCAAGAACTTCAGTTCACGTTGAAATTTCCTAGCGCGTTTTTCATTAGGGTCATGTTTGACAAAATGATTACCCAATTTTCAGGTCAGTTCCAGACATTCTTTTACTAAACCTGCATTTAGAACAAGATCCTATTGTTCATTATCACTACATTCTGTGGGATTAGGAGTCTCAAAGCCAACCTCTTCTAATAATTCATCTTTGCTTACGGCTTTCTCGAATGATTCATGAATATCTTCAAATGATAGATCACTGAATCCTCCAGTTGCGTGTCATTGTAATGATGTTGGGAATACAGTCGTGTTAGTTACCAAATACAATTAGAACATTGTAGATACATACATTGGTAAATGAAAACATGTATTCCAAAACGCATACACTACATGTTATGCAATCTATTTGTGGGTGCAATATAACTGACTAACCACTGCATTGCCCGTGATAGTTCTTTTCATGGGGTCAGGTGTGACCACTGCTTGCTAACCCCCAGTAATTGCTACGAATACCCATGTAGTTTAACAGATGATACTACTATGCCACAAATAGAAGAAAAAAAATTTCGTAAAATTTGGGCAAATAAATTCAAACTGACTGGAGTAAATAGAGAATGAAATATTTATTTTGAATCTGAGTAAAAAAAAAAGTTTGTGCAAAAACAGAATTAGGTGTGCGTATACAAACAGGAAATGTTCGACGCAAAAAAATAAATATGCTCAGGGTAGTCACATGAATTGAACCTATGTCATCTACAGCTTGCAAGCTATTAACAATGAGAAACCCACTGAACCACCAGCAAGTTGCTTTCCCACTCCTTGTACTCAGTAATGATACTATTCCCTCTACACCTCACCTCCCCTTTCCGCTTGTGTATCAATAGAATAGCACAAAATCATTAGTACTACCCAAATTTTGTTCAACAGAGGTTTTGGAAAACCAAATCGACATATTACAATGTTTATTTCAACATACCTATATGAGAACTTAAGTCTGTTAGCACAAATGCACTTGTGATGGGTAATGCCTTCTATGAGGTACTCTCGATACACCCTTGACAATGTGGAGCAAGGTCTCAACTATGTCCAAAATGTTAAGCTTATGCGTTTAGCTTTAACTATCCTTCCACGTTCAAACTCGGTTAATTCTTGGCAGGTCGACATTCAAGAGTTTAACAGAGAGCACTGATAACTATCTGACTCTTTATACTCTTTTAATGCAATGTGAGCACTAGTAAATTTGCATACTGCTATCCCATGACTTTTAGCACATCAGTGTTCGGTGTATGGAAGTTATATAAAATTAATAATGCAAAAGTTTTGGTACAGGCATATGAGGGGTCAAAAAATAATACTTAATATAAGATTTTGCAAATGAAAGCACATAAAAAAATAGCTGCAGAGATTAGGAAAAAGCATGTGTTTCTAATTTGAATTAATGGGGTCGCACTGGCCCTGGAACTTTTTTAGGTATAATGCTTGAGTAAATATATTAAGTGAATCTTCACCCATCATATGAAGAAGAATGATTCAAAATTGCCCATTGGATTTATAGTCACATGGAATGTTTTAAACAAAACCTATGCTGATGAACAGGCTTGTGAGTGACATATGTTCAATGGCCCAAAAGGGAAAGAGTTGTCTTGTAATTATGATCCCTATCAAAAAAGGTTATGTAGTGCTTCAAAGGAAGGCTGATTTAATATTCAACTAACTTCAATAAAATAGCATGTCTCTTCTTCATAGTTATTTCATTTTCAATATTATTACACATAAAACAGAAAGGAAATGAAATCAAAATTCTTATTTAAATCACTGATTTTTAAAAATAATCACTTAATTTTAAATTTGCATTCCCTGTAACAATCTAAAAATCGAAAGAAATGGTCCGTTTTGATAGAATCAGATGTATTCAATTTGTGGACTTTCATATAATGTAATCTCAAAAACTAGATTACATCTAATTATAAATCAAAAATTAAAACTACTGATCGCAGAAAGAACAATCTCACTGCCTCTACTAAAATACTAAGATTACACTTCACAAATATAATTAAACGCAATAGCATAAAACAATTCAAAATCAAAGCTGAAACAAATTTTTCTTACATCTCTAAAGCATCAAAAAAACACATTTGAAAATTGAAGGAGATTGGATGTATAACTGATAAGTAAATACAATCTTTCAAAAGAATAAGCCTAAAGACAAATTAACTTTTCCTAATCAAATTATTCCGCTTTCAATACAAAGACCGTTGAAAAACATGAGCTCCTCACACATTCTCATAAGCATAAACAAAACAGAATGCATTCAACATCAGAACAGCGCGCGATTTTTCAAACCACCGACAGAACTAATACGCCTTCTAGCGGCAATTCCTCTAAGTTTTAACATTAGGATTATCGTAGTTGGCGATACAGGCATCTATCGCCAACTCGCCAAGAGGTGCTGAAAGCGTGAGGGTTTCCGAGTATGCGTCCCGGACCCCTTTAAATGTTTTTGGTTGTTAAGTTCTTTGTAATTCTAATCCATTAATAGTTTATCTTTTCTTTATAATCTTATCAAATCAGATTTAAAACATTGTTTATTTTAAGCAAAAGAAAGAAATGTGTTATATTTTAACAGGAAAACTATTATCTAGGCAGGAAAGCAATTATGTTAAGCTTTAATCATTAAAAGATTGGCACCCCTCTACAAAACAATCTTTGTGTTCTTATCATTTTTTAAAATTTCGCCAAGATATTTATGTACCTGTGTTTAATTTTAGAATTTCTAAAAGTGTTTTGAAAGAAAACAACTTTGAATGGAAATTATAAAGCTAACATTGATAATGTTTTGATTTCAATTGACTTAATAAAGCCATACTTTAAATATTCAATATAATCTTACCTAAATTTATTTTTTCGTTCCATGTCCATTTTTGTCCAAATAATTTATTTTGTAAACTTTGTTTGCATCTATAAAAGTAAACTGTTATAAAATTCTTGAGGGATTATTTATATATTATCGTGGATTCATCCAGGTGACAACTAAGAATCAAGCATTCTACTTTAACTTGAAAACTTCTATATTTATAAATAACTAAAACAAAATTTCTTGATAGCTGGCAGAGAGCTCAGGTATACACTGAGGTCACTACTTACCCCAAAGGATGACAATGATGCGCTCAGTTACTTATTCGGAAGGAATCAAAAGAAGCTTTAAACCTCTAGCAGGCCCTCACTTTGGAGAACTGAGAGGCTGGAGTGAAGTCAATGAAGTATGATCAAAAAAGATCCCTGGAAAATACTCTGCTTACTGTATAAGAGTTATTCACCCTCACTACACAAATCAATGCATGTTTTAATTCAAGACCTCTGCCCATTGTCGTCTTATTATGTATGACTCATAATGCAATAACTGTTTTTTATGTATATATTTTTTGAAATTTTAGTAGTTATGACCTATTAATTATGCAGTCAAACTTACTCGGAAGCATTTAATGTCGTTAAAGCACAGAAAGATTACTTTTTTAGGATTAACTGAGGATATGTGTGCAGGAAAGCTGTTGATATTTGTTGTGAGGTTATTAGACTTCATATCTTCAGTTTTTGGTCACATTTTTAGGCACTTCTAGTGGTTCACATTAAAATAAATGAGTTTTGAGGGTTAAAAATGCTATTTATTTAATATTTTATACTTTGTGCTTTCAGCCTTTTGCTCCAGGACCTTCGGATCAGGTACCAAGCCGATTTTTGTGTAGCAGAGTACCAACTCGATTCGAGTTGTATCGGGCAGATCAAAGAAAGAACTACTACATCAACCAGTAACTTTTACTCCTTAGAAAAAGTGTGAAACAAGAGTTACTTTCTTAAATATGGTGCAATTTTCAAGTCTTCTGTTTTTCCATAGGCAGCCAGAAGTCAGAATTGACAAATTTCTGCTTAAGATTAAGGCGTCTCATTTTTTAAGCTTATTGGTTTGTGATGAGGAGTATTTCAAATTTGCAACCTGTTTTTGATTTTGAAATGTTTTATTTAACTCCAGAACAGCTGGATTTTAGACTTACCTAAACCCACCGTTGTGGGTCAACTTGACCCTCATAAGAAATGTAAGCCATATCAAAGTAATTTTTTTTAATTGATAAAGGATGTTGAAATGAAAGTATAAAAGAGTTTTTATAGTTGATGTTAGTTTGTTTTTTTTTAATTTTTTTTTTAGTTCTTAGAGCTAATTATTATTATTTTTTTGAAATGACAACAAATACACTCTATAACAAAAAAATCGACGCATCAAGAAGGAGTTGTCAGATGGAGACAAAAATTGGAGGATAGGAAAAGCAGTATCGGCACGCTGCCCTGGGCGTCTCCAGAAACGTCTTCGATGATCGTCAGGACAAAGTTGGAAGCGGGATTCGTCGCTAAAGACTACACGTACCCAGTCAGCATCATTCCAGCCTGATCGAGCCAAGCACCACTGTAATCAGGCTCGACAGTGTGCAGGCGTGAGTGGCAGATGGCGTAACGGTCGGTACTAGCGTAGATTTCGCTCTGCATTTCTGCATACGAAATTTCAAAGCAATCAGATGATTCCTTCTTGGTGCGTCTATTTTTTTTGTTATAGAGTGTATATAACAATATATAATGTAATATATACTATTACAAAATATTATATATTACAGTATAGAATAATGTAATGTATAATATATTACACAGTATTATACATTACAATACAATATAGTATAATGTAATGTATAAAATATATTATACATTACTTTATACTATCTTGAAATGCATAATATTACATAGGCGTAACCTGGGGAACCCCCCCCCCCATTCAGTTGAGAACATTTTTTTGTTAATATATACATCTATATATATATAATGAGTTTTTCACAAATTATAATCCCTTGTTAATAACTAAACAAACTCTTCATATCTTAATTTTAATTAATGTTTTACTTGTGTAATAAATAAATGTAATCGATGAAACAATGGTACATTAGTTCATAGGCGTAACCAGGGGGAGTTGGGGGTTCAACCCCCCATTCAGTTCGTCATAGAAAATAGTCAAATTTGTTAATGAAGAGCAATCCGAGCTTTAAGCTTTATGGCTATGTAGTATTCACCCAGTAGATGGCGCTCCACTCTGCCGTAGCGCAGAATTGTATATAAAGTCGGTCTTTGAATACAAACACCAGCAGACGCACTCGTACTGAAGGCGAGACGAACCATGTAACTAACCTATTATTGTTTATTAAAGTTCTTGTTCCTGTTCCTGAAGTGCTTCCTTTCTGCAACCATATACCGATCTCAACATGGTGACCCGGAGCTGAACATTTCAATTATTCTTGAATATTGCTTTGTTCCAATCGGTTTGTTCTCGCTGCTTACTTTCCCACTTCACCACTGATTTCTGGACTTCCCACCATGGAGAATATTGCTGCCGTCAAGATTCCGATTTACAACGACGCGGATCCAAACCTTTGGTTTGGTATGTGCGAAGCTACCTTTGCCCTCGCCACGCCCAAGCCCATCAAGGATCCGAAAACAAAATACAACTACATTGTTGCTCATCTACCACCCGGCGCAGCTTCTACAGTGCGAGATATCGTCTTAAACCCGGATCCAACCAACCCCTTTCAGCACTTAAAGGATCATATTACTTCTCGTTGTGGCGAAACCAGAACGCAACAAATACGGAAACTTCTAACTGGAGAACAGCTCGGTGATCGTAAACCTTCCGAACTTCTCCGTGTTATGCAAAGACATGCTGAATCGCACCAGATTGCAGATTCACTTATGCTGGAATTATTCCTCTCACAACTTCCCGTCAACGTCCAAACAATTCTAGCCTCCATGATGCCAACTACATCGCAGAAGGCCGCTGAAGTTGCTGATCGCATATTAGAAGTAACACCAGCCGAGGTAAGTGGAATTTCGATTTCATCTTCCACTGCCGAAGCAGGTCCGAACACTTTGCAACAACTCATGGAAGAAATACATGAACTACGTAAAGAAGTAAACACTCTTCGCCGATCACGTAGTTTCTCCCGCAATCGTAACTCATCCCGCAGAAGCCACAGCACTTCGGCTGAAAGCTCTGTTTGTTGGTACCATGGGAAGTACAAATCCAAGGCCAACAAATGTGTGCAGCCCTGCTCGTTTACGGGAAACGAAAGCAGGCAAGAGTAGAAGCGACATACTTTTTGCCTACTCGATCAAGTCGCCTATTTGTTAGAGACAAAAAAACGAATTTAAACCTTTTGGTCGATACTGGATCGGATGTTTCGATTATCCCTGCTACCAAATCGCAGCGGAAACAACATCCAACTCAAACCTTTAGTGCTGCAAATGGCACAACAATTCATGTTTATGGTCAAAAACTATTATCTTTAGATTTTGGTTTAAGACGCAATTTTGTTTTCCCATTTTATGTTTGTAATGTTACCACAGCGATTCTTGGTGCAGATTTTTTGCATTATTTCAATTTAAAACCTGATTTACGGCGTAAGCGTTTAAATTATTGTACTACTAATCTGAATTCTCACGGTCTTGTTAATAATGCTGATATTTTTTCTGTCAAAGTTGTTACATTGGATAACGATTTTTCTAAATTATTGGTCGATTTTCCTAATATTACAAAAGTGCCATGTGCAAATCAACCTGTAAAACACAATGTCCTGCATCATATTGAAACTCATGGCCCGCCAGTGTTTGCTAAACCTAGACGTCTTGCTCCTGATCAGTTAAAAATGGCGAAAACCGAATTTCAATACATGCTTGATTTGGGTCATATGCGACCATCCAAAAGTAATTATGCGTCACCTCTACACATGGTATCTAAAAAAGGATGTGACGATTGGCGTCCTGTGGGTGATTTTCGAGCTTTAAATTCTCAAACAGTCAAAGATAAATATCCAGTTCCTAGTATATTAGATTTTACTAATGAGCTGCATGGAAAGAAAATCTTTTCGCAAGTAGATTTAATCAAAGCTTTCCATCAAATTCCTGTTGTCCCCCAGGACATCCATAAAACGGCCATTTGCACCCCTTTTGGACTATTTGAAAGTACAAGGATGCAGTTTGGGTTATGTAATGCTTCAAGCACTTTTCAAAGATTTATCGACGAGGTTACGCGTGGTCTGGATGGTGTTTTTGCATTTATAGATGATATTTTAATTGCCAGTAATACTAGAGAGCGAAGAACATATGATTCATCTTCGCGCACTCTTTGAACGTCTTGATCATTATGGTCTTACGTTAAAAACATCAAAATGTACTTTCGGTGTATCATCTTTAAATTTTCTTGGCTTTAAAATTTCAGAGCAAGGATTAGAACCACTCCCAGATCGCGTAGAAGCAATTCAAAACTTTCCCAAACCAACTACACTCACACAACTTCGTAGATTTTTAGGTCTGTATAATTTTTATAGACGTTTCATACCCAGAGCCTCTCACATTTTAGCACCCATGATACAACTTTTAGAAGGTAATCGGAACAAAAGAAAACCTACTCGAACTAACATTTTTCCCCCTCATTGTGTGTACTTCATTGAATTGTAAATGGTTACATTACTATTTAAAATTGTAAATATCTTTAATTGTACGAGTACTCATTTTCTTATTTTGTCTTGCTTATCTGTGCTGTATTATTACCTATGTTTATCGTTCCTTCGTCACTGGAGGGATACTCTGTAGTATTCACCCAGTAGATGGCGCTCCACTCTGCCGTAGCGCAGAATTGTATATAAAGTCGGTCTTTGAATACAAACACCAGCAGACGCACTCGTACTGAAGGCGAGACGAACCATGTAACTAACCTATTATTGTTTATTAAAGTTCTTGTTGTTCCTGTTCCTGAAGTGCTTCCTTTCTGCAAACCATATACCGATCTCAACAGCTATTTAAACTAGATTACATAAAAATAAAAATTATTTTTACACTCATAATATAAATGCCGTATATAAGCCGATCCGTGTATAAGCCAGGGGTGCGTGTTTTCTTCAAAAATTTACCCAAAATTCAAAAACTGTTAGACAAAATAATTTTTTTTTGTGACATTCAAACCATTTGTTCTAAAGCCATGAGGGCGTAATGTCGCCATGAAGGTAAAATAAGTGGAATATTTCCATCAAATCGCTCTAAAGTAAAACGCTACTTGCCAACGATGATAGCTTTAACCTGCTAATGATTTTCCACAGTGTCCAGGCGGTCCAGCTCCTTATATCCGACCTCTGACGGGGTGATTGACAGGTGATGATGTACTGGACATTAGGATTGAAAAGGGGGATGGGATTCATTATGGCTCTTAAAAGAAACTCGGGTAGGGTCTAAATGAAATTGAACTCTCCAACTGTTCGCCACGATTTAACTTGGCAGTAAAGATGTGCAATGACGAGTATTCTGAGCTTTAAGCCGCAGGTTTCACTGCGAGGTTGTCTATTCGCCCCCTTTCCAAAGGTGACCGCTAATGATCTTCCAAAATTTTCCCGCACCTGATGCCGGACCTCTGACTGGGTGATTGACAGATGATCAGTTCAACAATAGTCAAGGAGAGCCGCTGGGGCTTGGGAATTTTTTTTATTAGTATTACTTGTCTTCGCCGTGCAGCCTAAAACATGTGCGGTACATAAAATTTCAAAACGGGGAGCGGGCTCATTGACCCTTGGCAGTGATGTGTATGAAGAACATATAAATTCTAGTACGGAAATGGCATTGGAACTGATAATGATACACATCAGGACATCCCAATAAGTTGAGCCGAATTTTACGAACTATTCAGAAACTCGGATTCAGACACGGAATTTGAAGGACTTATATGACTTATTTTTTTTCTTTTTGCTTAAAGGCTGCATTCAAAACGTAAGTTAAAAGACTTTAAAAATTGGAACAGCTGTTGGATTCTGATCCGAGTTCCGATGGCACGAAGTAAAAAAAAAGGGTTGCTTTCCCAACACCCGTTGGAGTTGCTATAAAAATCGTTAATCACTCGTAAATAATTCGAAGTTGCTGCCACCGGAAGCATATCCTAATCCAACAGCCGTATAAAAAAATTGTTCCCTTTCCAATTGTTATTTTTATGTGCTATTTAATTACGGTATTCAATTATTATTTTGTGTGCTATATTTGTTGATAGTTAGCGATTTATCGCTTGCGCCCGGCTAACGGAAATGTACCTTAGTTTTTTATGAAATTAGCGGATCCGTATATAAGCCGACCCCCCCCCCCCGCCCACTTTAGCTTTAGAAAAAGTTCCAAACATTCTAGGCTTATACACGGAAATATACGTAAATGCACGACAAAAATGAAATGTTTTACTAACTTGATTTTTATGTTTAACTTAGAATATGTTTTTTAAAGAACCAACTAGGAAAATGTTTATATGTATTTATCACAGCAAAAACTAATTAATTTTATCCAAATGTTTATAGTTCATGAAGTTCTATACTCTGTTTCACCTTAACTTGTCAGTATTGGGAAAGGCAGAAATGATGTTCATCCGCATGAAAAATAATTCCAACTTGATTTGGAATTTAAAATAAAGAAAATGCATATAAACGTGTAAAAATTGTCCTACAATGAAGGAGTGATTTTTGAACCTTTATAATCGGTTATTTATTTGTAAAAAGCATTTTTTTTGACCGAAGCGAATGAATATATCCGAAACGGAATTCTAAACCGGTTTCCATGGTAACATTTCTGGCGAGCTAAATACGCTTTCCGGCCAAGTCTGCGCCATTTCGCTCTGCGTCTTTGCTAGCGTGTGTATTTACGTTCATATCTCTCTTGTGCTATTTTATTGGAGTGTGTTTGATACTCTGAACATGGCTGAAAAAGGAACGTCACCATCCAAGCTGTATACGCCATCAAAGCAAGGAAAATCAATTGGTAGTGGAGCTCGCAGGAACATATTGAATGTTTATTCTAGACTTCGAGAAGAAAACCATAGTGATTCCATTAACCAAATCGTCGGAAAGGTGTCTCAACTAACTGGTGTTTCCAAAAGAACTGTTTTTCGTTTGAAAAAAGAAAAGAAGACGACAAGTCCTTTGAGTACTCCAGGAAAAAAACGACCTTATGCCGTTGGAAAAAGAACAAGAATGATGAAATATGACAACTTTACTTTATCGTGCATCCGACGAAAAATTCATGATTGTTTTCGTCGAAATGAAATTCCTACATTGGACAAAGTTCTAAATGAAATTAACAATGATAAGGATATTTTTTCGACAAACATTAGCCGAAGTACACTGTACAGGATACTGAAAGATTTGGGATTTTCCTTTGAAAAGCGAAAAAGGCAGGCTATGCTTTTAGAAAGACACGACATAATTTTATGGCGAAGAAATTATTTACGAAAAATTAGAGAACTGAAGAATGAAAATGCTTCAATCTATTATTTAGATGAAACATGGGTGAATGAAGGACACTCACAAAGTCGAGTATGGCAAGACAAAAACATCAAAAGCACCAATGAAGCTTCCTCTTCAAGTTTGACAACAGGCTTGGCTGCACCAAAAGGAAAAGGAAGAAGACTCATCATTACCCATATCGGAAGTGATGAAGGATTTGTACCTGATGCGGCTGACATTTTTGTAGGAAAAAAATCCGGTGACTACCACGAATAAATGGATGGTAACCATTTTGAGAAGTGGTTTGAAGATATCATGCCTAAATTGAAACGAAACAGCTTTGTAGTGATGGACAATGCCCCCTATCACTCGGTGAAGAAAGAAAAAATTCCGACGACATCTTGGAAAAAAAGTGCAATTCAAGAATGGCTATCGTTGAAAAACATTACGTGGAACCAGGACATGATCAAGATTGAACTGTTGAAAAAAGTTAGCGAAATCAAACATATGTTTGATAAATACAGAGTTGAAGAAATTGCCGAAAAATTTGGACATAAGGTTTTGAGACTTCCCCCGTATCACTGTGAGCTTAATCCCATTGAAATGATATGGAGTCAAGTAAAAGGACACGTTGCCAGGGAAAACAAGACTTTTAAACTGAACGATGTGAAGGATTTAGTCATCCAAGGGATTGAAAAGGTCTCTGTACAAAATTGGAAAAACTGCATAAACCATGTTACTGAAAAAGAGAAATACATGTGGGAAGTAGATGGACTTGTGGATGATATTTGGGAAAGTAAGAACTTGGTAATTTCTTTTAATAGTGAGTCTGATAGCGATTCGGAAATGTTAAGTGATGATGATGTGTAAATTCATGTGATGAATAAGTATATTATAATGTAAATAGATTTGTTATGATGTTTGCTATGTTTTACATATATTGATGATGTATAAATGCATGTGATGTGAATAAGTAAAACGTAAATATAGTTTTCTCATTGTAACTACTATTCATGAAAGAGATTGGTTTCTTCTGTACACTTTCTTGTAAACTATTTTAAATTATTCATAAAATTAATAATTTACTACTAATCAACCCGACACCGTTCCGCGAGTTTCAGAATATGTTTCACACATATAAGGTTTATTTTTTTTAACTCTAATTTTTAAAATGGTTTCATTTTTTTTATTATTGTATGTGTATTTACTATATTTGTATTTTTTATATTCTATTTATTTATTGTGAATGTATTTTATATCCTCTATGTTATATGTATTTTTATTTGTTATTTACTTTCTTTAATATCAGAATAAATTTGATTTAATTTGGAGACTATATTTTGCTGTTAAGAAAAACACATATTTTAGCAGACGACGCACTCTCCCCTACCTTGTCCAACCAAATGTAAGACCAAAGGAGTAATTAAATTGGATTAATTTCCTTTAATAAAATTATTAAAATTGAAAAAAGAAGTATTAATCAAGGTGTTTAGCTTTCAGGTAAGTAAATTCAAAAAATGAATTTTATGGTTCATCACATCTTTAAATAGACTGTATTTTTAAACAACATTTATTGTAAAAAAATTTTAAATATATATATTTTTAAATAACTAAAAATAATACTCATTTAGAAAAATCAAAACGCATTTATATTAACATAGAGTAGCTTTTTGTTTAATTAACAAATGTAATGCAAGAGCCATTAGAAATTAAAGATCTGTGAAACGTATAGAATTTCCACGTGCATTTTATCTCTCCTTGCCAAAAAGGGCGAATTTCCTCGCTTATAGCTGACTTCTTCTGACATTGTAACCCTAGTTTCTACGACAACGGCTGTGATGCGGTCAACGTAGCCTTTACTCTACTGACAAGTTAAGGTGAAACAGAGTATAGTGATTATTTTTCTATTCTTTCTAATTATATGATGACCTAAAAATTTGAATGTATGTGCATTCTTACCAATGATGTTTTTTATTTCAATAATTGTAATATATGCTGTCACTGATTTACTGTATTTTTTTTCACAAATTTGAAAAACAGATGGTTTAGATTAACCAAATTCGGATGAACGGGGGGTTTGAATAAGCAAGGTTTTAGTGTAATTCAAGAATAAATAATTTGTTGTTAAACTAAACAATGTGTTTCTCATGTATGATACTATAAAACAACATTGTTTAAAACGACTTTATTTGAAATATTTACTATAGCACATTTGATATAGCGACTAACATTTGCTAGACGCAAATTCTTTAATAATTTTATCAATGTTCTACGAAAAAAAGTATCAATATATCGTGTGATTTTTAACATAAAAATGCGAAGATTTCCCTGAGAAGGTCTCCAGATGCTTCACCTTTTTATTGGTGTACAGTTCATACTTCTCGGGACTGAACTCCCCCCCCTCAGTCATCAACCCTATTCACGCCTATGCTTCTGAGTACTACCATGGTCCACGCAAAAGAATTCTCGATACTACACTCGTCAATGAATAGAGATTTTTGGTGATTCATTTCCTTTTCGACATACATTTATATATTAATCATTAAGTTCTACTAGTTTCACTTCATAATCATGGTTTCTTAATCGCCTGCATGTTATTAAAAGTCTTAAATTCCTTAAGGGTGAGAGGACATATTCTCTTTACAGAGATGTTGTGGCGAACCTTATCCACAGCACATTTTCTGTACTTCTGCTTTAAAGTGTTTCAGTATTAAAAATGTTGCATACTCCCTTTAAGTGTTTATATTATGAGTCATGTGTTAAACATTACTGTTTCTAGTAAATATATATTCTAATCAGTTACAACAGGCTGAAGTAATATTTTATATTATACAGTAATTGATCCAATTGCCTCTGAGTCATTACGCTGCTCGTTTCGTACTATCCCTGTCTATTGTGATGTCCCTTTATAATTATTAAATATCTTGTTGGACTTGGAAGTACAATCTTTTTCCTTTATTACAAGACATAACAAAAACATAACAGCGCGAAAGCATTATTGCAGTTTTAAGGTAAGACATATTTGATGTAATTATGTTAGAATTTAAATATTACTTTCGGGAGATGAATTTTTTACTAAACAAAATTCAATAGAAACGTTAATGTGATAAGTATGTTATTTTTCCTCTTGTTGACATTATATACAACAGTGATGTTTCTTCCAATACTGATGGCCCCCAGGGGCATTCCTTCTTTAGGTTTGTACGGGTTTCACAACCCCGGGGTACCTGAGTGATCTTCTCTCCCTTTTGTTCTTCTCCTCCTCTACCCTTTGCTTTTTCTTCCTCCCTCATTGTGGTTGCCTCTTCGGAGGTGAGGGCTCCCCTTGAGAAGCTTTTCGCCAGTCTGTGCTTTTAGCTCCTCTTGAGGATTATATCACCCACGTGTTTGCCGTGCGTGGAGACCTGTGTCTTCGGAAAAGGTGATCCTGGTGATTGAGGGACAACATAACGCCCCAATACATTGCTTCGGCTCCTGCTTCGGATAAACAGGAGGTGTACTTTGGTCTGAGTACAATAATCGGCTGGTGGGAACACCCTGCTTGGGCTAAGGACCCGCTCACCAACTAGCTCCTTAGGGCAGTCATAGAGGTGAGTTGGGTCCGTATAGTCCCTGGCTAGCACCGGTGCAGGAATCTGTATGCCCTCGTTGGACTCCATGGTGGGTGGTGCCGCCGGGGACTGAACATTTACTTCTCAAACATGGAAAATCTAAAACCTATTTCTCCTTCAGTGGAGCAACTATGTAATCAAAATAATGGGAAAAAAAATCCGAACAAAAAAAATTTATAATTAAGAGTAATGAAGGAAACCTAAAAAATATATCAGCTATTTTATTACATAAAACTATATTAGGAATGGTAGGAGAAACTAAAAACATAAAAAAACACTTGCTGGAGATGTACTTGTTGAGGTTTCAAATGAAACTCAGGCTTCAAATATACAAAAAATAAAACTCGTGGGCCCAATAGCTGTAACTGCAACACCACACGAAACATTCAATTAATCGCGAGGAGTAATTTCTGAATCCGACCTAGTTCATGACACCGAACAAGACATCCTTGAATCCCTGTCCCAACAAAACGTAACAAATGTTAAAAGAATAACAATTACAAAAAACGGCCAAAAAATACCCACCAAACACTTAATATTAACTTTCAACACTCCAAGCATACCAAAACACGTTAAAATAGCTTACATTAATTGTCCAGTGCGACCTTTCATTCCTAACCCTGTCCGTTGTTTTAAGTGCCAAAGATTTGGCCACTCTTTCATGGCTTGCCGCGGCAAAGAAACCTGCACAAAATGCTGTAGTACAGATCATAAGACCGATGTCTGTACTACATCGTACCTTTGCTGTGTGAACTGCAAAGGTGACCATCCAGCTTTTGCCAGGTCTTGTCCTAAATTTGTAACTGAAAAAGAAATCCAAACAATTAAAGTGCAACAAAACATATCATTTCCAGAGGCCCGAAAAATTGTTAACGATCGCACCCCGAAACCTGGAATATCTTACTCTACAATAGTTAAATGCATTTGTTCAAAATAAACATCTCGTCTCGAATTTCTTCGATATCGAAAAAGCTTACGATCGAACGTGGAGACATGGGATTTTAAAAGACATTTTTAAAATTGACATAAGAGGAAATCTGCCTATTTTTATCCAAAATTTCTTAGAGAAAAGATATTTTAAAGTAAGGATTGGATCGATTTTATCCGATGTTTTTATTCAAGAGGAGGGAGTGCCACAGGGCAGTGTCTTAAGTGTTACTTTATTTATTTTAAAAATTAATGATATTGTTTCTCAATTGCCTCCATCAGTGAAAGGTCTTATTTACGTTGACGATCTGCAAATTTCATGCGCAGCTAAATACATTCGTTTAATTGAAAGACAGCTTCAACAGGCCGTTAACAAAATCACTCATTGGACTAACGAAAATGGTTTCAGTTCCTCACCTTCCAAAACCGGGTGTGTTCATTTTTGTAAAAAACGGAATCTTCATCTTGACCCTGAAATATTTTTCAAAGATATTTTAATTAATGTTGTGGACAGTTTTAAATTTTTAGGTATCATATTTGACAAGAAGTTGACTTTTCAACCGCATATTTTAAATTTACGCAAACGTTGCGAAAAGGCTCTGAACATATTAAGAGTTTTATCAAAATTATCATGGGGATCTGATCGAGCGTGTCTTTTAAAAATATATAGAGTAAGAACCATACCGGAAATTTTGATACCGGTTTTCAAACATACTGGATATTTTGAAGCCGGTATGAAACCATACTGGAAATTTTGATACCGGTTTTCAAACATACTGGAAATTTTGAAGCCGGTATGAAACCATACAGAAAATTTTGATACCGGTTTTCAAACATACTGGAAATTTTGAAACCAGTTTGAAAATGTACTGAAAGTATTAAAGACAATAAACTGGCTTAAATACTTTTAATAATAACTTAAAGACTTGTAATACAATAAGTGTGATTTACCATATGTGTACCCTGTATGGAAATGAATCCGGAGAGAGATAATAGCCCCTCTAATAAAGTAGGCGCAATCTAATTTTTAAAAGTAAAATTAGCTATACATATGTTTAAATGTTAGCTGCTTTTTTTAATTAACAAGCCATTTATGCTAATATCAGAACTGGAGACAAGATATATAGTGATAAATTGAAAACTAATAAGTCTCTTATGACTTGCAATCGACAAATGGATATGAACTTTGTTTAGCTGCTATTTTATGCGACACTGTAAAAACAAATGGTAAAATAATTTTCAATACAGACAATTCTAGGTGAAAGTGGGAGGTAGTAGAGGATTGAAATCCCTCCCATATTAAGAAAAATGACAATTTTTGAATCAAAAATATTTATTCTTCAAATATCAACATCCTAATAATCATCGTCACCATTAGTTACTGATTCAACAGTTAAAAATTAATTTAATTTTAACTGTTTGACCTGTTCTACCATGTGAGCTTCCACACGTTTTCCATATTGCATATCCATATCGTAAAAAAAAATTTCAACAATTTACTTACAACTTCTCTGCTGGCATGTAACTCTCGGCATTCAAACCCAATTAATTTAATCTAATTTAAAAATAAGCAAATTCCCAGCATGGTATTAATTTCAAGTTGTCATTTTAAACCTCATTTTATGTTGTCCACTCAATTTTATGCCTCGTAAACAACTAGACATAATGTTGATAGCCACATCAGACTACATGCACTGCTCAGGAATTAATAAGATTTAATTTATTGCATTTAGAATGTACTACCAGTTATAGTTAAGAGTTGAAGTTATAGTAAATGGTGGAAAAGGTAAGGCTTGTAACGTAGCGCACAAACCGTATACTAGTGATATCAAAAGTGAGATATCAACATAGCCGTTAGCGCTACAAGAGTTTGGCAGTGACTAGTAGAAGGCATTACAAAATCTATCATTCCACCCACCTTAAAATAAGATTTCAAAGAATACACAAAATACAATTTGTCAATTTCCACAAATGACATGCAAAAAAAGCATTGGAAAAGTTTAAATAAATACAAAATAATTCTATAAGATGCAGCACAGCACCATATAATTTGAGTCCACGCTACTCTGCAAAAAATGGTCTGTACAGCTGTACAGACCATTTTTTACTAGATTACCATGTACTAGATTAACTCGAGATCCAAATAGATGACCTCGAATTTGATTTGCAGTTCATGATTGAGCTACACAGATTACGCATTTTCTTAAAAGAATCTAAATAATATTTCTGGCCAAAATAATTCATTGGTCTTGTTGAAAGAATGTTTGTAAGAGTCAAGGTCTGGCATTTAGATTGGTGATATGGTTGTTCTCCAAGCTACAATAGCTTTCGGGTCAACTGTCACTGGTTTGATAGCTGTTCAATGCAATCATATTCGGTTTGTGCTGGGATATGCAATTCCATGAATGGGGACTGCATTCTCTTAGGAAGCAGTTGGACAATTTAGAAGTTGAGTGCCCTGGTTGCTCAGTTACAGCACTTCTGACAGGACACCTGACTAATGGAGTTTGGTGGAACAGGTTCAGATGGACATTATTTCTGGAATGAAGGATCCTATAAAACAGCTCATTTTGCGATTCACACTGCCAAGAAAGACTGCACCACTCGATGGCACAGAACATAAACTGCTCTTCGCAGAGACACTTTTACTGGCTCGCCATACTCCGGATACAATGGAAACTTTGGATCCACGCTTGTACTGTAGGAGTATGTCATCTTAAGTAGTTTCTATACTGCTGTCTCTTGGCAACTCAAGAAGACCTTGGCCGTGGGTTGCAACACGATATGGCTGATGACCTTGGAGAAGAGGTGATCTTTTGTAGGTTTTTGTGGATCCATCAAATGCAACAAGGAGTTTGGAATTTGGTAACCCTTCCTTTCTAACACTGTGATGAGGTGAATAGTAAGATGCTTGATATGTAATTTCAACTTCTGCCAAAAAAATGACCTCTAAATGTCTGTTCTTTAAGTAGTGGATTGGTAATAAAGCGTCCTTCCATGTGTTTTAAACATTTAATTGCTTGGTTTCTGGAATTTCCTAAGGTGTGGAAGTTATCCTTAAAAGGAAGCTTAACTACGTATATTCCCGAATTTTCTCTAGTGTGACAACAAGAGCACAGTTAGGTGCTGTGAGGCGGCCATTTAGGAATACTTCTGGACACACATCCGCACCAAGTAAGATATCAATTGGACCAGGTTCAGGAGAACTTGGATCTTCTAATTTATAAGCAAATTGAAGCAATCCAACTTCCTGGTCGGAAGCGTCGGGCTCCAAGTATTTTTTCCTCTTCTTTATGGACAATTGATTTTCACTCATGGCGAAGCCGTTTCAATAATTAAAAATGAACAATAATTCTAAGATTGTTAGGTGCTTTGAGGTTTATGGTTACGACAGTTAAGAGTTAAACAATATTTTGTTTGTTTTTGTTTGGAACGATTTCGATTTTCTTCACTTCCCTTCTTCACGTCAATCTCCCTCCCGATAAATAGAAACAAATTGTTGCCGATTCAAGGCTTTCTTGTATTACAAGGATATCATACGCATGCGCAGTAAAATGAACTAGGGAAAGGAATGGCTGAATACCTGTCGTTTGTGTTAATTAATTTTTCAAAAAATTGTGAAATTATGTAATTTTATGACAGTTCCGTTAAAAAACGTAATTTACTTTTCCATGGCTTAATGTTTTTAGACATCGCGTATTTATTATTTTATACAGCGTAGCTTTATTGAGCATTTCTTTTCGGTAAATGGCAACACGAGGCGTGCATTGGTTGATGTTGATATATATATTTTTTAAAGTTAAAGAGATCTGTTTGTGTTAGTTCAATTTCTAGTGGATAAAGTTGAGGCAATTGTGCCAGTCAAGTACACAAAAAATGTCAATTGTAATTCTTTCGAAATTGACTTATCTCGGGCCCATGAAGTCTTCTTGAAATCGCCGAATGGTGAAGGAACTGGTAATTGGTATGCCGTTGTTCTTCTCGTTGCAGGTAAGTTACATGTTTTAATGTATTTTAAGCTAAAACAGTAGATTACAAATGACACTATTTTATTGGGGTACATAGTGATTCGTTGTATCTATTTTTTAGAAACTAAAGAACTTATTGAACAACGAAACCAAAGAGTGAAGTTGCCTCATCCGAAGAGGTTAGAGGTGCTTCTGGCCATGACGGTGGATGATGAGGCCAAAAAGTCTATGGTTGACGAAGAAGCTGGACGAAAAATCAAGGTAAAATTTTATTTATCATTTAATTTGATACAGGGCAACTATATGTATACTCATTTTATGATACAGAAGGGTGCATTAAAAGTCAAATTGGCAGTTTAACCTTGTTGTACCCCACTCTCAACATGCGTGATGATTTAAGATACATGTACCTTTGGAAATGTTGAGGGAATATGGTAATTCTATCCTTAGGTACCATGTGCATGCTCAATTGTATGTTAGATTGGTGTTCAAACAGTAATAACCTTTGAATATATGTTGGTTTATAAAGTTTCCGACTGCTTATTTTTAGCCTCATGAGTCTGTAGGGATGTAACAAATATTCGGCTATTAGGCCAAACCACTGTTCGTTACTTCCCTATTCCTCAAATATTTATATTTAACATTGCTTGCAACAAATAGAAATTTAGTTCTACCGTATTAATATTATTTTTATAAAAAGTACAGAATTGAAAATGATTTTTAAAAACAAATTATCTTTATAGCTAAAGCAGGAAGAAAATATACAGCTGAAGAAAAAAAATTATGAGCTTGCAGACCCAGCTGTTATCAATTGCTAAGTACAAATGGTATGTTAAATATATCTTTGGTCTTTCTCAATACCTGACAATTAAATATGAGCATTGGATATATTGTATTTTTTATTAACTTTTTAGATGTAAATTTTATAGTTTAAGAACTATTGCAGATAATTTAAATATAAAAAAGGTTGCAATACTAAGAACACACATCTTAAGGCTTGTAATATGGGAAATATTGGTAGTATGTAAAAAAAAATCTATTTCAAGTTTCCAATGACAAGTTTTATGTAATGAATTTCCAACGTCACTAGAGTTTTCACATTTTTTGTACTTTATCTACACATTATTGGATTTCAAGTGATTTTTTTTCAGTTGAATTCCTGTATACTATGAATGTTAAATAAATTAATAAATCACGCATTTCTTCAATCGTGTGTTTTTAAACTAAGCGTTTTAAATGTAACACTCCAGCTTGTATAATTTAGTTGAAATGCGATAGGTTTATTAAATTATATTAATTCATTCCCAACTCAAAAAAAGATTAATATTTATAAAAACACTTTTCTTCATTTTACAACTTTAAATTAAGTTATTTGATCTTGTAATTAGATTCAGAATAGATAATCATCCAGTATCTCTGGAGTATTTTCTGTACCCTACTTTTTTTAGCTTGTTACAGGAAACTAAGCTGTTTTGTGTTGCCTCAAAAAGTATGCATGATAAAATGGTTGAAACGTTTTATTACACTGTTCTTGCTGAACTTCAATGCAGCCCTCTAAAATTCTGCACTTCATATCACATGCTTCCAGATCTATTTAGCAAATAACATTTGACTCATTTTTTATGCTTTTCTGTCTGTTTCAGATGGATTTCGATTCTGGTTAACAGTACACCAGGGAAAGGAGAAGCAGGAAGGTTTTGAACTCTCATCAACAGCTGCGGTCAGGAAAATACTTTCTGACAAAATAATATATTTGTTGAAGCAGCAGAAAAAGAATGTATCACACAGACCTTTAAACATATTAAACACACATTCTTTAATTTGACGTTTCACATTTTTGACTGAATGATTTAATTATGTTAATTTGATAAATCTTGTACTCCATAAATGTATCTAATCCAGTTCAATTCTGTAAACAATATTCTAGTATGCTGGTTTCAGTGCGATACTGGTTTGTTATGGGTTTTCATACTGGAACCGGTATCGTACCAGACCCAGTATCATACCGGCTTATGAAACACCGGTTCCGCTATGATACTGGATCCAGTATCATACCGGAAGCGGTGTTTCATAAGCCGGTATGATACCGGATCCAGTATCATACCGGAACCGGTATCATACCGGCTTATGAAACACCGGTTCCGGTATGATACTGGATCCAGTATCATACCGGAACCAGTATCATACCGGAACCAGTATCATACCGGAACCGGTATCATACCGGATCCAGTATCATACCGGAACCGGTGTTTCATAAACCGGTATGTTTTTCCAATAGGGTTACTTACCATTCAATAGATCTGTCAATCTGCACTCCTTCAATTTTACCATTTTGGACCTTCTCTGTGGATTCTTACCTTTACAATAGTGACCATTATCCTATTAAACTAAAATATGAAGGCCAATACCAACCTCACTCTGTCAGCCAAACTAACTACATCTTTGAAACTGCCAACTGGCCAATTTTTACTAGCCTTGCAGATATTTCTAACACGGTAGAAATTGGTGACATCGATGAAGTCACCTCAAAAATAACAAACATAATTATAGCAAGTGCTGACGCTTGCATTAAAACAGTCAGTAATACATCTAAAAAACAAAAGAAACCTTGGTGGAATGAGGATTGTAGTGATGCATATCGGAAACAGAGAAAAGCCTGGAATATTTTTAATAGATATCCAACAAGTGAAAACTTTATAATTTATAAAAAAGCAAAAGCAGCATTTCGAAAAATACAAAGACGTAGTCAGAGGAATTCTTGGACGAATTATGTCAATAGTATCAATAGTAAAATTACAAGTAAACAATTATGGAATAGGATTAAAAGAATTTCCGGTGTTTACCCCAATAGACAAATTCCTATCCTAGAACATAACAACCAAATACTATCGGCACCCAAAGACATCAAACACAATTGGTTCATGCCTTTCCGAAATATCCAGCTCCAGTAACTACTCTGAAAGTTTAAAAAAAATTAAAATTGCATCTGAAAAGAATAAAGTTAATTTTACATCAAACAGTATATTATCTTATAATTGTGATTTTACTTTTTCTGAATTGACCAAGGCCTTATCCCTAGTTCACAAATCAACTCCTGGCCCAGATAATATTAGTTACATCATGCTCAAACATCTTTCAAATAGTTCTCTAAATCATCTCCTGAAATTTTACAACAGAATTTGGACCGAGCATACTTTTCCGCACTCTTGGAGGTACGCTACTATAATACCCATACTGAAACCGAACAAAGACCCCAAGAATCCTTCGAACTACCGTCCAATAGCCCTAACAAGTTGCTTATGCAAAATTTTAGAAAAGATGGTCAACGCGCGGTTAATGTATATCTTAGAAAAAGATAAATGTCTATCCCCACTTCAAAGTGGCTTCAGGAAAAATCGTTCGACTATTGACAATCTAGTCGCTTTCGAGTCGGAAATCAGAAATGCATTTGTTCAAAATAAACATCTCGTCTCGAATTTCTTCGATATCGAAAAAGCTTACGATCGAACGTGGAGACATGGGATTTTAAAAGACATTTTTAAAAATGACATAAGAGGAAATCTGCCTATTTTTATCCAAAATTTCTTAGAGAAAAGTTATTTTAAAGTAAGGATTGGATCGATTTTATCCGATGTTTTTATTCAAGAGGAGGGAGTGCCACAGGGCAGTGTCTTAAGTGTTACTTTATTTATTTTAAAAATTAATGATATTGTTTCTCAATTGCCTCCATCAGTGAAAGGTCTTATTTACGTTGACGATCTGCAAATTTCATGCGCAGCTAAATACATTCGTTTAATTGAAAGACAGCTTCAACAGGCCGTTAACAAAATCACTCATTGGACTAACGAAAATGGTTTCAGTTCCTCACCTTCCAAAACCGGGTGTGTTCATTTTTGTAAAAAACGGAATCTTCATCTTGACCCTGAAATATTTTTCAAAGATATTTTAATTAATGTTGTGGACAGTTTTAAATTTTTAGGTATCATATTTGACAAGAAGTTGACTTTTCAACCGCATATTTTAAATTTACGCAAACGTTGCGAAAAGGCTCTCAACATATTAAGAGTTTTATCAAAATTATCATGGGGATCTGATCGAGCGTGTCTTTTAAAAATATATAGAGCTTTATAATACGATCTAAATTAAATTACGGCTGCGTGGTATATGGCTCAGCAAGAAAATCGGCCCTTCAAACTCTGAATACTATGCACCACACAGCTTTACGTTTATGTACTGGCGCATTTAGAACATCACCAGTAAGCAGCTTATATGTGGATACCTTTGAACCTTCTCTGGACCTTAGGCGACAGTTGTTGTCCTTAGAATATTTTTTTAGAATTTCCTCAATCCCTCATCACCCATTGCATACCATTCATCATAGCCCATATTTAAAACGCCTTTATGAAGCAAAAAAAAATCCTTCATACCTACATTCCACTTAAGAATGCTGGATTTGATGAACGGATCGGAACTTTCTTTACTTGACGTCATCTAAAAAAACTTTATTATTTCTCTCCTTGGTTTAATCATGATTTTGAATTTCAAAACCCATTCGAAAATTTCAATAAAGCAGATACCTCTGATATTATCTACCGACAACTCTTTCAAAGGCACATAGAACAATACTCTAATTTTATACAAATTTTCACGGACGGGTCTAAAAGGGCAAACTACGTTGGAGCTGCGTTCACTATTAATCACTCTGTTCACACTTTTAAACTTCATTCTTCATGTTCTGTTTTTACTTCTGAAATCATGGCCATATACAAAGCATTAGAAAATATATCTGATCATTATCATAAAAAATTTATAATTTTCACAGATTCGTTAAGTGTTTTACAGTCATTGAAACATCCTGATCATGACAGTCATCCCATTGTTTTAGAATCACTGAAAAAAATTTATCATCTTTCATCCAAAAATTTTAACTTGTTATTTTGTTGGATCCCATCTCATGTTGGGATATCTGGAAATGAATTAGTTGACAAAGCCGCCAAATCGGCCGTAAATAATTTTAATCGTACCATTCCTTATCGTGACCTAAAATCTATCATTTACGCATTTTTACAAGACAAATGGCAAAACGAATGGAATGAACAAACTGAAAACAAACTCCATGCTATAAAACCAAATATAACTCTATGGCAGTCACCAGCTTTAAGACGACAGCAGGTAATGCTAACTCGACTCCGTATTGGACATACGCGTATAACACATAGACACCTCCTCCTCGGAGAAGATCATCCCATTTGTAATTACTGCATTTGCCCACTAACTGTACAACACATTTTAATAGAGTGTTCTCATTTTAATTATCAACGTCTTAAATGTTTTAATTCTTATACCTTGACTTTAGAAGACATGGTTGGGGAGAATCCTCATACAAATATTTTTAGCTTTTTACATGACATTGGTTTTATCCATCACATATAATTTCATATAGTATTTACTCATTATGTTTTGACTCATCTCATTTCAATATTATATTATGTATCTGATTTTTATCTTGAGTTTGGCATAATATGTCCCAAGAGGACTCAATGCCACAAAACCAAATCCAATCCAATCCAATACTGATGAATGATTTCATGTCTTAATCTCATCATAATTATTACAGTTGCATGTAGTTATTCACAAGTATATAATTAATACACTTATTAAAAAATTGTGATAGTTGACTTGTAGACGACAGAATCAGAATCGAGTGAATTTTTACCGATGTGCTTCAAGCAAATGAAGTTTAAATCTAAGAAGTTACGAAAAAATGAACGTTTTAATTTCTAATTTAAATGTATTGTAAATTTTAAAATTCACCATAAAAACATCTGGTAAATATTGTATAAACTAGGTGGCTCCGCCCCCTGCTCGCGAACTCCCCGGGAATTGCTATGCAATCCTTTTTGGTTTGCTTTGCAAACCAGCATTCTTTTCGCAAGTGATTTCTCTTTTCTTTATTTTAACACTCAATGTATCAGTAACGCATCAGTAAAAACCTTCTGCATCTTGTTCCCTCTACATTTTTAAATAGACCATGTTAATCTCTTAATTTTCTGATCTATACTTTCTCGGGGAGCCGTCTGAAAATAGAGTGAAAAAAACGAGCCTTTTTTCTCTCCAAATTTAAAAAAAATCGTTGCTATGATAAATTTGATATCTGGCAAATATGTAAGTTAGTCAGAAAATGTAACTTTCATTACCGGTGAAGGAGAATGAATGCTATCGCTCAGCGATTTAAAAATTATGAAATTTGTATGACCATCTTTTGATTTTATTGAATTTATTTATGAACCAATTTTAAAAGTAATTTTACCGTAAGGGGGGGAAGGAGTGTATTCTAAGCTTTCACGCGGTATTTTCAAATTTTAAAACTAATAGTATTAATCAACACATATGACAGTTTTAGTTTTGTGTATAGGAACTTACGATCTAAAAGTACCGAAATTTTTAAATGACCAACATATAATCGCATCGAAAATTTATTTATTAACCAATTTTCAAAATAATTGTACCATACGAAAGAGTACATTCTAAGGTTTTTCAGTGATGCTTTCAAATTTAAAAAATAATAGTATAAGCTATAAATATGACAGTTAATAAAAATTGACTGAAATTTACCAATATTCCAAAATGTGTATGAAGAACTTTTGATCGCATCGAATTTATTTATTAACCCATTTCAAAAATAATTGTATCGTAAGAAAGAGTATATTTTAAGGTTTTGTGCGATGTTTTTAAATTTAAAAACTAATAATAATAATAAGCTATAGATATGACAGTTTAGCAAAAAAATAACGAAAATGTACCGGTTTTTCCCGAATTTCAAAGAAATATTACCAGAAACCAAATTGAAATTTCTAAAATATATCGACGAGCTGCAAAAATTCACGTTTAGAAGCACTGTAAAAAATAACGACTGAAGACTAAAAATTTGCACGTCTTTTGCTCACTCGCGTTTGAAATTTCGCTTTTTCACTTAGACACTTAATAAATACTAAACTAATAGCCGCATCTGAAAACAAATCTTCTTTTTCGTGTTCCCTGTATAATTTTGAACATACCATGTTAATTTCGTAATTTTCTGATCCGTACTTTCTCGGCAAACTGTCTAAGAATCGAGCAAAAAATTGAGTTTTCAATCCTGAGACGGCGGCTGCAGCAACGTTTTTTTAAATATAAAGCAATAAAAAAATTGTGATATTTCAAAATAAAATGTTAATTAATGAATATGAATCAATATAATTAAGTAATTTATTATAATTAATAGATGTTAACCATATTAATATAATTAATTATAAATAATTAACAGGTGTTAACTATATTAATATAATTAATTTAATCTTCCCCTTTTTACTAGGGTACAATCTAAACTTTTTGGGAGGACCCCCCCCATTCAACAACCCTAGTTACGCCTTTTAATATTACATAATATTCTTTACAGGAGTTCTATGATAGGAAAACAAATAAAAGATACAAATGCAAATAATATGAATTAGCACACATGTTTTATAGTGAGATTATAAAAAAAAAACATAAACTATAAATAAACATACAATGTGTTTCAAAGTTCAATAGACATCAGTGCAGGTGAAACAATATGACAGTGACAGCAACACATTTATCACAAATTGGTTTCTGGAATCCCTCACAACTGGCAGAAGTCTTATTCTGTCCCTTGGAAAGTTCAAAGGCACATTTCTTTCGTTTGAGCATCTACAGTGTAAAGCACCAATTCGTAGTTCTTCCATGAGCACAAGAATAAATTCTCAAGGTGAAATTATGTAGGATTCCTTGAAAATTAGCGAAACATTGAGTGCAGCTATGTCAAGGACATTATAAAAAACATGAACAGGCCACCTGTGCGAGTTCCACATCTTGTAGTATATTTTCTTTATCTGATCTACTACATCTACACCATATTTAGTATGATTGTAGTAAGTGACAGTGTTCGGCTTCTTTACGCTGTTTGTAAGCACATTTGTGTGCATGGTGCTAATAATCACGACATTCTTTTGATACACACAGATCACTCTGATATATATGTATATAATCTATGTGAACTACTGACATCTAAATCTAACGACTCCAGAAGGGCAAGGACCTCCTGTCTACTCAATCCTCTCGACATTTTTTATTCGGAAAAATGCTTGCACACTGGTTGAAATAAACTTCCGAGTTCTGTTCTTGATAGTAGTTGTAGCTTGACTGGTGCCCCTCCAAAAGTTCTGCAGCACACCAGCGCTGCTAGGAAGCAAGCACATTTCAGAGTACAGACAGAGTGCTTAGAGCGAACCCAATAATTGTCGTAATAGTCATCGCAATCAAACTAAATATTTCGGTGCGAGTTTTCCTATGCGCAGAAAACAAAAACGAGGCATCGGGAATTCAAAAACAGACATTTATTTGAAAATCGTTCATTTTTCTTATGAGGGTCAAAATGACCCCTGTTGGCTGTTCTAGGTATTTCTTAGATTCTTTGATTTAATAGTTAACATAGAAATATGAAAAATTGTAACAGTACAATTGGAAGCATTTTAAGGGGTCATAGGACTCTTAAACCTTCAAAAAACCAATTTTTTGAAAAAAAATATATGTTAAACTATAATCTTTTCTGGATATTTTAAAACAAACTGCATTAAAAAATTCGCATTATTTCATGAGTTATGGTCAAAAATGTGTTTCGCTTTCAATGTAAACAAATCGTTGTTTGTAAACATAGGGAATCGAATCGACCTGTCAACCAAGACTCGCATGCTTTGATAATGATTAGAGTGCCTATATAATAAGAGTGGCGACATACGGGAAACACTTTCTGATTGGCTTAGAGACCTTTTCTACCGCCCGAAGCGGTATTTTCCCAGCTCCCGTAGACTTAACATGGGAACTTTTTGTGTGTTCGAGAAAAACGTGTGTATATTAAATTAAAAAGAAAATATAGCTTATTCGTGTTCAATTTCGTGTTCTAGAATGTTTATTTATAATTATTTTAGTGTTTTTTCAGTGTAAATTTGAAGACTTTTTAAGTAAATAGCTTGTTTTGAACAACATGCTGTTTCCCGCTATTTTGGCGATGTAAACATCGCGCCAAAGGCAGTTAGCAAGTTTTAAACTTTTGATGATGCGTTGTTTTTTTTAGCTGTTTCCTTATTATAGGTTTTCAATAACCTAAGCCGAATTGAATCATCAGAAAAGCAGAGAGTAAATTGTAGCAAGGCTTTACATAAAAAGAATAAAAGAAATGTTTATATAAAAGTGTTATTTTTGATGCGAACTTTCATCTTTATTTTGCTGCTAGATCTCGGAACAAAACCACCACATCAACATTTATCTGTGAATTTGGATATAAATGCGTACAAATGCTGTTAACTATTTTTTATCTTGAGATTATTCTTGTATGTTTAGGCCAATATTTGCTCATAATTTAGTTTCAATCTGTTAATTCTATTTTTCATATGAAAATGTGGTAGATTTTTTATCAAATGTGTACTGATGGTGTTGATTATTTTTGAAATTACATGTCTTTTGACTTGTATAAATGGATGAAACTTAAAATTAAATTTAAGTGGGTTGAAATGTCGTGTTATGCATTAAAAAGGTCAAATAAAAATGTTCAGTATCTTTTCTGGTTCGGTTAATGTAAGGAAAGGATCAATCACACTAAAAAAAACTAAATGTGTTGAACAGTTGGTTGAAAGAAAGTTTCATTTTAAGGAACTATCCATTAATAGTAGGACATTTCAAATATATTTTTTATTTAATGTTATAAAATTAATGCGTAAACTTCTATCACACAGTATGGAAAGAATTTAAAGAAAAAACTTGTGCCTGAGAGAAACAACACAGCAGATCTTATTTTATTTAACACTGAAGTTATAAGCTTAACTTTATTAATTTTCTTGTTAATATTCACAAAAACAAGTTCAATAAGTCGTGAGCATAAAAATTACGGGACATAAACACTATCGTCAAAAGAAAGAGAAAGGAGGAAATGTGGGAAACCGATGGAAGAAACATATTCGCCCAGCAACCGATTCTGGTAGAAAAATGGCTGCCGCGCATGTGCATTGGGCCAAATTTGGTCCCTTGTCGCCACTCTTATTATATAGGCACTCTAATAATGATGAGTTTGATAATTATTTTTTCAAATTATGTATTTGAAATTAGTAGAAGCAGGAGTTAGTTTACTCAACTTGTACATTTATGTTTACATTCTATCGCATGATCTTGTTTTGAACGGAGTGTATATTGCGCCGTACAATACGACTATATAACTTTTCATTAAATGTAACCGTACAAGCGCAGTATCAAACTGCGCAGCTCGTAGAATGCGCATGGGCAAACTTTCTTTGGTGATTTCGCCAATCTAAAGTAGAATTCTAGCAGTCCTGATGAGCCATAAGTAAAAGCATTTGCCATTTGGAAGACGGGACGTTATTTTAAGGAAGAATCCTCCGCCATCTTGGATTCTGTCTTCTAATATTGGTGGAAATTTTAGGCTGGGTTACTAGATCCAGATTGAAATTGCTTGCTTGGCGCAAAATTAGTTTTATTCTAAAATATAAGAAAATCTCTACAACGTAGTCACAGTTATAGTGAAATTTGTAATTGTTAGGCTAAACAACCGGGCCGTTATTAATATTAAAGATTTTTATCTGGAGGGGAAAAAATTGGTCTTGAAACCAAGTGTAATTACGGTTCTTTTTTTTTTTTTATTTATGGATAAAATAAATTTTGCTTTAAGAAAATTCATTTTGCAGAAATCTTTATATATACGCCAACCAACCGGTATAGTGGTTAAGGGGTTAGCCTCCAGATCGAAAGGTTCCTGGTTCGAATCCGGGTCCGGGCATCGATGTTTGTAAACGTATGGTGTAGAGGCGGCTGGTGCACCTTAAATTTGCCGTGGCCGAAAGTCCTCACGTTGGGTGGGCTTGGAAGTTTGGAGAGTGGCGTGCCAGCTCAGGTGTTGCTTCGTCATCTGACCGTGGTTCAAAATTACGAGGTGTTGTCCTCGGATCTCTCCCTTATGGTATTGATCCCGGACCGTCGTCAATAGCCCGTTGTGTTGCTCTATTGCGACGTTAATTACAATTTACCAAAGTACCGCCTCTCTCTGTCTGGTGAGGCCGACCAACCGGTATAGTGGTTAAGGCGTTAGCCTCTAGATCGGAAGGTTCCTGGTTCGAATTCGGGTCCGGGCATTGATGTTTAAACGCGTATGATGTAGAGGCGAATGGTGCACCTTAATTCTGTTGTGGCCGAAAGTCCTCACGTTGGGTTGGTGTGGAAGTTTGGAGAGTGGGGTGCCAGCTCAGGTGTTGCTTCTTCATCTAAACGTGGACCGTCTTCACCATCTCACTGGAGCAACACAACAGTAATCTATCGAGCGGGTGCGAAATGCAGCGCCCGAGGAGGGTAATTAGTGTGTGTTCATGGTAATTTTTTCTGGCGAGTTATCGCTATTTGCAACTATCATATTTCATTAGTTATCGCTTCCTTGGCAAATACTTTGGCGCATCTTATGGCTTTGGCTTCTTTGAGACGTTTTCTCATGGAAGTCATTAGTGTGTCATATTTTCCCCGTCTTTCGAAATAGGAAGAATTTCAGGGGAGTGGGGACGCACCATCGGGATAGTGTTGCATCATTAATTTGTAGCATTGTGTGGGTTCATGTGTTGAAAAGGAGAAACTGTACAGCTCTTCATCTTTTTAAATTGTGGAGTGGACAAAATGCTACGACCCCCCCTGATTGATCAAAATACAAAATCCACTTTGCTCAGAATAAATGCTGACAAAATTGGCTTAATTTTGATTGTTAGCTGTCCAAAAACTTTCTTGATTGTAAAACATGCAATTCCTTTTTTTTTTTTTTATTTCAAAGATAAAAATTTACATGAAGGGAAAAACACTAAAACCAATTTTTTGCAAGAAGCAGTGACATCAGATTTTGTCACGGGTATGAAAACAGGAATATTTCCAGCCCTCGCAAGATTTTTGACTGATAAGAAAGAAAAATTTTATCAAGTGTTTTTCGGACAAATAAAACTGTTTGAACGTTTAAAATTCTAACATAGCGGGCTTATCGTTTTCGAAACTATTTTGTATTGCATTGAATTTGAACTATTTTAAACTGTCTTCACATATTTGGGAATGCATTATTTACTGAGATAAAATTAATAAATATGTCGAAAATTCATTTACTGGTGTATTCGCGTTTTGTAATTACATTTAGAATTGATGAATTAGTACTGACAATTTCAAATGTCGTGTCTCAAATTTTGCATAACATTAGTGTTAGCTGGTCATATAACAAATATTTCAAACGTTATTAATTATAATTATTTATTTTTTGAGTTTAGACACAGGAATTTTAGCATAAAATAGATAAATTTAATGTATCAAAAGTTGGAGTTTTAATATTTCATACACATTTTCCACAAATATAACGAATTACGGAGATAGTCATTATTCAGACTGAAATGGTCAAACCTCCATTGATTGAAAAGTACTAAGCGGTCGAATAATTAACTTTTTATGGCGTTTTAAATTGATTCAAATTGTTTTCACAAATTCCGAGATTAAATGTCCAATGTAAAATTCAATTCATTTTCCAGTGTATATTTACATAGTATAAATTAATAAATATCTTTATTTTCATGTGAACAATATTTTTTGATAGTTTAAATATTTGCCTTTATCATAAAAATAAGTTATCTAGTCTTCATAAAAAGCACCTATTCTAGAACAAGGAGAGGCAATAAGGTCATGATCAGATACCAACTCTCTAAAATCTAATCTCTGAACAAAATAATTAATGAAACATTAAATAAAAATGCGATGCATAACCTCGAAGTCGAAAATAAAAGTTATGCATAATCAGGAAATTAAAATGTATTAAACCTGAGCCCATAAATTTAACTTGAATCAAATTACAAATAGTAAAATATCGATTAACTTTTTAATAATCTAAAACCAGTTCTATATATAAAACCACGTCTTAGTTGTCTCTATAATCTATATTACAAAACTATTAAATACATAAACCAATTCTCGTTTCTCTGTTCTCTATACAAATCTACACCGTTTGACCAATCCACACCAAATTTGCTATACTTGCTCTTTAGAACCCTGCGAGTAATATAGGCTACATAATAACCCCCATTATATTTCTCTTGTGCGTGCAGAGAGGTTAAAAACAATACGAAATCTCTATATTAATAATATTTGAGTATTTTAACGATGCCAGACCAAATTTATACATTCATTCTTTAGAATCCTGCGAGAAACAGGCTATGTATGAACCCTCTATTTGTCTTGGGACGAGAGGGAGGTAAAAACAATTCATAATCCAAATAGGTAAGTAGTTACATATTTAAAGTAACATCGAACTAGAGCAACACAACGGGCTATTGACGACGATCCAGGATCAATACCGAAGGGGAAGATCCGAGATCTAAATAGAAATACTGTTCAGTATCTCTATCACAATTTAACCAATTCACAATAAATTTGTACACTTAATTTTTGAAGGTTGCGTGTTCAAATCCAACAAAAACCATCTTGTACAAAGTAAGGTGAGGTAATTTTAAATAACGTCGAACTAGAGCAACACAACGGGCTATTGACGACGGTCTGGGATTAATACTTTAAATGAAAGATCCGAGGACAACACCTCGTAATTTTGAACCACGTTCAGATGACGAGGCAACACCTGAGCTGGCACATCACTCTCCGAACTTCCACACCAACCCAACGGGAGGACTTTCGGCCATGACAGATGTAAGGTGCACCAGCCGCCTCTAAACCATACGCTTACAAACATCCATGCCCGGACCCGGATTTAAACCAGGAACTTCCGATCCAGAGGCTAACACCTTAACCACTATACCGGTTGGTCGGCCCATACTGTACAAAGGGGGGGGGTGCAGGTTAAATCTGTCGTGGTCTCAAATATCGTCACTTTGGCGTGGAAAGTTGGAAGGTATGTATTTTAATTAACATCTCACTGGAGCAACACAGCAGACTATTGACGACGGTCCAGGATCAATGTGGACGGGAAAGATTCGAGTACAACACCACGTAAATCTGAACCACGGTCAGATGACAATGTGGAAATTGTCTGGTGCCAGCTGAGGTATATCCTCGTCATCCGACCATGGTTCTAAATAACAAGGTGGTGTCATCAGACCCCTCTTTCTTTCGGAGTTGATACCGGACCGTCACCAATAGCCCGTTGTGTTGCTCCAATGTGACGTTAATTAAAAAATACCATCATAATTTTGTGTGTTGAATGTTTTCAATGCCAATGTTTTCGGATGACCAATCGCAAATGGCCGACTTGGAAAGGGCATACCTACCTTTTCAGAGACTTGGTACCATGCGGTGCCTGAGTTTGCTTGATGCGTGAGAAAAATGTTTAGTTAAAAACTTCAGGATGTCGATGGAATGAGCCAATTGAAATTTCATTTTCAATCGCAGACCCCTTCATCGGATTATTTAGTGGATCGAATTCGAGGCCGGTATCTTTTTCATTCCTGTCTATCAACGCTTTGAACAAATTATGATACACTCATTGAGCAAATATTGTTTAAAAAGAACACATGGGAATGGCTGCAAAGGGTTACTGATGCAGTGAAACTCTAGTTTTCTAAAAGGGATGCTGATGAAACGTAGTCAATCTTGGTGCGAAGAACATTATGTTAACCTTTTCAATCGCAGAATCTGAACACCGTCTGTAGGATTAATTGGCTGGGTCGGAAATTGAATTCGAGGCCACTGGCTTCATCAAAATGGGTCGGTATCTTTCCCATTCAATTGACACCTACAGATTTAACGTGCACCAACCCCAATGCACTCTCTACTTTTGTTTTCACCCATGTCAAGCGATTGGTGACTCAGGTGGTCCGTGTCCAGATCAGGCCCGCCGTAAGCGGGCGTAGACCGCACGTCCAGGTGGGGGCAAATCTAGCGATCGATCACGTAATATTCAAAGTCATTGTCATAATACCCACCTTTAGCATAAGAAATGTCATCGCATTGAGGAAAAAATCTGACCGGCACGCAATTACTATTTTATTTTATATTACTAAGGGGCTCCGCCATGACAAAACTGGCAAAATCTTTAGAGTACGGGTATCCGAAAAATATTTCGGCCACTCTACTTTTTCCCAAACAGACGAGACTCTCCTATATTTCGGTCACTCATTTCCTTTCCAACCTCTCGTTTGGCGTGTATCTTTTTCGTGGATCTCTGGGGTCACCGCTAGAGGTCAGCAGCAAATTATTTCTGAATAATTTGTGGACTAATTTTTAAAACTATTAAGTAGCCTCAGCTGTAAAGCAGTTTCTTGATCCATTATGTTTCGCAATCACTTTCCAAAATTCAAAGTATCCATTCTCCAAATTCCAATTGACAGGATGTGCCCCTCCGTAGGACAATAAAACCATCGTCCTTGGAGAGGGGTTTACAAAACCTGTCGCGTGTTGCAGCGCTCTTGAGAAAGATTACAATGGCAGTATGAAAACGGAAATTTCTCAGAACTGGGAATTTGGAAGAGGTGTCCCTTTCCACTCTCCACGTAGGGAGACACGAACGGACCGTGCGCGGTTCCAATTACCTCAGGGGACCTGACCATAGTAAAGATAAGGACCGGATGCGCGCAACAAAGGGGGAAATCTATTCTTCCATTTTTCCCGTCTTAAAGCGAAATCGGGTTGAAACCTCCCCGTCTAGAAAAGTCTAGGAATCCCCACAGAGCTTCGTTTCAGTTTACACACGCATTCGAACAGTACTATCGCACACGTTGCAATTATTTTGTTAATCTTCGTCTGACGTTGGTCTAGGTGTAATTAAGGATATTTTAACTTGGTTAGTGTGATTATAATTCAATGTATCATATGTCAGTGCAAAATTTTGGTACCTACGTTTATTTATCGGCTTATCATAATAATTGCTGCGCCTAGTAATCATCTGTTTGTAGCACATATACAATTAAATATTTACGAAATTTGAAATAAAAACCCGGCCAAGTTCGTGTTTGACCACGCACAGTGTAGGGTTCCGTAGTCAGTACAGGCTATACAAAATTCTTACAAAACATCTGAGCCAAAACTCTATGTATTTTAGAAATACAAATTTAATTTTACAGTTCATTTATACGGAATTTCTATAAACTTTTTACAGACTCAATTACGCGATTAAGTGGGTGGATTATTACTCGTAAACTTGAAAAGCCTACTTATCGTTGATAGCATAAATTCAAGACGAGTTCAATTTCTGTAGATCAATATTTATATGGTAACTAGCCACTGCTTGACCAGCATTGCGTTGCCCGTGACAGTTCTTTTCGTGGGGTCAGGTGAGACCACTGCTCGCTAACCCCCTTTGATTGCTACGAATTCCCATTTGGTAAACCAACACCACGAGCAACGCCGTAATGGCCTCGTCATTGCCAGATGCGGCCAAATTCGAATTGCGAAGAAATCCAATCGACATGACGTCACAATCACACAGGAGGCGGCGTAATTGGTATTGCACACAGGCGTTCAAACAGTTAGCGGCGGGCCTGGTCCAGATTCATGTCAAGCTTGGCCTTTTATATTCCGTCGGGAAAAAATAAAACCTTTTTTGACCTTTGATATTAGATCAGATAAGACAAAAATTTGTCAAATAATTTTTCTTACCTTTTTGACCGACGGGCTATAAAAGGTCTCGGGTCCAGAAAAAGTTTTCATACCCTTTTATGATTTTGGCTGGTAGCTATACATTGTAGTTTTCTATAACTACTGTTTTGCCATAAACCCTGTTTCGCGGTTTTACCAGGCATCTGTCTATCCTCAAGGGATTTGCTTTGTGAAAGGCGATTGTTCGCTATTCAACAGTGTAGTATTCGTTTTTTTCACGATAAAATTTAATATGATTTGAAAATAAGAATCGTTGAAAACATAGCATGACTTTTTTTATTTGATTTTATTGCTGTATTTAATAAAAAAATAGAGCATCTTTTGTGCATCATATAAATAGATTATAATTCCTATGCGCTAAGTTCTTGTGTTTAATTAGCGTAGCACAAAGATGTTATTTAGTTATGTTTACACATATTTGAGTATGTATTGAACTAACAATTCATTGAACGCGATTAACACTCTATTAAGGACATACTATTTTATTTTAAAACAACCAGTTTGTAACTACAGATTACGTAGAGGATTTATTCTTTTAAAAAAATCAGGGTCATCGTAGTTGTTAACCTTTACTCACCATATGCAGATCCCTTGTGAAATATAAAAGGACAACTATACTAATTGGAAATAATTAACTACAGTATTGTTTGAAAAGTGCATGAGTACGAGTACTAAGGGGGGAACATAACTAGAGTTTTTATGAAAAACTACAAATTAGAGCAACCAAACCGCAGGAAGAGTTCTTAGACGTGAATGGAAATATTCTACAATTAACTTTAAGTTTAAAGGGGCTTATCACAATTTCCACAGAATACCTAATGTGGCGTAGTGGAAAGTATTTTAATTAAAACAAATTTGAAGAGAAGAATAGAAATGAAGCACAGGTTGTATCTATTATTTCGAAAGTATCGCCAAGACATATTGTGAGGAGTACTAGAGTTTCGAGAGGTTTCCATTGAAGTGTGTGTGTGTGTTGAATTCTTGAGTTATTGGAGTCTTGTTTAGCGATTCATAGAAAATATAATCGTCAATAATCCATAAATAAAATTTTAAAACAATAAATATCAAAACTATATTTATTTCCTTTGTGGAGAAGTCAGAGGCGGATTAAGCGGTACGCGGACTAAGCGGCCGCGTAGGGCCCCGGATTACGAAGTGGCCCACGAGGTCTTAAAATGTCTATTCATTAGTGTTCGAGGAAAGATGTGACAGCGTCTTTACAATGTGCTTCTATAAGTTCAGTGAAAAGAGTTTCTAATATACGAGATGATCAGCAAGAGGGGCAGATGCTGTGTTAGCTGTACAGCTACCAACTCGACTATCGGAACTATTAAAACAATTAATATAGGTAAAAATGTATAAACTTCGTTTCAACCATAGATGTAAAAGAGGCTTTAACTGGAAGTTGGATAAAAAACTATAAAAATATATAATTTACAAAAATGCATTGATGGTAGTACTTTTGAAGATGAAGTTGACAAGTTTTTAATATTTCTAAAAGGAAAACGCGAGGAGACCATAAAAAGCACACCAGACATCTATCGAGCCTTCAAAGAAATGTTTTGCACAGTTGCGAATGTTGAAATATTATTAAAAAAATTTTTAACAGTTCCCTTATTTGATGGGCGTTAGGAGAGAGATCGTTTTTTGTTTTAAAGCTTGTAAAAAATTAATACTATGGGAAAAGAAAGATTAATTAATGTGCCCATTCTGTAAATAGAGCAAAAAATTTAAAACCGAATTTATATCATCACCGAAGGGCCGTGATAGCCTGTTTGCTAGAGGAGCGGATTAGCAATCAAAAGGTTTGGAGTTCGAAACTCGAACCAACCAAAGGCTTCTTCGGAGGCTTTCCTTTTGGTTTGTGTCTGTTTGGGGACATTCAAATGAGAGAACAGTAAAGTGTGTCATAGTTATCGTGCATTCTCTTGAGAAGAACGTGAGAAAGTGTGATGTGAAAAAAACAAAACACTACACGAAATATGGCATTGGGACTATCATTTTTTCCCACGAAGAATTCATAAGAAAGCTAGCTCCATTTTGTTTATGAAATAATAAAATTCATGTGTTTACACTTTGTGTTTCAACACTCTTCCGAAATATTATGAACATCTCTTCCTAGACCGGGATTCGAACCAAGGACAAAGAAGACGTGCGTGGATAAGGGATTATTCCAATTTCCGATACAGTTACGCTCCTTCATTACTCACCGACACTAGATCAGTTCTCATTTACGCACACACACAAAGAATTGTGTAATTTTTCAGACGTTGATTAATAAGTTTAGTTTTGAGATATTATTCCACATTAGAGTAGTGCTTAGAGATTTTGAACATTTGTTTGAAATCTCATACCCGGTAAGTTTAGTTTGTTTAAAAAATACTATAAAACGTCATTAATTGTTGTTTGTGATGCCTCTACCCATTAACTAAAGCAACTTCAAATAATAAAGGCGAGAGAAACTTTACAAACTAACCCTGTGGTTAGGATGGACATGTTTAAACCATTCATAAATTTCTATGGAAAGGGGACTGAGGGGAGGTGAATTATTAAATTATGAGCCAAGGTTTCTTTTATCATACAGAAAGGCGGCATATTACAGTATAGTCGGGGGGTCTCCTTCTAGTATTGGTTTGTTATTTTTATATTATTAAATTAAAACAATCAAGGCTTTGTAAGCCGTGGAATATTTTTTTGTAATGTGTGGGGTTGGTTGTTGAATTTACCTCGCACTGGAAGCAACAAACACACGGGTTATTGGCGACAGTCCGGGATCCATCGCAAAGGGAAAGATCCGAGGGCGATACTTGGGTAATTTTGAGCCACGGTCCGATGACGAGGTGAACACCTGAGTTTACCCACTCTCCGAAGTTTTACACCTAACCAAAATTCGAAAATTTGAGGCCACGACAGTTTTAACGTGCACGAGTCCCCACCTGCACGACGGTCTTTTAGTTAGTTGGAATTCCCAACCCTCCGTTTGCTAATCCGCGACTCTTATCAAACAAGGTTACCGCGGCCCCTACAAGGCGGGCTATCATAAAGAAACAGAGTTTCTAATACTTTTAAAAACCTTCTCGTAGTCGCATGGTTAGCCGTGTTACACATTTCCAATGAGAAGACAGATAATTTGTTTTGGCATCCCGTGAACTCGACAACACTAGATCAGTTCTTGATTACGCAAACTCACAAAGAATTGTGTAATTTTCCCAGACGTTGAGTTATAAATTTAGTTTTGAGATTTTATTCCACATTGAGTTTTGCTTAAAGATTCTGTACATTTGTTTAAAATCTTACTTCCGGTAAGTTTAGTTTTTTTAAAAATACTATAAAACGTCATTAATTTGCGATGTCTCTACCCCTTAACTAAAGCAGCTCCAAATAATAAATGCGAGAGAAACAAAACTTACAAATTATTCCGATTGAACGAAAGTATAGTATGGATAGTTGTTGAGACATTTACTTTTTTCAAATTAAACGTAACGTCAAATTATTTTAACAACAATCATCGAATCGGTCAAGCTCTTGCACATTTTCTCAGACGGTTGTGGGGCAAACACAAAAAAATCCATTCCATTGTTAGCACGTGCTTTGCATTAGTTTCTCAGAGACATTCGTTTCTACCTTGTGACCGCGATTTCGCAGTTCCATGTTGCTACCAATGGTCACTTACGCTAGTCCTGTATGGGGATTTCCTGCGCTGAAACTCACGTGAAAGAACAGCATCACTCCAAAACATCACCCTTCGAATAGCTACAGACAGCCCATTATTCTACCGCAATATAAAAATTAGGGAATAACTAAATATGTACGCGAGATCAAAGAGTTTATAATTAAACTCAATACCAATTTATACGCAAAACTCTCCAACCATAATAACGAAGCTATACTCCAAATCCCAGATACGACTACCGCAGAAAAAAAAGTTGTTCAACAAACGAGATCCACTCTAAATAAATTAAATTGATGTTTGTTCATTCCTTTTCCGCTCCAAAATTGATTCAGAGTATGCCCTGATTTTTCACGTTCTGCCCCTCAGGGCTCAGTAGCACCGACCGGATGTACAATTGGAATCTTTCCCAATGGGGGTACAGAAGATTTCTCAGAAAAGTGTCTACTTAGGTCAGCCGTCCAGCCTTTTGTCAAGACAGCTGCGGACATCCATCCCCGTAGGCAATAGCTCATTCTTCCTGCACAGAAGTTCCAAATTTCGTGTCCTCTAATGAGACCCCCCCCCCCTTATGTGAGGGGTCCGGATCTTAGGAGAGATAAAGATCCCAATCCCGGCATTCCTGTCTTTGTTAGCTCTAGTTGCATTTGCTGCTTTGCACCGGGATCGTCTAGACTAGATTAGAATTTAGGTTGGTGGTTAACTGGTTATTATAGTTGCTTGCTCGTTTTCAACTACGTACGATGCGAACTGAAGCGTATGTAACTAACGGTTAGATAAAAACATAAAATTGTTATATATACATCAATTTTATACATAATTATACATATGGTTTATACACTGGGTTGTACTGAATAAAAATAATACTGTCAATTTTTAATTTCTAAAATGGACAGTTAATTTTTATGACTGTTTTCAATAGTAGTGATCAATTAACAAAATTTTGTATTATAAAACCAGTTACATATAAACAGATGGGGCATTAAATTTCGTTTTTATTTAATTTTGGCTTATGAATGGACGAGGATTGGATTGGATGTTAGGGCTTTAAGACGCAAGGATCATATTTGTCCAGACAACATCAAATAAATGAAAGTACATGTGAATTTTTACAAATGCAGATGAAAGAAATACTCCCGGAGTAAGTTACAGTAATCAAACCAGCATCGCCTACAACTCGTAGTTTACAAGAACAGTGGGTAAATTACTAAGCCACGGTGGAACTCAAGGCTATGGAAGGGAAAGGAAGTCTATAGGCACAGAACACACAAAAGAGGCACAATAAATCTGTGTCAGAACTGATGAAATATCAAAACTATATTTGTTCAAATTCAATTCTAATAGATTCTTCGAATTCAATTTTAAAATAAAAAGTATTTCGATAATTTAAGAAATTTCTACAGAAATACTATTAATGGATCAAAGTGTTGCATATTTGAAGATATAATGACAGTGATTGGAAATTTTCCTTCCCACTCGCTCAGATTTCACTATTTGTTTTTGTATAAAATTATAGTGTTTGGGGGAGTGCTTCTTAGACAAGCTAAGATGTTTATTTTGGATTTCATTTCTTCATGGCCATTGTTTAGAGTGTCCACAGAAAAAGTATTGAAAAATCAAAACAAATCCTTAACGGCAATACTTAAATGTTCGATGCCGTCATAGTAGTGTTAAAAGTAAACTTCTCCATTTGAACAGCTGAAAGAACATCGGATTAGCAATGGAATAAATAGAAATTAAATCGAAATCAGAATATTTAACTTCGAGAGTTATCGAAAATAAGTATCAATTCGATTTTTATTTTGAAGTAGTGATGCAGTTAGTTTATTTCTAGTCAAGATACCTATATCTTGACCTTCAGGTAACAGTTAAAGGGTAGCACACGTTGATGGATGGTCCCAACGTGGGAAAATTATTAGGCAATCCCAAATATATATATATATGTATTTTGTAAGGTGAAGCTATGTAGAAAGTGTGGCCACTGAATATGACACATGTCTATTATTGCAGTAAGGCCTGACACCTGCTGAAAATGTTTGAAGGGGTCCTATAGATTTAACATTTTACATTTGAAGGTAAAGACACAGACCAAAGAAAAGCATATATGAAATGATACGCTCTTGCTCTACTCACAATACTATTTCATTGCAAACAGCCTATGATGCCTCATCTTGAGGGCGACCCCATGAAAAAGCATGGGATTCAAATTTTATCAATGACAAATTTGAACAAGTAACAGTGCAAATAAACGATCTGGGAGTGTGTACAATATAACATTTTAAGTAATTACTGGGACAATAGTAGTTATTTTTTGTTTAACCCTCCAAGTGTGTGTGTGGTGGGGTTTCGACGAGATATCTCGTTCATCATCAAGAGTTAACTAATTTTGCCAATGACGATAGATTTGACGAACTGACAAATTTTGAAAATGACGCCTTCAACAGCTGACCACTTTTTCTAGTGGCAAGATACCTCGTTCATCAAGAGCTGATCAATTTTGCTAATGACGAGATATCTCGTCCATTAAGAGCTGACCAATTGTGCCAATAACGAGTTATCTTGTAATCAAGATATTGTATTACCGATATTTTTGGATAGGAGATCAAGATCTGAAGACTTTTCTTACAATGATGAAATTTTTCGTCCGTCGGTTTTGCTACTAACGAGGTACCTCATTGAGCAATCGCCAGAAGGGTTGAGTGTGTACATCTCCCTACCCATGTTATCCATGCCTTTCTGCATAAACTATAAAAATATTGGGATTGGGCAAGGAGTTTGGACCTCTTAAATTTGTACCGCTGTCGCCGGATACAATGGCTTTACGACCTATTGAGTAAAGTCTTCTCTATGTTTGGCTATTCATATTACCCGTATATTTGCAATACTCATTTATTTCATAATTAATTTGATGAGGCCGATCCCATCAATAAAAGGTAGCCCTGTTGGATAAGCAACGGATTAGCAAACTTTGAGCTGCGAATTCGAAACTTGTTCCAGTCTCAGACCGTCATCTACACGTTAAATCTATCGTGGCTGAAATGTCCTGGCTTGGTATGGAAGTTTAGAGAGTGGGGTGCCAACTGAAGTGTTGTCATCATTGCAAGGCGTTATCCTTGGACTTTTCCTTCGGGATAACGGCCGGACCGTCGCCAATAGGTCGTTGAGTTGTTTCAGAGGGACGTTAATTAACTACCCACCTATCCATCCATAAAGATATTGGTGAGGCAAAGGGGTAGGGTCCCTAGGGTAGGCATCCTTGCTGTTGACGTAATAACATCAGGTCAGATTTGATCTAAGCGGATTAACAACCCGAGGGTTGCGAGTTCAAATCTCTATCCAACTAAAGACTAGCGAACGTAGGGGCTGGTACATGTTAAATCTGTGGCCTCAGATGTCCTCACATTGGTATGGTGTCTTAGTTTGGAGAATGAGGTACCAGCTTAGGTGTTGTTCTTGTCTTCTGACCGTGGTTCAAAAGGACGAAGCGTTGTCCTAGGATTTTTCCTGGAACATCGCCAATAGTGCGTTGCTGAAGTGAGACATTAATTAACCTCATATTAGGTTCATATGTCATATACAAATTGTCGAAATCTCTCTCGGGTGTATGAATTGTCAAATTAATTGTCGTCATGAAACTCTAGACATAAACATTTGTAATTTTTTCATTGACGAATTCTTGTTTCATTCTCGCAAAAATGTTCTGGTTTTTGGTTTAAAAAACAAAACACCAGTGCTGTTTATAAAACTATTTGAGACTTGTGGAATGTGCTTTACTTCCATGTTGCGGCGTTCCTTCTGAAGTAACAGAAAGTGTTTTGGAATCAATTTTATATTTAATTTCATGTTAGCTGCCTTTCTGGCTATTCAATAATGACCTGAAATCAAAGAAAATAAAACTGATTATTTTCTCGCAATTTTTCAAGAAATAGAAATAAAACATTTAATAATTTAGTGGATGCAAAACATATTCATACCCCAAAGAAAGCATGTAAGGTGTTTTTTCAATATTAAACACTTACCTGTCCGATAGTGAGGCATAAGTTAATGGAGGACTTACATAAGCGTTCTTATAAAACTCGCGATTTCTCGTTATTTCTGAAAATGAAGAATTTGGTCTGATTAAATAATTGTATCGTTTCTTAACTCGTAGCACCGTTTGAACACAAAACGCAAAAAAAAAAGGGATTATAATCTACTTATATAAAAAAAGGATGTGTTTGTGTATATTTTCCATACAAATCTACTCCGTTTGACTAATTTACACCAAATTTGGCACATTTATACTTTATAGTACTGAAGATAATGAGACGTTCCACCACCCTAAAAGTATTAACATTTTTACCAGTCTTATACTAAAAACTTATGCTAATGACCTTTAAGGAGTGATTAAACCAAAAGCTGGTTCGTTACATACCTGTCTTTAAAATTCTTTAACAGCATGCTAGCAGGTGACTAAATTTTAAAAAATCTGAATTCCTCAAATCAAAAGTGTAAGCTTTTTTTATTTTATTTCTGCCATATACTACCATTTAATTATAAACATTTCAGTTTCAGATAAGAAGCAAAATGTGTTTCAAGATAAATTTGTCGCATAATGCCTCAAGGGGATACAGCAGAGTTGACGTCTCTCTGTCCTCTATACAGATCTACACGGTTTTGACCAGTCCACTCCAAATTTGGAAAACACTTATTCTTCATAACTCTGGGGGTAACGTAGGCAACATATTAACCCCAGTTCTATTTGACCTAGGTGTTCAGTGGGATTTAAAAACAATTCGAAATCCTCAAGGGAATTACATCTTTAGATTATTTTTACGATCACTGAATAATTCACACCAACTATATGGTAGGTACATTCATCCTGTAGAAAACATTGGCTCTTATATATTAACCCCTGTTCTATTTTTCATATATATATATATATATATATATATATATATCACAATTCGACCAATTCACAACAAATTTGGTACACTCATTATTTGATTATTGTGCTTAACACATGCTATATACAGTTGCAGATTTAGGGAGGCTGTAGCCAAAAGCTGCTATAAGTTTACTTTCTAAAATAACTTATTCAATTTGAAGCTTTGCACTATTATGTGATAAATCATTATTGCCTTTGTATTTCTGAAAAGGTGCTACATGCAAAATATAAAACCTACCGAATATACCACCAACTAATAATAATCAGTAAGCTGTCTGCTCCCTTAACCAAATGAGGAAATAATATTTTGCCGAGTAGTATGTAATGAGTGAAATGATCAGATGTTTATCAATGTTGCACTTCTATTATGATTATCTAAACCAAAAGAAATTCATTATTGATGACATATGAAATGATCACCAAAAACAAACATCATTTAGTTGGAAACATAACAGTTGTTTTAATGAAAAAGTCAACAATGTGAATTTATAATCATGGTGCAGGGAAATTCTTTACAGGCTCAGGTGAATTGTTCCTGAATTTGCAAAATCTTTTACTAGCCATCTTACGTAAAGGAAATTTATTATTCATAAATTCAATGATACAAAGCTCTGGAGTTGCATCCTGAAAAAGAAAATTTCATTCTGTTTACCCTTATCCTGAAAGAGAAAAATTAATTATGTTTCCTCTTGCATAAAAATACAAATTTTTCCAATAGAATTTTAAAAACAAGAATCGTTTCTTTTTACACACGGATTTTTTTTAATAATTACACTCAAGTAGTTGCCATGTTTTTCACCTACCTGAATTTTAAGGGCATATCTTGAATGGCTACATCTCAAATTTCCCACTTAAAATCATAGCAGTAGTGAGTATTATGAATGTTTGAGATTACTTTAAGATAATTCGTATTCACTTCCTACTTATGTGAAATATTTCTTGACAATTTAATCCAACAATCTTGACCTCATTACATCTTATAATCATCACAATGCAAATGATTGGCATATTTTGAAATCGCTACATATCGAATTTTCCACTTTAATTCTTAGCAGTAGCTAGACTAAAGAACATGCAAGATTACTGTATCCATACTTATTTGCTGCTTAGTTGAAATATTTCTCGACAATTTTTTCTAAAATTCAATAATTTTGAAGTTTTATTACATTTTATGATCTTGACAAAGCAAATTATTGAAGTAAATATTTACAACCAGAAGCTGTCTTGTATTCTCAACATTTAATTAAATTAATTTATTGCTAGATGGGTAATCAGTAGCTACAGAGTTTAGTTCTATCTGTCTGGTTAAAGTGAGGAGGGCATGAAATCAACCAATCTTCCAGAAGATTTAAAGCTTTACATTCAATTACGGAAAAATCAAATCTGTAATCTTTCTAATTTTGAGCAGAAGTTGTACAGCAGGGTTCATAAAAATGAAACTTTTCCAACCAATAGAACCCAGATTATTTTCATTTAAAGGTATAAATAAATATTCATTATGGGGAAATTGTTCTCCAGCCAATTGAGATAATATTTCCTTAGTCTTGTAGATATAATATGTTTCTAAGCACCTGGCAGCTGAGGAATTCGTGCCAGAAAGAATAATAAAAATCCATCAATAAAACTGTCAGGAAAATTTGAGACTCCTCAATCCTGGAATGCTTTGACAAAACAGTGATCCTACCTCCAGGGTTCTTACTACTGGAAGTTGGAAGGCTATATTGTTACATTGAAAACTAGGAAGTTTAGTGAAAAAAAAAGAACTTGTGTGTGTTATCCAAGTCTCATCTAAAGAATGAATATGGAAACAATGTTACACATTTAATAATATTTGATGTACAATATTATAGAAATTAATACCTGCATTGAACAGAACCTTCTGTAACAATTGTAGAATTCAGTTCAACAGCCTTGGGCTCAGGTGGATCACAGGTTGAATTAAACTCTCAGATGAAGAATTGAGATGTAAACTGAGCAGCCTTGCCATACTACCTTTCCAAGTGACTGGGCCTTGCCATACTACCTTTCCAAGTGACCGGGCCTTGTCGTACCACCTTTCCAAATGACTGGGATCTACAAAAAGAAATATCTTGCTTCTTTTGGCAGTAGAAAAACAGCTTGTGGTTTAGAAGATAATTTTTTGTGTTCACTTTCTGAAGAAAAGGTCTCATAGCTTGCTTTTCAAGGGAGAGGTAGTTATCGGGAGATAATATAGCTGAAATCACAATGCCCGTCTCTTGATTACAGTTTATTATGTTTTGCAACATGTCCTCAAATTTTGAGAAGCATTTCTCTAGGCAATATAGGTGTTATTGGTACTTACATGAACCAGAATCAAGTCACGATTATTTTAAAGATGAAACCTTTTCTGTTACACGCTCAATGGTGATTCCTGGAAAAGCTAGAATATATATTACATTACCATGTCATTGTGATGGCAAATACTGATTTTTCCATACTGATTTCCGATTTCACTCTGTATTTGACCATCGAATCCACACCAGTAATTAAAACCTTCATAGTTACACTACAATTTTTGGACAATTTACAGACAGGAAGAGCAACTAAGAGAAGGGCAGAAACTAGTCAAAGAAAAAAAAAAGACTGCACCAGAAATGAAAATTGCACTCAATTTTTAAAATGCAATATGAACTCATAAAATAATTCAACCAAGAGTAAAATTCACGAAAACGAACAATGGAAACATAACAAAATGAAAAGCAAATAGTAAAAAAAATTTGAGAACTGACAAACACAAGGAATACATATTACACAAAAATGAATATCATAAACAAAATAACTTTTAAAATAACGTAATATTTTGTAAAAAAAGGATAAACGATTCCAGGCAAGCTTCGCGATATCAAGGAGCGTAATCAAATCCACCGACAGGCACTGAGCGACGAGCGTCGTGAGCGACTGGCGTGATTTACCACTACAATGCATTCCAAAATCGAAATTGGCTTAAATCGAATTGGCTCCCATGCCAAAAAAGTTTTTGAGCCAAGACCGCGAATCTATAGCAACCTCCGAAATTCTATAGCAACCTAGTGTGCCTCTAGGCGCTGCATTTTCGCACCCAAAAGAAACTTTCCTACAGCACCACGTAAATCTGAACCACGGTCAGATGACAATGTGGAAATTTAGAAAGTCTGGTGCCAGCTGAGGTATATCCTCGTCATCTGACCGTGGTTCTAAATAACAAGATGCTGTCATCAGACCTATCTTTCCTTCGGAGTTGATACCGGACCGTCACCAATAGCCCGTTGTGTTGCTGCAATGTGAGGTTAATTAAAAAATACCTTCATAATTTTGTGTGTTGAATGTTTTCAGCCGACCAATCATAAATGGCCGACTTTGGAAAGGGCATACCTACCTTTTCAGAGACTTTGGCATCATACGGAGCCTCAGTTTGCTTGAGGTTTTGTTAAAAATTTTCAGGATGTCGATCGAATGAGCCAATTGAAATTTCATTTTCAATCCCAGACCCTTTCATCGGATTATTTAGTGGGTCAAATTCGAGGCCGGTATCTTTCCCATTCCTGTCTATCAACGCTTTGAACACATTCTGATACACTCATTGAGCAAATATAAAATCTCTCATCTGAATAGTTTTAATGAGACATTTTCACATTGTTTAAAAAGAACACATGGGAATGGCTGAAAAGGGTTACTAATGCAGTGAAACTCTAGTTTTCTAAAAGGGATGCTGATGAAAACGTAGTCAATCTTGGTGTGAAGAAATTTATAACCTTTTCAATCGCAGAATCTGAACACCGTCTGTAGGATTAATTGGTTGGCTTTCCCTTTGGTTTGTTTCTGTTTGGGGACATTCAAATGAGAGAAAACTAAGGTGTGTCATAGTTATTGTACATTCTCTTGAAAAGAATGTGAGAAAGTGTGAAAACACTACACGAAATATTGCATTGGAACTATCATTTTTTCAAACGAAGAATTTATAAGAAAGCTGGCTCTATTTTGTTTTTGAAATAAGAAAATTCCTGTGTTCACAATCTGTGTTTCAACACTCTTCCGAAATATTACGAACATCTCTTCCCAGACCGGGATTCGAACCAAGGACCAAGAAGACGTGCGTGGATAAGGGATTATTCCAATTTCCGATACAGTTACGCTCCTTCCTTACTCGCCGACACTCGATCAGTTCTTGGTTACGCACACCCACAAAGAATTGTGCATTTTTTCCAGACGTTGAGTAATAAGTTTAGTTTTGAGATATTATTCCACATTGAGTAGTGCTTAGAGATTCTGCACATTTGTTTGAAATCTCACACCCGGTAAGTTTAGTTTATTTAAAAAATACTATAAAACGTCATTAATTGTTGTTTGTGATACTTCTACCCGTTAACTAAAGCAGCTTCAAATAATTAAATGCTGGGAAACTTTACTATCTAACCCTGTGGTTAGGATGGACATGTTTAAACCATCCATAAATGTTTATAGAAAGGGGAGTGAGGGGAGGTGAATTATTAAATTTTGACCCAAGGTTTCATTTATCATACAGAAAGGCGGCATATTACAGTATAGTCGGGGGGTCTCCTTCGACTATTAGTTTGTTATTTTTATGTTATTAAAATTAAACGATCAAGGCTCTGTAAGACGTGGAATTTTTTTTTTGTAAAGTGTTGGGTAAGTTGTTGAATTTACCTCGCACTCGAAGCAACAAACACACGGGTTATTGGCGACTGTCCGGGATCCATCGCAAATGGAAAGATTCGAAAGCAATACTTGGTAATTTGAGCCATGGTCCGATAACGAGGTCAACACCTGAGTTGGTACCCACTCTCCAAAGTTTTACACCGCACCAAAATTCGGAAATTTGAGGTCTCGACAGAATTAACGTGCATCAGTCCCCACCTGCACGACGGTCTTTTAGTTTGTTGGAATTCTCAACCCTCCGTTTGCTAATCCGCGACTCTTATCAAACGTGGTTACCGCTTCCTCTACAAGGCGGGCTATGATAAGGAAATTGTTTCTAATACTTTTAAAAGCCTTCTCGTAGTCACATGGTTAGCCGTGTTACACATTTCCAATGAGAAGCCAAATAATTTGTTTTGACATCCCGTGAACTCGACGACACTAGATCAATTCTTAATTACGCAAACTCACAAAGAATTGTGTAATTTTCCCAGACGTTGAGTTATAAATTTAGTTTTGAGATTTTATTCCACATTGAGTATTGCTTAAAGATTCTGTACATTTGTTTAAAATCTTACTTCCAGTAAGTTTAGTTTATTTAAAAAATACTATAAAACGTCATTAATTTGCGATGTCTCTACCCCTTAACTAAAACAGCTCCAAATAATAAATGAGAGAGAAACAAAACTGAAAAGTTATTCCTATTGTACAAAAGTATCGATAGTTGATGAGACATTGACTTTTTTCAAATTAAACTTGCGTCAAATTATTTAAATCCATTCTACTGTTAGCATGTGCTTTGCATTAGTTTCTCAGAGACATTAGTTTCTACCTTGTGACCGTGATTTCTCAGTTCCATGTTGCGACCAATGGTCACTTACGCTAGTCCTGTCTGGGGATTTCCTGCCCTGAAACTCACATGAAAAAAACAGAATCACTACAAAACATCACCCTTCGAATAGTTACAGACAGCCCATTATTCTACCGCAATAAAAAAATTAGGGAATAACTAAACATGTACGAGATCAGAGTTTATAATTTAACTCAATACCAATTTCTACGCAAAACTCTCTAACGAAGCTATACTCCAAATCCCATATACTACTACCGTAGGAAAAAAAGTTGTTCAAAAAACGAGATCCACTCTAAATAAATTAAATTGATGTTTGTTAATTCCTTTTCCACTCCAAAATTGATTCAGAGTATGCCCTGCCTCCTTTTCATGTTGTGCCCCTCAGGGCTCAGTAGCACCGACCGGATGTATAATTGGAATCTTTCCCAATGGGGGTACAGAAGATTTCTCAGAAAAGTGTCTACTTAGGTCAGCAGTCCGGCCTTTTGTCAAGACAGCTAGGGACATTCATCCCCGTAGGCAATAGCTCATTCTTCCCTCTCACACAGAAATTCCAAAATTTCGTGTCCTCTAATGAGACCCCCCCCCCCTATGTGAGGGGTCCGGGCATTCCTTTGCACCGGAATCGTCGAGACTAGATTAGAATTTAGGTTGGTGGTTATTACTTATTATAATTGCTTGCTCGTTTTCAACTACGTACAATACGAACTGAAGCGTATGTAACTAACGGTTAGATAGAAACATAAAATTGTTACATACACATTAATTTTATACATAGTTATACAATTGGTTTATACACTGTGTTATATTAAATAAAAATAATACTGTCAATTTTTAATTTCTAAAAAGGACAATTAATTTTTATGACCGTTTTCAATAGTGGTGATCAACTAACAAAATTTTCTATTATAAAACCAGTTACATATAAACAGATGGGGCATGAAATTTCGTTTTATTTAATTTTACCTTATGTATGGATGAGGATTGGATTGGATGTTAGGGTTTTAAGACGCAAGGGTCATATTTGTCCAGACAACATCAAATAAATGAATGTACATGTGAATTTTTACAGATGCAGAAGAAAGAAATACACCCGGGGTAAGTTACAGTAATCGAACCAGCATCGCCTACAACTGGTAGTTTACAAGAACAGTGGGTAAACTACTAAGCCACGGTGGAACTCAAGGCAATAGAAGGGAGGTCTATACAGCACACAAAATCTGTGGCAGAACTGATGAAATATCAAAACTATATTTGTTCAAATTCAATTCTAATGGGTTCTTCGAATTCAATTTTTTTGAATAAAAAGTATTTCGAGAATTAAAGAAATTTCTACAGAAATATTATTCATGGTTCAAAGTGTTGCATATTTGAAGAAATAATGACAGTAATTGGAAATTTTCCATCTCACTCCCACAGATTTCACTATTTGTCTTTGTATAAAATTATAGTGTTTGGGTGAGTGCTTCTTAGACAAGCTAAGATGTCTATTTTGGATTTCATTTCTTCATGGCCATTGTTTAGAGTATCCGATGAAAAAGTATTGAAAAATCAAAACAAATCCTTAACAGCAATATTTAAATGTTCGATACCGTCATAGTAGTGTTAAAAGTAAACTTATCCATTTGAACAGTTAAAAGAGCATCCGATTAACAATGGAATAAATAGAAATTAAATCGAAATCAGAATAATCAACTCCGAGGATTATTGAAAATAAGTATCAATTTGATTTTGATTTTGAAGTAGTGATGCAGTTCGTTTATTTGCTTTATATATATGGGTACCTTCATCTTGACATTTAGGTAACAGTAAAAGGGTAGCACACGTTGATGGATGGTCCCAACGTGGGAAAATTATTAGGGAATCCCAAATAACACACACACACGCACACACACACACACACACATATATATATATATATATATATATATATATATATATATATATATATATATATATATATATATATATATATATATATATATATAGCTATGTAGAAAGTGTGGACACTGAATATGACATATGTCTATTATTACAGTAAGGCCTGACACCTGCTGAAAATGTTTGAAGGGGTAGCTATAGATTTAACATTTGAAGGAAGTTACACAGACCAAAGAAAAGCATATATGCATGATATGCTCTTGCTCTACTCACAATACTATTTCATTGCAAACAGCCTATGGTGCCTCATCCTGAGGGCGACCCCATGAAAAAACATGGGTTTATCAATGACAAATTTGAACAAGTAGCAGTGCAAATAAAGGATCTGGGAGTGTGTACAAAATGACATTTTAAGAAATTACTGGGACAATAGTAGTTATTTTTTGTTTAACCCTCCAAGTGTGAGTGTGGCGGTGGTAGGGTTTCGACGAGATATCTCGTTTATCAACAAGATTTAACTAATTTTGCTAATGACGATATATCTCGTGTATCAAGAACTGAAAATTTTTGAAAATGACGCCTTCAACAACTGACCAATTTTTCTAGTGGCAAGATACCTCGTCCATCAAGAGCTGACTAATTTTGCAAAGACGAGATATCTCGTGTATCAAGAACTGAAAAATTAAGAGCTGACCAATTTTGCCAATAATGAGATACCTTGTATTCAAGATATTGTATTGCCGATATTTTTAGGATGGGAGATCAAGATCAGAAGAGTTTTCTTACAATGATAATTTCTCGTCCGTCAGTCGGTTTTGTTACTAACGAGATACCTCATCGAGGCAATCACCAGAAGGGTTGAGTGTACATCATCCTACCCATGTTATCCATACCTTTCTGCATAAACTATAAAAATATTGGGATTGGGCAAGGAGTTTGGCCCTTTTAAATTTGCACCGCTGTCGCCGAATACAATGGCTTTACGACCTATTGAGTAAAGTCATCTCTATGTTCGGCTATTCATATTACCCGTATATTTGCAATACTCATTTATTTCATAATTAATTTGGTGAATGGAATTTTGGATTTGAATTGGTTTTTTAAGACATGAAAAAAATGTTTCTAGTTTCGTGGAAACAAAGAAATATATATATATATATATATATATATATATATATAATTTTGTTTTTAACTATCAACTAGAAATTTAAACAAAATATTTATTATTAAGTTTAATACAAATGTGCAGTATTCCAGTACGACGTAAATTCAACTATCTACCTACCTCTTATCAAATTTAGATTTCCTTTCGTTAAAGACAAACAATTGCTGCTCAAAAAGGTGATAAATTAAGTTATAGTAACAAACGTGTAACAATCAATCAACAATTTCTACGGAAGGTAACCTACACTTTGATAGTAAGTCATTTATCAGGATACTCTTTCTGTTAGATTTTACTTTTTGTTGTATCTGTTTCACAAAATTTCTGATACGAAGATTATTTTATTTTGCGTCTTCACAAACATATAAGTGCTTGCGATACCTTCACTTGTATCAATACATAACCAATATTAGGATTTATTTTTATACTTATGCATACAGCTTTGTATTTAAAATATATTATATCTTCATTGGCATAATTGAAACATAAATAAAGGTCGAAAAAAATTTACAAGTAGTCAACATAAATAAAAGACAATACTCGTCATGTATACTCCATCACCCTTTGCAAAGGATTATGGAGCAAATGCAATGCGAAATACAATGTTTGCAAACGAATAATGAAATTAACTAGTATATCCTTCCAGTTATCATTAACATATATTGATAAGATCCAAAAGATTAACAGTTTATTATTTTGCAAGTTACATATTTAAATAATCTAAATTGTAGTGTACATCTTCTATGTAGTAATAATATTGAAAATGAGTATATTTGTCCAATTCGATCTTCATTGAAATGGACTTATTGAAAATGGTTGACTACTAGACGAATGATTCTTCTTTTTTGTTATCAAATTGGCCCGTTTTATTCTTAAAATAAAACAGATAAAATACGTTGGGACAGTTAATGTTATATTTATGTAACATGTGTGTCTATCCCCTTTATATATTATGCTGTGTATTAAATATATTTTATTTCTTATTTGAAATTAAATTAAATGTTTAACAGATGAAATAAGAAAAGCTATACAATTATGATGATTTGGAAATTCAGATTAAAAAAAATTTAGCCGGACATGCTACCAATATGTTAGTGGTAAAGAATTTTAAAGAAGTAAAGAACCAACTTTTTGATTCAATCACTCCGATTCATTTATTGGATTCTGAATATAATATTCAGTACCCCATCAACAGAATTTATTATTGACTACACATACATGGTGTTCCTTGATTAAATAAGGACCCCGGTTAGAAGAGTTACAGATTAGCAACCCTCCGGTTGCCAGTTTGAATCTAACCAAATACTGTCGTGTATAAAGGGGCTGATGCACGTTAAATCTGTCGTGGCCTCATATGTCCACGCGTTTGCGTGGTGTGCCAGCTCAGGAGCGAACCTGTCATCTGACCATGGTTCAAAATCGCGTGGTGTTGTCCTAGGATCTTTCTCATTGGGTTTAATCCCTGACTGCCGCCAGTTCCAGTGAGACATTGATTAAATTCCTTTTAAAGACATTCAAGAATGTGAGTTAATAAAACATTTTGTTTCTTTAAATAAAGTAAGAGTAGTTTCTATATGGGGGTATTTAGTGTAAGACTGGTAAGTGGTTACAATTTTAGGTCGGTGGGACGTCTCACCGCCTTCAAAAGGTAAAAGATCAGTATATTGATGTTCTAGGTATATTACGACTATATAAATTCTCCCATTCGATAGTGGAATATCTAATAGGTGCTCTACAGGAGATATACAAGTACACACGTTACCCTTCAAAAAACTAAACTTTGATTTGTGCTAATTGCATTCATACGAGGAGAGGTCTTAATCCATAGTTTCTTTTTGTTTGCAAAATATATTTTATTTATCACGATTTTGAAAGGGTTGGTTATGTAATGATAATTAATATTCGAGAGAAAATACCAAAGTACCGTTTTCAAATTATTTATCGCATCGATGCTCACAGGTCATCCACTTCATCAAACCTATTCGAACTCTGCGAATTATCGCACTTCATAGAGTGTTCAATACGTACTGTTATATTAAATTGAAAATTTGTGCTTAGTTTAAAAAGAATCACGTGGTTTTGACTGCAGCAAAAATACAACCTATATCTGAATTCTTGTTACTTTTTCTTGTCTGCTTCTGAGAATTTAATTCCTACTTCAGATGAAGCATTTTTAAACGTCGTTTTGAAGCGCAAGATTGTGGCTCCAAATTTTCAATTCAACTTCTTTTTCCCGAAGAAGTTAAAAAGTGAAGCTTAACCCTCTACATACGGAAGGTCGAAATATCGTTTTCGCACTTTGTTACGGGATGACGGCCGAACCGGCCGACTTAGTGCCTTCCCCCAGGAGGCGTGGAGAGTGTGTCAATTCTTATCACCTAGTGTTGGGGATCAAAAGCGGATGGGGACAGGAGGAATCCTAATGTTAAAACTTAGACGAATTGCTGCTAGATGGCGTATACGTTTTATGCTTTTTTTTTTTTAGTTCTGCAGCGGTAGGGAAAAATTTTTGCTGATTTGAAAAAATCCCTGTACAGTCGAGGAGAGGAGCTGGATAGTGGATTATATAACGGACTTCTAATGTAAGTGGAAGAATTAGGAATAATTAATTTGTCTCAAGACGTATTCTTTTGAAAGATTGGATGAAACTGAAAAGTAAGTACCATCTCCTTCAATTTTGAAAATGTTTTTTGATATCGTTAATATTTAACTGCATAACATAGTGGAAAACATTTTACGCGTTAGACCGTTGGTTAGACAGATCTAAGAAAAATTTGTTTCAGCTTTGATCTTGAATTGTTACGCTATTGCGTTTATTATGTTTTTGAAGTGTAATCTTAGTTTTTTGTTTGGAGGTAGTGTGATTGTTTGATCAGCAGTTTGTTTTTTGATGCATAGTTACACATATTCTAGTTTTTGAGATTATATTACATAAACGTTCACAAATTGAAAATATCTGTTATTAAAATGTTACAGGGTATGCTGATTTAAAATCATGATTTTAATCAAGTGATCAAACTGGGGAGGGGAACATAATGTTTGTAAACAAAATGTAAAGCAGTAAAACAAAGTGAAACTACCATGAATTTTATTGTAAGGTTCGTCTCTGGCCATTTCTGTCTTTCTTGGTAAACTGCTCTGTTCTCCTGGTTCCATTGCAGTCAGACCAGAATAATTGGTATAAACCGAATAATTCAGTCTTAAAATTGCAAATTAAATTCACTGGTCGGGGAGTTTTAGGCTGGCACATTGCATGAAGGCCCTATATGTCTTTCTTGTGTTGAAAGAAATGCCATGTTTATTATAATTATCTTTATCCTAAAAAACAAATTACTTGGGACACATACCAAATTTTTTATAAAATTTATAAATGATGCTTTCCTGTATAATTCTACACATTTTTTTCAGTATGTACCAGCAAGTTCAATTTAACTTAATGGAGGGCAGTGACAGATTTAGGGGTGGATTCTAGCCCAGGGTAGCAAAAAGTTTTGGAAAAATACCAAATGCACAACAGCAATAAAAATGTTAAATAATTTAAAAATAAAAATAACATGTTTGAATTTTGAATGTCACTGTATGAAATTACTAGAAATAACTCGAAAGCCTACAGAAGAGGAGGGGAGTACCTAACTCCCCCATAACTGAGTATAGGCTCGTTTGAGAACTAAGTTTTTATTTTAACTTCAGTTCGTTATATTCAAGTAAACAGTATTTTCTCAATATTTGTTATTGAAATATTGGTAAGAGTTGTTTTGCTGATTGTTTATATCAAATTTTATTCCAAATTCTCATATATGTTAAAATAAACAATGTTTTTGTCAATCTGGTTTTGGTTATACCAAACCACTGTTGAACAAAATTAGGGTGGTACTAATGATTTTGTGCTATTGATACACCTATGTGAAGAAAGCGTAAAAGGGAGGTGAGGTGTAGAGGGAATGTCATTGCTGACCCTAATGAGTAACGCACTGGGAAATTTCATTGGAACTGAAGTTGTTGGCAGCCTCTTACAGAGAATTATAGCTGCAGGGTTTTTCGAAACTCATAGGCAAATATTTAAGGAGTGATAGAAAATATTTAAACAAGCAATTTTCGCCATACAATGTATGGGCGGAGAGCAAGCGGTGAACCGCTAGACGGCGTTGTAATGGAAAGTATAAAGCCCAAGTTTTCTTACACATCGTCATTTCTACCATGGTTCTACCTACTACTTGTGGCGTCCGTACACTCCTGCCACACCCTGTATCATGCATGCCGGTGACAATGTATCCCATTTCACGCAGGCACCAATGCAATCGCTCGAACATTTTTCGGTTTGGCACGTGTCTTTCGGCTTCCAGAGCAAAGACCGTACATAAATGCATGTCCGCCTTTTCCTGATTACTCTATGTCGCCATGCCTTCTGAAATCCACAGTAGAAATGACGATGTGTAAGAAAACTTGCGCTTTTTGCCTTCCATTACAGCGACGTCTAGCAGTTCACTGCTTGCTCTCTGCCCATGCATTGTATTGTGAAAATTGCTTGTTTAAATGTTTTCTATCACCCCTTACATTTTTACCCATGAGTTTCGAAACACCCTGTATAACGGTCTAACCAAAAGCTGAACACAATGATTAATAATACCTGAATTTATTCGTAAAACTGGTGAAATATTCGCACGAGATGAGACTCGTGCTCATCCAAACATAATTAGGTGTACATTAAGTTGACAGTAAAAGGAGAGTTTGTGATCGCATTTGTATTGTACTGATGTGCTCTCTTTATATTTTCAGATTTCTACCTGGCCATTTGGGATATATGTTTTTGTAATTTATATTATCAAAATGTGTTTCTGTGTGGTTTTGTTTTTATTTCTTGAGGCACGTGTTATTGCGATCACAGTTATTGCAAATCAGTTAGACTTTCGAAAAATTAATAGTAAATAAGTTATTGCCATAAAGTTAAGTTGTTTTAAAACAACCTTTTTTTTTACAAAAATAAATAGCTCCTTTAATTAAAAAAAAAAATAAAGTTTTAAGGTAACATATTTAAGATTGGAAATACATAAATTTGTTTCTTTTCCAGTCTTGTATAGTTAATTATATATACAAAAAAAATGTTTGGTACTGCATGACTGAATTACTTGATATTTAAAGTTCATTGCATATTGAAATTGAATTAAAAATAAAAGTTTTTATGTACTATTTGTTTCTTTGTTTTCTTATATGATGATAGCCTGTTGTTATTCCGTAGGACATTAATTAAAAAATACCATATATAATGAATTGAGGTGCGTATAAACTGTAACTGTAACACTCATTTTTGTTTACCTTTGTGTGTTTGTATACAAAAATAACTTGCAATGTCAAATTATTCTGAAAATATTAAATATTGCTTACAATTTTCATTAAAAGGTTTATATTTACATGTTTAGTTCTGATTTTCATAAATTTTCAAGATTACCAATGCTGTCTATGGTACACGCAAGTATTGGTAACTTTGTAATTTTTCTGGATTGAACTGTTTTGGAATGTAATTTAAATTGAACTTTAGAACTGAACTAATTATACTTATTTATGGAATATAACAGATCAAGTGACTGCATGCATAAAGAAATCATTTAGAGCTTGCATGAAAATCCAAATTTTTCCCATATTGTGTTTGGAAAAAGCCTACTTGTGCATAATGTCAACAGAGGTCCCTCAATTTTCAATAACACTATCTGTTTTTTTGGGAACTTTCTAAAGAAGTCAGTCATACTTTTTCATATCTTGCTAAGTACAGTGTTTCAAAAATATTTTTTATACGTATTTGTTTTGAAGAAACATGATGCAAATCAAAGTATTTTTACAATTTTTTTGAAGTCTCCACCATAGATAATGCATTTTTATTAAATATTTTGCTGTGCTGAAGCTTCACACTCGTCATTCTGAATAAATGACAATTGAATCTAGCAAAAGCTTTAGAGGAAAATGGTCTGAAGAAATTACGTGGTCAAAAGACTAAATTTGCAGTGCTGGCAGTCATTTGACCAATATCATATTTCATGAATGTCATTGAGTATGCAATGAAATTAGAAGTGTTTTATTTAAAAGTTATACCAAAACAAAATGGATGTTCTATGTAAACATCTTGCACAACAACTGAAGAAATTGTAAACCAATTTTTAATTTGGTAAATATCTTAAGTCAAAAAAAAATTTCTGTAGCTATACAATCTGATTCTTTGCAACTTCCAGCCCTATGTAAGAAAAAATAACTTTTAATCTTATTCAGATGTATATTCTTGATTAGATTAATGTAGAGGAAAAGCTTTAGTTGAAAATTTAGTTATTTTTTCGCTATTCTAAATCATTATTACACTATCGGGTAATGTTAATTAAATTTGTACTATCATAATTTTCTAAACTATGAGTCAGCTAGACTTGTTTAAAGTAGACTTCTGTGAAATTTACATAAACTGTGTTTGTGCTATCTCCATACATGTAACTCACTCATAATATCTGTCCTGATCAGAACATGAAAATTTTAGTGACAAAATAATTTTAATTAGCTCTCTTGAAAAATAAATTAAACCTGCATCATTCTTCCAAGTTAATTAAAATCCATTTAAAGTACATGTAAGTGAAACATTTCCCAGATATGTATCCCATCCAGGGCCCGATTTAGAAAATTTGGTATAGTAGGCACAACACGCAGGAAGGGGGGCCCCCCCATGTTATCCGTTCATCACAAAAACTAATTTTAAAACAATAATTGGTACTTACGTATTTGACTGTTGACCGTTTCAAAAATTGTTGAAAAAACATTCCAGAAAATATGAAAAGTTATTTTTGTTTAAAATTTTTAGATACTTTTGAAACTTTGGGGCCCTTTAAATTATGGGGGCCCTAGGCCCGTGCCTCACGGGCCTAATGGTAAATCAGGGCCTGATCCCATCTGTTTTCTTAGAAAATAACTTACAATTTTAAGATGGAGTAATTTTCATTAAAATCAAAGCTTAATAACTCGGAACAGAATGCGACAGTTTTTCTTATTCTTTTTCCATTCATAACTACTAAGGTCATTGATATAACAGCTGCCGCGGTAGCCCGGTTCGAAGAGCAACTGACTTGCACCCAGAGGGTTGGGAGTTCGAATCCAGCCCAAGACCATTGTGTAGTAAGACAGCTCGTGAATGTTGAATCTGTTGTCCTTACGTTGGAGAGGAGTGCCAGCTCAAGTGTTGCTTTGTTATTTGACCATGATTCAAAATTGTGTGGTGTCTTAATCTTTACCTTTGGGGTTGATCCTGGACCGTCACAAATAGCCCATTGTGTTGCTCCAGTACAACAATTAAAAATACCATCACCAATAGCCTGTTGCTCTAGTGGGACGTTAATTAAAAATACTATTAGATGTACCACATTTAATTAAAATCTTGGAGGTCCTAGACAAATCAGTAGCATGGTATGACTCGTTAAAGTCTTGTGAATAAATTATTGCACACTTATAAAAGATTAATACTGTCATAAAACTATTACTTTTCTTCGTTTCATAATAAGAAAAATTACATCAGCGAGATATCTTACTTCATAGTAGTGAAAAATTATGTATTTAATCATTGTGTATTTTTTGGCATACAGAACTGGCACCTGATATAACTCGAAAAAATACTTCCTTTTGTACCATTAATAAAATCTCAAATTTCCTCATCTCATGGCAAACATAAGATAAATAACTATTTTGTTTTTGTGAAAGCAGTGAGACAGTTGGAAACTAATGCAGTTTTGGTACTTTAAAGAAAAAATTACGAGAGATGAATGGATTCTAAACTAGCACTAATATCATGAATTGGGATGAGTAACCATTTGCTAGCTAAAAGCAATTCCTACTTCCCAATTTTCATTCTACCCAAGTCATGACAAACATTGATCTTCACATACAAACACCGTCAATTTAGGAATTTCATCATAGACCTATTTATCATCCCAATACTTCTCTTTCCCTTACTCTAGAAAATCAACCACTGTAATAACACTAAAAATTAGTGGTTCAGATTCCATTTACTTTGGTTGTTCCTCTACTCTTTATAAACTTGAAAAATATCTTTTTCAGTCACTTTTCCAAGCCATTAATAATTTTGATTGGAATGAAATGTAATTGGGGAAAAAACACATTTTACATTCTACTACTGATTTACAAATCTGCCATTAAGCTTTCTGATGATTGGTATGGTCGAAAATGCTTTATCATTCTCAACTTCTAGGAGCTTTATTTCAATCATGCTGCTTGCATATCAACAAAAAGAGAAAATCCAAACTAATGACTCCATACTCCCTTAATAAACAAACAATAACTCCCTTAATTTATGGCAAGCAAAACTAAAAAATCAAAGCTTAATTCAAAAATATATTAATAAACTTAATTAATTATCAGTTTGTTAATTCAGCGAAAAATTAACTCAAAATATTTTTAATTTGTACAAGTTTTACGAAATTGGAGCGAAATATGAATTGCCTCAATTGAATTTGAAGAACACAACTAAAATATCAAATACAATGAGCGAAATTTTAAATCTTGTGTGAAGATAAAAATTAATTTTAAACATTGGTTAGGGGGGTTGGCAAACAATTAAATATATGGCAGAACGCAATGTTATAAAAATCAAGTTTGCAGCAAAATACAAAAGAAAGGACGTGTAAAATGTTGCAAAATTATAAACCAAAGAATGCAAAATACTCGAATGAAGGTGATGGAAAAATAAACTAAATGCCGCGAGATTAACTGGAATCCTTTAAGTAGCAAAACTACTTGTAATGAAACAAGGCAGAAAACACAGATGAAGATAATCTAAAACGGATCATGCATCAAAGTAAAATAATCGCAGGAAATATGTAAGAATATTGCCTAGAGCCTAGTAAAGTAATGCAGAAAAATTCAAGTTATGAATAACGGAACCACAAGATTCCGGACAGGAAGAATCCTAACGTTAAATTTATCCATGCCGAGATTTTCCCCATTTGCACGAATATCCATTGGGACAGGAGGAATCCTAATGTTAAATTTATCCATAAAGTATTTTTCCCCTACCGCTGAAGAACTAAAAAACGTATAAACGTATACGCTATCTAGCGGCAATTTGTGTAAGTTTTAACATTAGGATTCCTCCTGTCCCCATCCTCTTGTTTGGGGATCTCTTTAGTTGGGTCGGGGTATGCCTGTAAGGCGCAATTATTTCCCCGAGTCACTGCAAAGGCGGCAACAACTAAGACATGGTCACTTGAACTCAAAGGATTCTGGAGTTGTCCTCGGCGTCGTTTATACCGTGGGAAATCTTTATAAGAGTTTCAGAAAGTGATAATTTTTCTTTGATCATTTCTCTCTTGTACTTTCAAGCACTGATCCTTTGTATGAAAAAGCAACTCAAAAATAAAGATTGCTTATCCATAGCTGCATTCAGCACTTGACTACTCCTTGACTTCAGGTGGTGCTGCTTCAATACAGATATCGAGAGAAAATATTCGAATAACAAGAGGCAGAGTATTTTTGAGCCCATCCACCTCTCCACATAGACATAAAAGAAGAAAATTAGATGGTAGGAAAAGATCTTGTGTCAAATGCCGTGAATGAATCGGATAGTAGAGTTCATGGTAGTGTGAAATGTGCAATATGCTTTTGAAAGACCTGCTTCCAATAATCATAAATATATCCCACCCTCCTTCCCTGTCCAATGCAGAATTGAATAAAAGGAAATAAAAAAATGCCTCTTGGGGAAACTGCCTAGCGAATTGCAAAAGGTGAAATTCATCAATAAATTTGGTTAATACCCTTGGTTGATGAGGAAATCGGTTTGATACACTTTTTTCCAATATAAATATAGCATAATGATTAAACAAAATTTGTGGAACAAAATCATAGATGATGAAATAAATTTTTAAATGTAATATTAATTGTTCTATATATCTTTGAAATGTGTACATTGATACAACGCTATATTATTGGTACATCATAATACTAGTACAAGTTCAAAACACACGCAAGTATTTCTAGACATGCATTTTTCGTAATACATTCATCATTAAAATTAAATATCCTCAAATAAAATAGCGCTGAGCGAATATTATTTTATAATGTGCATTATTAAGATGATAATCCATTGAAATTAAGATGTTAGCCTCCAGATCTAAAAGTTCCTGGTTCGAATCCGGGTTAGGGCATGGATATTTGTAAGCATATGGTGTAGAGGCGGCATGTGCACTTTAAATCTGTCGTGGCCGAAAGTCCTGACGCTGGGTTGGTGTGGAAGTTTGGAGAGTGGGGTGCCAGCTCAGGTGTTGCCTCGTCATCTGACCGTGGTTCATAATTACTTGGTGTTGTCCTCGGATCTTTCACCTAGGTGATTGATCTTGGACCATCGTCAATAACCCGTTGTGTTGCTCTAGTACGATGTTAATTAAAAATTACCAATTACCATTGAAATTATTGACTGTATAGAATTTATCTCATTATATGAAAAACTCAAGCTTTATATCAGGTTGCATAAATTATGCTACCTCTGTGACCCTTACCTCTTCCATCAACTCTCTGAGTTACGACAAGGCGCAAATATTCTATTTTCCCAAGTTGTTAACGGAAATAAAATTCTAATTACTTCATTCTTAAGAACAAAGAATATTATGATGCATTGGAAATTCCCCCATTTTATCAGTAATTTTTTTTTTTTAAATGATCACAAAAATTATGAAAATGATAGGAAATGAAGTCTTTTTGAGATTTGTTCATACCAAATGAGCCCAATGAGAAAATTATAAGAAAAATAGAATTTAATTGAAAATACCGCACTAATTTTATGGAGTTTTTCTAGTTGAAAACTTATGCGTAAAATACTTATGGATTTTAAGAATACAAACATGATTTTTAACTTAGAAAGCTTCCAATTTTATTTGAACTTTTAAAAAAATAATAATAAAAGCTCATGCAATTTTTTTAGATTTACAACTCTTAAGAGCGGGATAAGTTAATAATAATAATTTTAATTACATTTCTATATGTTAACGACCTTCAAAAAATTCCACTTGTTCATTGTAAATTACATATTTCAAATTATGTTCATTATTTGAGATACTTGCATTGTTAACTATTTTTGGTTATTGACAATTTTTCTGGAGGTTGTGTTGATGCCATACATAAAATAAGTTTGTTATTTTATGATTTTCTTTTATTTACTTAACGTTTACGGTACAGTACTACACGACATTCACTATTTCATTGTTAGGCAAAAACCGTTGTTTTCTAAACTTGTAAGAATACCATGATTTAAAAAAAGTTTGCATAAACATATTTTGATAGTTAATAAGACAATTTACAGAGTAGATTTCTTTAATCTTCTTTCGTAAATGCGCGCGGGAAGTTGCCTTTCACGAATCGTAATAGCTTGAGGTAAAGCGGTCCCCCGGTATCCCCCTGTCATCGGTGAAGTGGTTATTTATGAGGTCTCTTTGTTGCTTAGAAAAAGTGGGAAGGAAACCGTAATGGAAATCTCGACCAAATGTTGTGATACTCTTCTAACACGCCGAAGGCAAATACACACATTGTACGTTCCTTATCGTAAGTTCCCATCAGGACCTTAAAGGAGGAATAAAGGTAGGGACTTAGAGGAGGAATAAATCTCCTCTATGAACTCTCAAATCTCCTAAATATCTCTCCTCTATGATCAGGACGCGTTACACAAAGGGCTCCAGTCACGCCCTTCCATTAGAGGACACGGGTGGTCGAGGGGAAGAAAAAGCGACCATTCCAGAATACCCTGGGTTGACACTTACGCTTGCATTTTGGTTTCCGAGATTAACAAATTAAGAACTGAGAATTTTGTTTTATTTTCTAATGTAGCAAAAAATGTTGAATATGACATTTTTTTTTACAATTTTTAGAAATTTTCCTTTACATTAAGGAATAATATTCTCTTCTGTGTACTGTTCAAAACAGCAGAGTAAAATTTTATGAAACAGTTTTTCTTCCTGCTTGTTTAGTGTAATGTAAATAAATATTTTTCATGTGTATTTAAATGTTAATATGTAAAATATCAACTCTGTATGGTTCACTGTGTCTAGAAGTCTTAAGAATTAATTTGAATACGTTCATGTGAGATAGAACCTATATCTTGTCAAAATAACTTTTTTAACCCTTCTTTGCATAATGGTGGAAATTTCCATCATAACATTGAATGCCCAAAAATTATACAAAAGAACAAGTTCACTTTAAGTTGATCGTGTCTGAATACCTTTTTAATGTCCATTGCATAAAAAAAAAACATAGCTGTCAAAAATAAGCAAGTGTCACTATCAGTAAAACGAGCTTGAAGTTGTCATTCCGCTGTTTGTCGTAGTTGCAATAAACGTATGATTTCGTTTTTAATTTTGTTTTATTATATTTGAGTTTCTATTGCTAAAAAAGTGAAAATGAGCGGAAGAAAGGTTTGTAACATGTGTTTGTTATTTTTAGAGCAATTTCTGAAAAAGTTTGCGTTTAATTTAAAAAATACCACATGATACCATCATATTGTTTTTTGCTAAATTTATACTATATATATATATATATATATATATATATATATATATATACTAAGATTTTTTTAACCATTTTTCCTTTAATTTTGAACATGAATTATATCACCTTGATTTATTTCACCAATAAAGAAAAAATCATGCAAAGAAGGGTTAAAGATCTAAACAATTTAAGACACAATACGGCTGGTACAATAGTTGTACCATCACATTTATACCTTGCTAGATCGGTGCGGTACACATGCTGTACCGCAATTTTTTACCCCCTTTGAAATGACTGACATCACACATGAATATGACACATCACTATTTCCAACACATGTCACAGCTGAAATGATCCAATGCTTCTTTTTTATTCAGTCATTTGGTTATTTTGAACCAAAAGATGTTTATTATTAATGCCATGTGGAATGGTCATCAAATATAAACAACATTTAGTTATAGATTAATGAAAATTAAGATATTCTAACCATTGAGACCTAAAAATACAAAAAAAATTTACAGTAAATCCAACTGTCCAAACATTTTGATACCAGTGTAGATTTCTGCTTTGATTTTACCCTGAAAGTTAATATTGAATCTAACAGAGACATATAAAGAGAAAATTGAATATCAAAGCAGAAAACTAACCAGTAAAATTACAACACAGACATGCATGCAACAGTGGGATATAATAGAAGTAAAGCAAATCTTGGTTAAAGCACACTAATTATAAAATTTCATTTTATATTGTCAAAACATTTATATATCAGTGTAGATTTCTGCTTTGGGGTGATCTTTACTGTACGGTCCATATAGATTTCTCGCCAAATCTGGTAACCTGGCTCTACAAATTAGTGTTTTGGTAACCCTATATTTGAAAAACGTGATATCGTGCTAATTTTGATTTTTGTCGCCAAATATGCGAATATCACCAAATGTATTGAATTTTGGCTATATTTTATTTATGACAACCCTATCTCAGTCCCTTCACCCAAAAGCGGATGGGTACAGGAGGAATCCTAATCAGGGCCCGATTTAGAAAATGTGGTATAGTAGGCACAACACGCAGGAAGGCCCCCCCCCATGTTATTTGTTCATCACAAAAACTAATTTTATAACAATAATTGGTACTTACGTATTTGACTGTTGACCGTTTCACAGATGTCATCAAAAAGTTTGAGAAAATCGTGACATCACTTATAACTCTTGGCAAAACAAAATAAAGCAGATGAAAATCAAAAATATAATAGTTAGATAATTAATGTAATTACAAGAATGTGATAGTGGGGGAAACGGTCGACGGACATTTACGTAAATACCCAATAATTTATGTAACTGCTTAAAACTTTTAAAATTTTTTAGATACTTTTGAAACTTAGGGGCCCTAGGCCCGTGCCTCACTGGCCTAATGGTAAATCAGGGCCTGATCCTAATGTTAAAACTTAGACGAATTGCCGCTAGATGGCGTATACGTTTTATGCTTTTTTTTTTAGTTCTGCAGCGGTAGGGAAAAATTTTTGCCGATTTGAAAAAATCCCTGTACAGTCGAGGAGAGGATCTGGATAGTGGATTATATAACGGACTTCTAATGTAAGTGGAAGAATTAGGAATAATTAATATGTCTTAAGACGTATTCTTTTGAAAGATTAGATGAAACTGAAAAGTAAGTAACACCTCCTTCACTTTTGAAAATGTTTTTTGATATCGTTAATATTTAACTGCATAACATTGTGGAAAAAATTTTACGCGTTAGACCGTTGGTTAGACAGATCTAAGAAACATTTGTTTCAGCTTTGATCTTGATTTGTTACGCTATTGCGTTTATTATGTTTTTGAAGTGTTTGTTTGGAGGTAGTGTGATTGTTTGATCAGCAGTTTGTTTTTTGATGCATAATTACACATATTCTAGTTTTTGAGATTATATTACATAAAAGTTCACAATTTGAAAATATCTGATTCTATTGAAATAGACCATTTCTTACAATTTTGTTTCATAAAATCTTACTCATTTTAATGATTTCTTAAAATGTTACAGGGTATGCTCATTTAAAATCATGATTTTAATCAAGTGATCAAACTGGGGAGGGGAACATAATGTTTGTAAACAAAATGTAAAGCAGGAAAACAAAGTGAAACTATCATGAATCTTATTGTAAGGTTCCTCTCTGGCCATTTCTGTCTTTCTTGGCAAACTGCTCTGTTCTCCTGGTTCCATTGCAGTCAGACCAGAATAATTGGTATAAACCGAATAATTCAGTCATAAAATGGCAAATTAAATTCACTGGTCGGGGAGTTTTAGGCTGGCACACTGTATGAAGGCCCTATATGTCTTTCTTGTGTTGAAAGAAATGCCATGTTTAGTTTAATTATCTTTATCCTAGAAAACAAATTACTTAGGACACGTACCAAATTTTTAATAAAATTTATGAATGATGCTTTCCTGTATAATTCTACCCATTTTTTTCAGTATGTACCAGCAAGTTCAATTTAACTTAATGGAGGGCAGTGACAGATTTAGGGGTGGATTCTAGCCCAGGGTAGCAAAAAGTTTTGGGAAAATACCAAATGCACAACAGCAATAAAAATGTTAAATAATTTAAAAATAAAAATAACATGTTTGAATGTCACTGTATGAAATTACTAGAAATAACTCGAAAGCCTACAGAAGGGGAGGGGAGTACCTAACTCCCCCATAACTGAGTATAGGCTCGTTTGAGAACTAAGTTTTTATTTTAACTTCAGTTCCTTATATTCAAGTAAACAGTATTTTCTCAATATTTGTTATTGAAATATTGGTAAGAGTTGTTTTGCTGATTGTTTATATTAAATTTTATTCCAAATTCTCATATATGTTAAAATAAACAATGTTTTTGTCGATCTGGTTTTGGTTATACCAAACCACTGTTGAACAAAATTAGGGTGGTACTAATGATTTTGTGCTATTGATACACCTATGTGAAGAAAGCGTAAAAGGGAGGTGAGGTGTAGAGGGTAATGGTAATTTTAGTTAACGTCGTACTAGAGCAACACAACGGGCTATTGACGACGGTCCGGGATCAGTCCCTTAAGGGAAAGATCCGAGGACAACACCTCATAATTTTGAACCACGGTCAGGTGACGAAGCAACACCTGAGCTGGCACCCCACTCTCCAAACTTCCACGCCAACCCAACGTGAGGACTTTCGGCCACGACAGATTTAAGGTGCACCAGCCGCCTCTACACCATACGTTTACAAACATCCATGCCCGGATTCGAACCGGGAACCTTCCGATCTAGAGGCTAACACCTTAACCACTATACCGGTTGGTCGGCAAGGTGTAGAGGGAATATCATTTCTGACCCTAATGAGTAACGCGCTGGGAAATTTCATTGGAACTGAAGTTGTTGGCAGCCTCTTACAGAGAATTATAGCTACAGGGTTTTTCGAAATTCATGGGCAAATATTTAAGGGGTGATAGAAAACATTTAAACAAGCAATTTTTGCCATACAATGCATGGGTGGAGAGTAAGCGGTGAACCGCTAGACGGCGTTGTAATGGAAAGTATAAAGCCCAAGTTTTCTTACACATCGTCATTTCTACCATGGTTCTACCTACAACTTGTGGCATCCGTACACTCCTGCCACACCCTGTATCATGCATGCCGGTGACAATGTATCCCATTTCACGCAGGCACCAATGCAATCGCTCGAACATTTTTCGGTTTGGCACGTGTCTTTCGGCTTCCAGAGCAAAGACCGTACATAAATGCATGTCCGCCTTTTCCTGATTACTCTATGTCGCCATGCCTTCTGAAATCCACAGTAGAAATGACGATGTGTAAGAAAACTTGCGCTTTTTGCCTTCCATTACATTTGTTTTCTATCACCCCTTACATTTTTACCCATGAGTTTCGAAACACCCTGTATAACGGTCTAACCAAAAGCTGAACACAATGATTAATAATACCTGAATTTATTCGTAAAACTGGTGAAATATTCGCACGAGATGAGACTCGTGCTCATCCAAACATAATTAGGTGTACATTAAGTTGACAGTAAAAGGAGAGTTTGTGATCGCATTTGTATTGTACTGATGTGCTCTCTTTATATTTTCAGATTTCTACCTGGCCATTTGGGATATATGTTTTTGTAATTTATATTATCAAAATGTGTTTCTGTGTGGTTTTGTTTTTATTTCTTGAGGCACGTGTTATTGCGATCACAGTTATTGCAAATCAGTTAGACTTTCGAAAAATTAATAGTAAATAAGTTATTGCCAAAAAGGTAAGTTGTTTTATATAAAACAACCTTTTTTTTTTACAAAAATAAATAGCTCCTTTAATTAAAAATAAATAAATAAAGTTTTAAGGTAACATATTTAAGATTGGAAATACATAAATTTGTTTCTTTTCCAGTCTTGTATAGTTAATTATATATACAAAAAAAATGTTTGGTACTGCATGACTGAATTACTTGATATTTAAAGTTCATTGTATATTGAAATTGAATTAAAAATAAAAGTTTTTGTGTACTATTTGTTTCTTTGTTTTCTTGTATGATGATAGCCTGTTGTTATTCTGTAGGACATTAATTAAAAAATACCATATATAATGAATTGAGGTGCACATAAACTGTAACTGTAACACTCATTTTTGTTTACCTTTGTGTGTTTGTATACAAAAATAACTTGCACTGTCAAATCGTTCTGAAAATATTAAATATTGCTTACAATTTTCATTAAAAGGTTTATATTTACATATTTAGTTCTGATTTTCATAATTTTTCAAGATTACCAATGCTGTCTATGGCACACGCAAGTATTGGTAACTTTGTAATTATTCTGGATTGAACTGTTTGGAATATAACAGATCAAGTGACTGCATGCATAAAGAAATCATTTAGAGCTTGCATAAAAATCCAAATTTTTCCCATATTGTGTTTGGAAAAAGCCTACTTGTGCATAATGTCAACAGAGGTCCCTCAATTTTCAATAACACTATCTGTTTTTTTGGGAACGTTCTAAAGAAGTCGGTCAGACTTTTTCATATCTTGCTGAGTACAGTGTTTCAAAAATATTTTTTATACGTATTTGTTATGAAGAAACATGATGCAAATCAAAGTATTTTTACAATTTTTTGAAGTCTCCACCATAGATAATGCATTTTTATTAAATATTTTGCTGTGCTGTGCTTCACACTCGTTATTCTAAATAAATGACAATCGAATCTAGCAAAGGCTTTAGAGGAAAATGGTCTGAAGAAATTATGTGGTCGAAAGACTAAATTTGCAGTGCCGGCAGTCATTTGACCAATATCATATTTCATGAATGTCATTGAGTATGCAATGAAATTAGAAGTGTTTTATTTAAAAGTTATACCAAAACAAAATGGATGTCCTATGTAAACATCTTGCACAACAACTGAAGAAATTGTAAACCAATTTTTAATTTGGTAAATATCTTAAGTCAAAAAATTTTCTGTAGCTATACAATCTGATTCTTTGCAACTTCAGCCCTATTTAAGAAAAAATAACTTTTAATCTTATTCAGATGTATATTCTTGATTAAATTAATGAAGAGGAAAAGCTTTAGTTGAAAATTTAGTTATTTTTTCACTATTCTAAATAATTATTACACTATCGGGTAATGTTAATTAAATTTGTACTATCATAATTTTCTAAACTATGAGTCAGCTAGACTTGTTTAAAGTAGACTTCTGTGAAATTTACATAAACTGTGTTTGTGCTATCTCCATACATGTAACTCACTCATAATATCTGTCCTGATCAGAACATGAAAATTTTAGTGACAAAATAATTTTAATTAGCTCTCTTGAAAAATAAATTAAACCTGCATCATTCTTCCAAGTTAATTAAAATCCATTTAAAGTACTTGTAAGTGAAACATTTCCCAGATATGTATCCCATCTGTTTTCTTAGAAAATAACTTACAATTTTAAGATGGAGTAATTTTCATTAAAATCAAAGCTTAATAACTCGGAACAGAATGCGACAGTTTTCCTCATTCTTTTTCCATTCATAACTTCTTAGGTCATTGATATAACAGGTGCTGCGGTAGCCCGGTTCGAAGAGCAACTGACTTGCACCCAGAGGGTTGGGAGTTCGAATCCAGCCCAAGACCATTGTGTGGTAAGACAGCTCGTGAATGTTGAATCTGTTTTCCTTACGTTGGAGAGGAGTGCCAGCTCAAGTGTTGCTTTGTTATTTGACCATGATTCAAAATTGTGTGGTGTCTTAATCTTTACCTTTGGGGTTGATCCTGGACCGTCACAAATAGCCCATTGTGTTGCTCCAGTACAACAATTAAAAATACCATCACCAATAGCCTGTTGCTCTAGTGGGACGTTAATTAAAAATACTATTAGATGTACCACATTTAATTAAAATCTTGGAGGTCCTAGACAAATCAGTAGCATGGTATGACTCGTTAAAGTCTTGTGAATAAATTATTGCACACTTATAAAAGATTAATACTGTCATAAAACTATTACTTTTCTTCGTTTCATAATAAGAAAAATTACATCAGCGAGATATCTTACTTCATAGTAGTGAAAAATTATGTATTTAATCATTGTGTATTTTTTGGCATACAGAACTGGCACCTGATATAACTCGAAAAAATACTTCCTTTTGTACCATTAATAAAATCTCAAATTTCCTCATCTCATGGCAAACATAAGATAAATAACTATTTTGTTTTTGTGAAAGCAGTGAGACAGTTGGAAACTAATGCAGTTTTGGTACTTTAAAGAAAAAATTACGAGAGATGAATGGATTCTAAACTAGCACTAATATCATGAATTGGGATGAGTAACCATTTGCTAGCTAAAAGCAATTCCTACTTCCCAATTTTCATTCTACCCAAGTCATGACAAACATTGATCTTCACATACAAACACCGTCAATTTAGGAATTTCATCATAGACCTATTTATCATCCCAATACTTCTCTTTCCCTTACTCTAGAAAATCAACCACTGTAATAACACTAAAAATTAGTGGTTCAGATTCCATTTACTTTGGTTGTTCCTCTACTCTTTATAAACTTGAAAAATATCTTTTTCAGTCACTTTTCCAAGCCATTAATAATTTTGATTGGAATGAAATGTAATTGGGGAAAAAACACATTTTACATTCTACTACTGATTTACAAATCTGCCATTAAGCTTTCTGATTGGTATGGTCGAAAATGCTTTATCATTCTCAACTTCTAGGAGCTTTATTTCAATCATGCTGCTTGCATATCAACAAAAAGAGCAAATCCAAACTAATGACTCCATACTCCCTTAATAAACAAACAATACTCCCTTAATTTATATCAAGCAAAACTAAAAAATCAAAGCTTAATTCAAAAATATATTAACTCAATTAATTATCAGTTTGTTAATTCAGCGAAAAATTAACTCAAAATATTTTTAATTTGTACAAGTTTTACGAAATTAGATCGAAATATGAATTGCCTCAATTGAATTTGAAGAACACAACTAAAATATCAAATACAATGAGCGAAATTTTAATTCTTGTATGAAGATAAAAATTAATTTTAAACATTGGTTAGGGGGGTTGGCGAACAATAAAATATATGGCAGAACGCAATGTTATAAAAATCAAGTTTGCAGCAAAATACAAAAGAAAGGATGTGCAAAATTATAAACCAAAGAATGCAAAATACTCGAATGAAGGTGATGGAAAAATAAACTAAATGCCGCGAGATTAACTGGAATCCTTTAAGTAGCAAAACTACTTGTAATGAAACAAGGCAGAAAACACAGATGAAGATAATCTAAAACGGATCATTCATCAAAGTAAAATAATCGGGAAATATGTAAGAATATTGCCTAGAGCTTAGTAAAGTAATGCAGAAAAATTCAAATTATGAATAACGGAACCAAGATTCCGGACAGGAAGAATCCTAACGTTAAATTTATCCATGCCGAGATTTTCCCCATTTGCACGAATATCCCTTGGGACAGGAGGAATCCTAATGTTAAATTTATCCATAAAGTATTTTTCCCCTACCGCTGAAGAACTAAAAAAACGTATAAACGAATACGCCCTCTAGCGGCAATTTGTGTAAGTTTTAACATTAGGATTCCTCCTGTCCCCATCCTCTTGTCCTTCACCCCGGGGTTTTCAAATACCACCCACTCCTTTTCGACCGTTTTTTCAAATACCATTCCTTTTCGACCGTTCCCTTCGTTGGCAAGTGTGTTTTTTGGTCGACGCTTCATTTCTTTTGATTTTATTGCTGTGGGAATTACACCATCGTTAAATAAGTATCGACTGCTTCCTTCGTTAGCATGTGCGTTTTTTGGATCGCTCTTTGATTTCCATTACCATCGCTTTTCGACGCTCCGTTCCTTTCGATTTTAATTACTGTGGGAATTACACCATCGTTAAATAAGTATGTCTGCATCTGCACTTATTGTAAATATATCTCGTCGTATATGAGTGGCGAAAAAAAAAACTTATGGCTTTTGTGGATGCAAAAATGCGTGTTTACCCGCCCTTAACATGCGATGAGGCGAAGGGAGCAAATAATCATGACAACCGAAACAGCGGAGAAATCGTATGGAGCTAGCGGAAGTGATGGGCAAGTTAGTTTTCTTTACATTTTATTGTTTATTTGTGCATTCCTCATTTTCATTTCCATATTTGCAAAGATTCACAGTGTGGATTTTGCTTATACAGAATCTGAAAATTGGATGCAAAAGTTTTGTTTACTTGTTCCTATGTATGCTGTGTTGATGACGCCATCTTGGATATGGACGTCATTGACGCAATCTTACATTTGGCGATGTTTTGGAAAAAGTCGCCAATGTGAACCGTACAGTAAACGATAACCCTGCTTTGATTTTACCCCAAAAGTTAATATCGAATTTAACAGCCACATACAAAAAGAAAATTGGATATCAAAGCAGAAAACTAACCTGTAAAATTACACCACAGAAATGCATGCAACAGTGGGATAGATTAGAAGTAAGCAAATCTTGATTAAGCACACCATCTGCTCCAATTGTAGCAATAACTTAACATGTACAGGAAGAGCCAATTTTACATGAATTACCTGTAGCATGTGAACAGTTTTGTCTCATATTTGCAACTATGGTGACAATTAAAATATTGAACACAATCCAAACCTTTAGCTTTTGCTCCAGTGTGAACTTTCCAAAATTACAATTATTTTTCTCCTCAAAATTACTTTTCCACCTCAGAAAATAATCAACAGATTCAAATGTACTTTCTTCACAGGAAAATGAAATGCAATGGTTTCTTTCTAAATGATTGCAAAGAGATTTGCACATGAAAAGGATTCCTAACACTCTTTCTCTTGACATAAGAATGTGTTCTTTAAAATATCTAGAGAGAAGATATAAATAAAGTTAATTTACATGATCCAAAATTACAATTGATGTTACTATGTTATATTTTTTATACAACAATACATAATCCCTACCCCTCAGTTGTTCATTGCACAAGATAAGATAAAACATTGCAAACAAACGAAATTCATACTTTTAACATGAATCAGTTTTATACTACAATCATATGAATCTGAAGCGCATTCTTCGATTACACAGCTTTACTAATACAGTCATCTTTTTTACACATCAATTGTAGATAACCAATGGTAAATTCAAGAGTAAAATAGAAAACAGTGATATGGAATGATATCTCTCATTTTTAAAGGTAATAATTACGCAGCATATATACAATTACGAGAGCAACAATCTCACAGTATTTATAAAATACTGAAAAATCGTGAAACAGCAGCAATATTTAAATCATCCACTACATTCAAAATTTACTATAAGCACATGATTAGGTGTAAAACAAATAAATTAAGGGACATCTGAGATGTAAAATTACATATAGCCTACGCTAATTCAAGAATGAAGTAAAAAAAGTTTATGAATGAAAGATGCGAAGCTACAATATGTAAAATCTCAGTAAGAAAATATAGGAATTTCTTTTCAAAAAGTACAAATACCTGCAGAATCTTGAACACGATGAATATTGCGTATGTGTTTCAGCAAATTACTTCTGGAGGAAAATCTTTTCTCACAGAAATCGCATACATGTAATTTCTCCATCGCAACGACCTGCTCAGGATTCTTCCTTAAAATAACGTCTATGTAAATACGCTGATCTGCAACGACCAGCCTATAATCTCGCCAAAGAACATCACGCCAACAAGGTTGCTGTACTCGCATACAAAACTCGCCAGGATTCTTCCTTAAAATAACGTCTCTGATTTGGAAGGACGTGGGATTCTGTGTAATGAATAGAGGTCTTTTGTGTGTCGACCTAGTGTTTTTCCATTTAGAAGCTAAATTTATGTAAGCAATAATATTTTATTTGAAATTTAATATTTTCATTCCTTTATATTTGCTTTGCAAATTGTTTTGTTCCGTTAAGTTAGCTTGTATTTAAATGCTATTCTACGTATTACACTTTTTGATGGGCAGATGAAGGCTCTTAATTTGCTTATTTTCCCTTCATTTTATAACCCGTTTTGAAATGTATTGTTCACTTGCTGTGCTAAATGGTTAATAATGTTGAGTTAGCTTGTTTAAGTGCTACCCGACGGAATTGACTTTATGGCAGGCAGATGAAAATTCTCGGTCAGGTGCATATTTTACCTATTTTACTCCTGCATATCCCTTTGTGTGTTGTATTGTTCATTTGCTACGTTAAATGGTGAATAACGTTGAGTTAGCTTGTTTTTAAGTGCTACCCAACGGAATTTCCTTTTTGGCGGGCAGATGAAAATTCTCGGTTCGTTGCTTATTTTACCTATTTCATTCTTTAATTTCCTGTTGTGCTCAGTATCGTTCTTTTGCTATGTTAAATGGTGAATTACGTTGAATTTAGCTTGTTTTTAAATGCAACCCAATGAAATTTTTTTTGTTGGTTGGCAGAAGAAAATTCTTGTTCAATTGCTTTCTTCCCTACATATTTTTATGGCCCTTTGCACCTTAAAACCCTAACCAAGTTATACATTTTAAAAACATGAGTTGTCCTTTTCCATAGTGTATTGTTATAATATGGTAACTGGTTAGGTAGTCCCTCACTCTTTCCGGGGTTGTGGCACAATAATTATGCCCACTGTACTAGAAACCTGTGAGCTGTAGGAAGTGAAGGTGTGATTCCTCTATTGTATTTATCTTCTGTGTCATAAAAATTTTCTTTGTGTGCATGTCTATTACTTGATGTTTGCAGCAAATGTATTGTTCACTTTATTCATTATTTTCAAATTCCATTGAGTTTGCTTGTTTTTAATGTTACCTAGCAAAATTAATTGAGAATATTTTGCGTTTAAATAATATTCCTTTTTTTTATAGATGTGATGTATGTAAAATTTTTGATGTAAAATGAATGTAAAATTTTTGCAACCACCAAAGTAAAAATTTTCTTGCTGTGTTAAATTGTTCTGCTGGTTTGTTAAATATGTTGAAAATGTCTTTTAATTCCTTTATTGTGAGTTCTTTTAGGTAAAAACAAGAATGTTTTGACTGTAAATATGAGCCCAAATGCCTTGACACATTTTACAAATTATCTCAATTTTAATTGTTATTGTAAGATGGAAAATAATTCAAGAATTTATTTAGCTTGAAAAAACCTGTATGTCCCATTTCAGCCTCTACTCCCAACCAGCTGTCACTGAATTGATGTAAGATCACATGAGGAATTTTGATGAGCACGTTAAAAAGAACAAGGTAATGCACTCTTAGATGTTGAAATTTGTTCTCTTCGTGTGCTTCATGGATGCTATAAAACAGCAGTGATGAAATAAAAATGGGATATGAATGATTTCTTGCATGCCAATTATTATCTGTTCAACGACTTTCCTTCAAGAAAAGCAGATTATCATCATTCATCCATAAAAACTTTCAAGGGGATCAGACTCCTGTGGCATGCTTGGTGTAGATGCTCTTATAACAATTTGTCTAATTTCTCATTGGAAATATTTGCCTCACGTTTGTGTGGATACAAGGAGTTCAGGACCCTAGGAGTTGGCATCTATAGTAGAAATGAATGACAATTGATTATAACAAATATTTCTTTCTACTCACTAAAAACCGGCAGAAGTTAAATTTCAAAGTATTTTTTGGCTAATTTTGATTCTTTACAGTTGGAAGGTTATGGAGGTTTGAACTGATGCCTTTCAAGAGGGGGATCAGCACTGTTTAAAATTTGTTTTCAGTATGTTAAAAACTAGAATGGATGCCCTCGCTTCCTAGTTGAAATAGTAAACCCTTTGAAATAAAATAAACTAAACTGAAATAGAAAGAACCTCTTAATATTCGCAAAAGCAAAGTACTCATATAATAAGCCCGTAATTAAGAAAATCCAAAGGCATATACATGTTTTGATTTCCTTTGTGAAAACATTGTATTCCAGATATTGCCTTTTGAATCTAGAACAATTTGGTTCCGGCAAATTTAAATGAGTTTAAATTTATGCTTTCGTGTCTGGCAGACAAAAAAGTATTCTAAGAAAGGTATCGCGTGTCCTGTCCGGACGTTTCTTGAGCGGACAATTCTGGCACCCTTACAGAGGGGAGACTCGGGGTGGTACTTCTGGCGAAATTCTTAGATATGGGAAGGGAAGAACCACTCTCAGGGCAGTAATTTTTTTTGGTGAGGATAACTTAAAAACTGCGCTCGTTTAAGGTGTTCTCATGCTCGATGTTCACTCAATTGAAACGTAAAACAATACAACAACGCGTTAGGCGATACTTGCGCTGACATAAACTTTGAAGTAATAGGTATTCTAATATTTCAAGTTTCTTTCATCCGTACAATTCGGACTCTGTACTTAAAATAAAATAAATTAGACCATGGATTAAACAGAAATGGTCTTGAAATGTTCAATTGCAAATTAATTTCTAGGCATTTTTTCTCAGCCTTCATTTTGATGGAAGTTATATTCACCACTTCAAATTGTTTTGCTATAACTGTATCGCATAAGCGAAGTTTCATATAAATTCATATTTGATCACGGATAAAAAATCCTGAAACCTTTGTGCATGCTTTTTTATTGTAACATATTTATTTTCGTGCAATTAGTGTAGCGATGAAGTACAATATTTTCAAATCCATAAAGTTGTTTCCTTTTGCATTCAATTAGGCTATCATAACTTTGTATGGCAATTTGCAAAATTACTATGCGTTTGTCTATTACTATGGACAATATTTGTCATCACTTACGATAGCTAGTTTTCATTCAATTACTTGTAGAATGACCCTCTGCTGCTCGGGGAGGTTGAAAAGTAGTCATAGAATAAAATTCTTAATCCCTTCAGATAAAATACAGATATTCACTTAAGTATTTTAATAACTCCACTTACAGTTTTAGAATTTCTAGCATATCTTTTCTTTAGCATAAATAATCGATCTGTCGTTTTTGAAAAAAAATGTGTTTAAACATTGACAAATAACTGTTAATAGACAAAACGAAACTAATGTAAAACAACTTTCGTTTCATCTAGTAATAATTGACAACTTTCTGTCATTGCGACAAAATATTATTACTTTTTTTATGTAATTAATACAATGTTTATATTCTTTCGAGATAATGATGCAGTTTTGTATAAAACCTTTAAAACTTATGTTATATCACATTCGACAGTTGATCCTTACAGCACTTATTTTCAGGTGAGAAATTATCAATTTCTGAACGAAGATTACAAATCTCTTCAGAGTCATAATGTTGCTTGATCAGTTGTTCAATCGGTACATTTATTAATGAAAAACAATAATTTTATTAAAAATAAGTAAAAACCATTAAAATTTAAGCAATATAACCATATCGTAAGAGATACCTACTCCGAAACTTTAAAATCTTTGAACAATCACTTGTATAAAAGGTTTGGATTACATCTTTTTTTAATATTTATTTTACTTTTCGAAACTTCAAACACATAGGAGTTTTAAAGAAAGTTAATCAAAATAGTCATCGCCAAGCCAATTACATGGTGGACCGAAATTTTTTTTTCGCTGGTTAAATAAATCACTGTAATGCGAAAATCGTGTGTATGGCACACCTTAGGACTGTGAAAATACTTTTCTAAATCAGACAATTTTTCAATTTGCATATCGTTATTCAAGCTATATAAATTTCCAAAATTTGAGGAATTTCGTCTCAAATCTAGCGTACAGATTAGTCCGAGACCCTTCAAATTTTAATGAAACTTGGTGTAGCAAGTGACATTACCATAGCTATGAATGAAAATAATAACCTAAAAAAAGTTTTGTCCTCCATTCGAAAGGTTATTAAGCTTCAGTTATTTAAAGCTTAAATGAAAATGTACTGCATCTTTAAGATAGCTAATTAATTTTTGGGAAGATACAGACTTGGTAATCTCTCATTTTAAAGCTATTTTATTGGGATTTAATTTCTTCAATTTAATATAAATCGTAACGCATTTTAATTGTATTAGGTCTTTTTAATGTATCGAATTTTACAAATAGAATATTTACAAAAGGTGCAGCTTTAAAAATTTGGAAAAATTTAACAAATTACGTTGTACATCTCCCCCCTCCCCCTTTAAAAAAGTTTCAGAAATGGTTCTCTTGATGGGGAAGGAACAGGTGTCCTTTCTTTCCAATACCCAACCACTCACCTCTTTGTCTTCGGCAATACAAGAGGAGAACTGATAGTTACTTGTGAAGAAGTGCTCAGTTTCCTGCTACTCCTAACAGGAACAATCACAAACATCCATGCACTTACAAACAGTGATTTGAGCCAGGGACCTACTGGTGGCAGACAAATGCTTTTAATAGAATATGTTGTCATAGAGCGGGGTACATGTTTCACATTCCACGTACGTCGTATAAGTCCCAACTTTAAAGCATAAACACTCATATTACTGTAGCATAAACACTCATATTACACTATTCATTCAAACACGAGATAGCCTGATGTAGCATTCTTTCAGTCAAAAGTTCAGCACTTCCCTCCACTTTTGGGTTTTAGTCCACATAAGTCAGTCCTCGGTATAAAGACAATCAATGCCAGGGACAGGGACGATCCTAGGGTGTCGGCCGCCCGCGTGCTAAGACCTAATGTGCCGCCCCTCCAGTGAATTTTTCATATTTTGACTAATACTATTTTGACTAATAAACTCATCTACCTGTATAAGAGTAAAAAGTAAAACATTAATAAAAATGCAAATAAAATTTGAAGTGCAGAACTTTATTTTTTGGCCAGCTAATCGGTTATAATAACGACAAAATACTAAACAAACAAAAATATTACCCTTTTGAAATAAAAATAAACATTTTATAATTAGAAATGCAAAACAGTATTTTCTCAGAAAATATAATCTAATAAAAAAAAAGTACTGAAGCATAAATCTCATGAAACGAAAAGTACAGGGTGGTCATAAAAAAACCTGGCCGACATATGGACCTCTAGCGGCCGTTCCGTTCAACCGATCGAGATGAGATTTCAGATATAGTTATTCAGAGGTATGAGCTCGGGATTCTGCAAACGACAATAAAGTGGCACTCACAGTTACGGTTATAGGTAGAGAAACTCGAAATTTTCGAATGGCAACACCCACTTTTTTCTGTCTCAAAATGCTCAGCGCATGCGAAAACCCTAAATAGCGTTGGAACGGTACGTGTATCACAAAAAATGAAAGCGTTATGCACTCACAAAAAACAGCTCTGCAAACGTGCAACAAAACCCCGATCGGTGCACACGAAAGAAATTTGCATATGTTGGAGGCAAGACACCAACCACAGAACGCCTTTCGCCAAATATTTAGCCAGATCTTCAGTCGGGAGCTCGTACATGCCAACGAAATGACTCTGTCAGCGAAAGTTAATGGAAAATTGGTAAAATTCTATTATTAAAATGGGATGAATGCCGTGGAAGGGACCTTGCGCGTTTACCGTCGAAACCATCGCCACATACGAGGCCCATGTATCTGGCGAAAAGCGTTCTGTGGTTGGTGTCTTGCATCTGTTATATGCAAATTTTCTCCGTGCGCCCAGAACATGGTTTTGTTGGCCGTTCGCAGAACTGTTTTTTGTGCGTGCATAACGCGTCCGTGTTTTGTGATACACGTACCGTTTCAACGATCTTTAGGGTTATCGCATGCGCTGAGCATTTTAAGACTGAAAAAAGTGGGCATTACCATGCGAAAATTTCGAGTTTCCCTACCTATAACTGTAACTGTGAGTGCCACTTTGTTGTCGTTCACAGAATCCCGAGCTCATACCTCTGAATAACTATATCTGAAATCTCATCTCAATCTGTTGAACGGAACGGCCGCTAGAGGTCCATATATCGGCCAAGTTTTTTTATGACCACCCTGTATATAAATCAGTCCTTCTACAAAGACTACCTAATAATTACAAGTAACTATAAAATAACTTTTCTGGCTTTCTGAGAAGCAAGTTTGTCAATAATTTCGGTGAAATCAATTTTTTCAGAGATTTTGGATTCAATAGAGATGATGACCAAATATGAAAGCCTTTCTTGTCTTATTATTTATCAAGTAATTTTTAATAATTTTTAATTTACTGAAACTTTTTCTAAAGCCACAGAAACAAGTAAGGTTACAAATTCTTATTGCAAGAGCAAAATTTGGAAAACAGGGAATGAGATTTTTGGACTATAATTTCTAATATCTCAATTGGCTGTTTTTTACCTGGAAAAATATCTTTGAATGAAGTTATTTCATTAAAGAGTTGTATACCGTCTATATCTTTCACAATACTTCCTTCCCCCAGTACCTGTAACTTAGTATCTATGTCCATGCAGGCTTTCATGATATCATCATTAGAAATGTTGTAAAACTGTTGTATTGAAGGGCACTCAGATAATAAGGTAAATCTTTCATCTACCGAAGAGATCGCATGATCAAAAATTGCAAAATAGAAAGCAGTCTTGAATTGCTGGAAGGGATTTGAAACTGGTTCATCACTGCCCTCGTAATGAAATAAATGGACCTTTTTCCTGATCTTCGAGATGGGAAATTCGGGATCAATACCTAAATCTCTAGCAAATGCTGTTACTGAATCGACAAATATTTAAAAATTAACGTCAGATCTTTGGGAAACTAAATATTTTTGAAAATTATCTGAGCCTTCAATGCATTCCGATAATTTAGGATTTGAAGCATTTTACTCAATACATCAATTTTTGATAATAAATCATGCCAAATTAAATTTGAACACATAAATTTAAATGTTTCAAGACTTTTAATTATTGATTCAGCACTCATTTTTGTTTTTGTGTCTCTGGTGGTATCTTCAATTAAGGCATTTAATGCGGGAATAATGTTTTTTTAGGTCTTGTTTTAGAGGTATAATAGTAGCATTGATACGACATTCGACTTTACTGGAAATGGGACTGATTGATGATGAGCTTGCCATTTCATTGCCTTCATCGGGTGTGACATCCATTGATTTAGTGTTTGTATCGTCATTAGTACTGGTGGATGTGGATGGTTGAGAATAATCAAACTCCGCATTATTTTAGGTGTAAATAAAAATGCAGTGAAAACAAAATTCGATTTTCAATTTTCACTTCAAATTTAATTCACTTTCAATTCAAACTTCAGTTTTGCAATTTTGAGCTTATAAAAAAATTGAGTATCTGGTTTTTAGATAATGTGTACAGTTAAGCATAAAAACAATGATTCGACAAGGGTATGACAAGCATATGAAAAGGGTACGATAAGCATATGAAAGGGTATGATAAGCATATGAAAAGCTTAAAACAAGCTTGTGAAAAGCATAAAACAAGCCTGTGAAAAGCTTAAAAACAATGCTTGCGAAAACCTTACAGAAACCCTTGCTGAAAAGCTTTTTTTTGTGTTGATAGCAAACATTTACACAAGCTTGTCACAAAATTACACCTTTGTCATGAACAACCTTATGAAAACCCTCTATCCTTGTCGATGACAAGGTTGGCACAAGCTTTCATTACTACCTGGGTACTTACACTTATCTTGATTGTAGTTTCCAGCATTATTGTATGTTAAATCAAAATTGAATGAACATATTGAAATGATAATGTTTTTTTTTCATTTTCCCTAAAAAAAAACCTGGTATAGTAGCAAAAAAATGCCGATGTCGCATCCCTTTGACAAAATAATTCAATTCTAATCTACGAAGGAGACCGTTAAAATAAAGTTTATTTTGACCATTGATTTGCGAGCAGCGTGCCGACCGTGGTATACATAAAAAAGCTGCCGCACAGTGGAACGAAACATTTTTAGGTGTCTCAAAAATATGCCCCTTGGTTATTTTTTTAGATAGAAATTTAAAATTTGGTATCTTTTTCTATGCCGTATTGCCGGCCCTGCTACGAATTTTGCTATCAAATGAAGAATATGTGTGCAAAGAGTAGACATTAATGGACAATGAACAATGGACCAACACGCTGTGCGCTAACATTCTATTTTTCTTAAACTATGCTATGCTATCTGGAAATCGGGACTTATTTTAATTTTTCAATAACTATTTAAAATTCAGCATATTTATTCGACTTTTTATAAGTTTAAATTTTTTTGATTAATTGATAGAACTATATGCGGCCGCCCCTTGTCTTGGCCGCCCGCGAGCGGTGCACGCCCTGCACACCTGCTAGGATCGGCCCTGGCCAGGGACATACTTTAGTTTTAAAACAGTCATTTCTATACATTTTAAACAGATCACAGCTCAAAACTGCACATTGTGGTAGAGTAGTCTGGAAAAGACTAAAACTTTGATTACCAACTATTATACCTGACTACTTAAGCACTGACTAATAAAACCTCTAATCCAATTAAACATGTATGATTTTACACCAATTGAGAAGAGTTTTAACAATTCCCCTCTATACTACATCGTAAACTGACATCAAATCAACAACAACTGCTGTCATTACATGCTTGTTTTCCAGCGCATTTTTAATAGCCTGTTTAGCTGAAATTTCCATACTCTGTTCTTCGGTAAGTGTGAGCAAGTAGTAACAAGAGATGCATACATCAATTATCTCGGGTGGGAGTTATGGATAAAAATCAGTTACCAAAAATTTCAGATACTATAAGTCAATTTAGTGGATGTGGTGATTAAAGCCTAACCCAGGTTTTTCAGTCTTTTCTGCACCCCCCCCCCAAATATGATTAATGACTTCTGAAAATTTATTTTCATCTTCTGGTGTAACAGTACTGAATTCACTTTGCAAATTACAACAATAGAAAGAATTCAATAGACAAGGGTAAGTATCTACAAAATCAAATTTATCTATGAACCAAAGAAAAAAATTCAGATATCTCAGGCCCAACATGAAAATAAAAAGAATTTTCAAACTGTTTTAGAATTTTACCTTTTTCATGAAGACCTTTTTGGAATGCAAAAAAGACTAATTCAGTTGAGCAAGAAAGAAATTCCCGCATCCAAGTATATTGACTAATATTGTGTAAATTTTTGAAGTAAGTAATAGTTAAAACTATTTTCTTGTCAACTGAATTCACATTTTCAGTTTCCATGTGTTTAAAAATGTAAAATTATATTTGTATTTAAGTCAGCTAGATTTGTGTTCAAAATAAGATTTTTGTGAATACTACGTACTTTATGTTGGTTGTACCGAGGGGCGCCAACCAGAGGGAACTCCGACACATCATTAATTATTATTACTGTAATTATTGATCAGGTATAAAAATAAAAGTATTTAATATAATTTCAAAGTACACATAAAAAGTTCTTTTACTAAAACAGTAATTTATCTTCATACACATAACTTTCAAAATAGCTAGTCGCAAGAATTTTGGCTAAGTTAGAAAATAAAATTTGTGTCTATTCAAAAGTAAAACAGAAATTAAATGTATAGTAACTTAGAGTTATTATGTAATCGGGGGTGCATTTGAATTATTCTGATGAAAGGTTGTTCACTGTTCCTATTATGCCCAGCTAAATTCTAAATTGAAATATTTAGCTTTGTCAATGGTGAAAAGGGATTTACAAACTCGGTTTTTTAATGACTAACCTTATGCATTTGTATTGCAGAATCTGAGAACTTAGAACCCAAAATTGGAAAGTTTCATTTTCGGAAGGGTTACATGTAAGCCAGTGTATGGCTCTGGGGGCACAAAAATTCCACCCCAGAAGTATTGTTTTCTGGTATTTAAAATATTTCTTCACATGAAATACTCTAGATGCATGCGTGAAGGCCTTTATTTCATTCATCTTCAAGAAAAGTAAAGGTTCATAAATCGATATTATTTATGAAGTATTATTTATTACATGATGTAATAATTCATTGAATTAATTTGATCTTGAAGTATAAAACAGGCATGAGAATGCAAAATTTCAAAAAAGAGGAAAATTTATTGTCGCCGCCAGATTGAAAACTCCCTTTTTTAGCTTGATGCTTATACGTACGAAACTAACATGGTTTGTTGTTGGGGACAGACCCCCTAGTAAGTCTGACGATGTTAAAATTTTTACAATGCGATACATTGGCATTCTAACATCACGATATATCGTGATGTTAACCATGCATTTTATACATAGTAAAAGCAAAACCTTGTTCCACATCACCATATATATAATTTTTTTAAGTTCTTTTTTTCCTTTGCTATAGAAAATCGTGGAAGGAAAAAATTAACAAATAAAGATCTGCATTGTGTATTTAAGAAATAATCTGGTGTAAAATTTTCAGCAGATTTCAAATCCGTTGAAGATATATTAAATTAAAAAATTATTTGTTTAAAGAAAATCATATTTTATGTAACAATTTAAACTAAAATTTTCCGCAGATTTCACATTCATTGAAATTTTTACTCCATCTCTAACGGTCTAGGAGAAAGAAAAAGAACTCACCCCAGTTAAAAAATTTATCGACTGGCTGGAAAATCATTCCTTCAAGCAAAATCAAAGCGGAAAATAAAAAAAAATATCAGCGTTCTGTCGGATGACATGGTTCCAAGGTCTGACTGCAAGGTCACATGGGTGGGAAAAGTCCTCCACGTTTAAAGAACCAGGTAGGGAATAAAACTATTAAATTCATTTAAAAATCTTCTAGATTAAATTTAAAAAATTCGCCGTGACCCAAAAATTGCAAAAAATTTGGACTACCTATGTGCCAAATTTCATTGCTATAAATGCCATAGAATCGTATGCCATAGAATTTTGAGGCCGCGAAAAAAGTATACTAATACTACTTTTTATGATAGTAGAGACAAGGATGATTTGAAACAAGATTTTGCATAAATATGTATGTGTGTTCCACACACCATATATGCTCAAGTAGGGATTCAAAAATTAGCTTATTTAGAAGGAGAAAAACTTCAGCGTAAATAGAAATAAAGGGGCATTTGATTCCTCTAAGTAATGATGACGGCATATATGACCTAGATTGCCACAGAAGTTTGCAACAAAAAAGGATGCAAACTGATTGATAGTAACATCAAGAAACAATAATGGGGTTTTGGGATTCAACTTTAAAAAAAAAAATCTACTTTTGTTTTGAAATTTTTAAATTATACTGAATTTTAATTTCACTAAAAAAGGTAATGGAAATGGTAATTTTAGTTAACGTCGTACTAGAGCAACACAACGGGCTATTGACGACGGTCCGGGATCAGTCCCTTAAGGGAAAGATCCGAGGACAACACCTCGTAATTTTGAACCACGGTCAGATGACGAAGCAACACCTGAGCTGGCACCCCACTCTCCAAACTTCCACGCCAACCCAACGTGAGGACTTTCGGCCACGACAGATTTAAGGTGCACCAGCCGCCTCTACACCATACGCTTACAAACATCCATGCCCTGACCCGGATTCGAATAAGGAACCTTCCGATCTAGAGGCTAACACCTTAACCACTATACCGGTTGATTCACTAAAAAAGGAATTGGAAAGTCATCTTTAGGATACAAATGGTTTTTTGAGAAATTCCTCATTTATTAAAAATAAATGAAAACAGACCGTTAAAATCCCAGATTTTGCAAAACTATTTTGTTGTTAAATACTCTTAAGGGAAAAAAATTTAACTAATTAAAAAAAAATGTTAAAAAAAAAAAAAAACATAGAAAAAATTCAGCAAGTAGAGAAAAATTATTCGCTTCCTCGCAGTTTGAAACTTTAATTTTCAATCTTTATATGTGTGACCTGTGACGTTTTTCACGAAAAAAAACAGCGCCGAAATAAAAAAATTAACTATCACAAGTGATTCTCATTAGTAAGCCTTTCATCGCGGCATCGAAAAGCTAAGTACCATAGTGGAAAATCCTACATGCGCTTAAATAAACATAGGAATTGTTGTGTCGATCTAAACCAAAACTAAGATCTAAATTTTCCCCCAATGATGCTAAAAAAACACGAAATTTCTGCTGGAAATACTGATTGGGCAACTCAGATATCAAAAATGCGTTAAGATAGCATCGAAATCGTTGGCGCTGAGCGACAACATCGTGACACCGGAAAACAGCGAGATCGGAAAAAATCGCGATGTCACGATGACCGCGAGATCTGCGGCAGCTAAAGCTACGGTTTCATAAGAAAGCGGAGCCGTTATCTAGCTGTGGATGACGTCACTAAAACGTTGTTTATACAAACAGATAGCGTTGGTTTCCTAGGGAGCGTTGTTTGTGGGCGTAACGAAAATTAGCGGAGCCGCCATTTGCATGACGATCGTCAAAGTGGTCTCAAACAGTTGGGGAACGTTTTTTCTCCTGTAGCGGCAGCATTTCATTTCCCGCGCAAAGCAATTCGAGCGGAGGGAAGCAAAATAAACAAAAATTTTTGATTAGCATTGTTTAGATTTTTTATTAAATCAGGATCGTTAGATAGATTGAAAATTTCAACAATTTGAAATCTGCGGAAAATTTTCCATCATATCAGTACCTTTATTGTGATTTTCTTTAAATAAATAATTCATTATTTTACAAATGTTAAATAATTTAAACAGAAATCTGGTTTTGGTATCGACCTGGCGTAGAATTTTACGCTGATTTGAAATCCGTTGAAATTTTCACTCTATCTTCAACGATCCCGAAGCTAGAAACTTGGACTAGAGAATTAAAAAGCTATGTTTTGTTTACCACGCCAGCCGTATGTATAGCCCAATTCTCTGCCGTATTTTGTCCGTCTAAGTTGACACCTCTGTTCTGTTAAGACGGCCGCCTAGTTATGCCTGCGGCATCATGACGTATCACAGCTGCTAGATAACGGCTCCGCTTTCATAGGAAACAGTAGCTTTGAGGATGGCTGTATAAGATCGGAAAAAATCGCGATGTCACGATGACCGCGAGACTTCCGCTAGCTAAGGGATGGCTGTGTGAAATCGAAAAAAATCGCGATGTGACGATACATCGCTATCGTGAAAATCGCGAAACCGATGTGGCGATGTCGACCTCACACCGGTTTTTCACGATGTATCGTTACATGGACCCGGCCTACCCCTTAGTACATAAAAACGTCACTAGGACATCCGGTTCTTCAAAGCTTGTAATATACTCTCTTTTACTAGAAACACCAATGACATCATATTCTTAAAAACGGCCAAAATCACGTTAGAAAAACGCGAAAAATTGCTTTAAAAAAAAAAAAAAAAAAAAAAAAAAAAAACCACCCGCGAACAAAAAAAAAACAAAAAAAAACCCACAAAAAGCGGAAATCTGGAAGATTCTTATGCCCGAGCCTGCATCGACGCGATTTCAGGAGTGAACCATATATGACGCGAAGTTGCGGATTTTCGATGCTTTAGCGGAGAAATTCCGGAGCACTTGGCAACTCTGAATTTATAAAAACGTCTCTAGAACATTCGGTTTTCAAAGCTTAAAATATACTCTCATTGGCTAGAAACACTGTTGATGTCAGATTCTTAAAAACGACCAAAATCACATTAAAAAAACAGCGGAAAATTACTGAAAAGCGGAAAAAACACAAAAAGCGGAAATCCGCGGAAGATTCTCATGCCTGATAAAAGCAATATTTTTGGGCATTCGTTTTCTTTTCTCTCTCTTAACCAGCTTCTGACATGTACTTAAAGTGCTAATACCCAGCAATGACACAAAGTAAAAGGGAACTTTCAGAAACAAGGAGATTTTAAATATTTGCTTATCTCTCCAAGCAGCTACGATGAGATATCTCGTCTAACAAGATATGGCTAATTTTTCTGAAGAACAACTCGTCAAGATCTTTTGTTAAGAACGATCCGTTTGAAAAGATCGCTAACAGATTTCACCACGTGGTTTGTCGTTTTCATTCCCTTTAGGAAGCACAGGTGCATCGCGCGTGTTAATGGTTTTTCTTGTTGCCTAGAGTGAGTTGCCCGAGGCTTTTGAATGATAGGGGTCATTGTTGTTCGATTGAGTTGATAGAAGATTAATGTTTCGGTTCAATTGGTTTTAAGAACAGTTTTTCTGTGTCCTCATGTTTCGAAGAATTTTCTTTTGCATGTGATTCTCTCTCTCTCTAATGTTGTTCCTATCTCTAAATAAGGCACACAAATAATTCTGCATCACTGATTTTCAAAGGTGTCTCTTTTCACGATACACATTAGTAGCTGACTTTAAAGTGCTTCCCACCCAAAAGAAATGTTTAGGCCCCCTCGGTCTTTTAGAATGGGAATACTCACGCCTTTCTAACAAAGTGATTAGATGTACCCTGCTGGACTTTTCCTGTCTTCCATAGTTGAACTCAAGAACTCTTGTACTGTATCATAATGATGTCAGGCAATGGGCATCTTCAGTTAACAGTTTTGCTTCATAAAAGACTTTGTCAAGAAATTACCTGAAGTACTGAATTCAATAGTTTGCATTCCACTGATTGCAGTGATTTACTAGTAGCACTTATTCTTTGTAAAATAGTATTCCTAATAATTGTCATTAGATCAGTTTCATATTTGTCCGTTTAAGAAGTTGTCTCCAATATGGTAACTTTCTTTTCTTCTTCTGAATTACAAATTTCAGTTAAAGCCTCTTTAACATGGGTGAAACTAAGTTTTATAGCTAATACAGCATATGTTCTTGTTGACCATCTTGAATTAGAAACTCTTTTCACTGCACTTGCAAAGACGCAACATTGTAAAGACGCTGCCACAACTTTCCTCGAACCCAAATGAAAATACATTTTGTGGGCCCTACGCACCCGTCTCTGCTTCAGGGTCATTGACACGAGGTACAAACCGCAGATTTTTTCTTCCTCGAAGTCTTCGAATGAGCAACTGTAAGCCGCGTCCACACCGGAGAAGCAGAGCAAAACATGGATGATTGATTAACCCCGGAGACAGGTTTGATTGGCAGCTCGTTCAGTGTAGACGGTGAACGAACATTTTGAGCACGAGCAAAATGATCCGCTTCTAGTCGGTACATCAAAGGAAAGCGAGTGCTCGTGCTCGCTCTATTTGGACGGCGTTTTTTCGTTCCCTTGCTCGACGTTCAATCAATCACCGGGGTCATCGTTAAGAAACGGGTCGGGGATCGGAAAATAGAAATATTTATATTTCTTCGGATTGTAAAGTGATACTATTATTTAAGTAGTCTATTTGTAAGCATTGTGTGTTTTGCTATACATAGTTGACGATTAAAACTTGTGAAAATGTAATCTGCCCATATTAGTGTCAAAATTGATGTGTCCATCCATGTGTATTTAGATGGTCTATATTAGTGGTCTTGGGGAACTTTGCACGTCAAATCTCTGCTATTATAAAATGAAGTGTCCGACCTCCACTACGCAATGTCCGGACGAATCTATTGCACTTACAATAATGAAATTTGGCACACGGGTAGTCCGAAGTTTTTGCAATTTTTGTGTCCTGCCTAAATTTTAAAATTCAATCTAAAACATTTAAAAAATAATTTATTGGAATTTAATTATTATTGTCTTCTTTGGAATAAAAGTTGCATAAAAAGTTAGCAGATTCTAAATGTATTTTTTCCGCTTCCGATTTCATTTTGCGGAGAAAGATTTGTCAGCAGACTAAAGTTTTAACTTTAGTTATGTAGTTCTTTTTTATTATCTCCTTGATCGTAAAAGATAGAGTACAATTTTCGGATATGAAATCTGAGGAAAATTTCACATTAGATCTATACCTAAAAATATGATTTTCGATAAATGAATAATTTTAAATTGAAACTCATATTTTTTCCAACACGAACGCCACTTTCTGTGAAGAATGACTTTCGTTTGATTCGAGATATCACAGATTTCATTTCCTACGCTCAAACCATTTCACAGCGAAGAAAAGCAAAACAAATAAAAAAAAACATATTGACTGGCATTGTTAAGTACTTTTTTGTAAAATCGGGATCGTTAAAGACAGATGAAAATTTCAACAGATTTGAAATCTGAATAAAATCTAAACCACTAAATCTCTACCTTCCATTTGATTTTCTTTTAAAAATAATTTTTCAATTAAATATTTATACTTTCGCAAGAGATTCTGACGTCACGCCGATTGGATCTCTTCGCAATTCGAATTTGGCAATGACGAGGTCACTACGGCGTTGCCCGAGGTGTTTGTTTGCGAAGCAAATCATAGTTCATAATATTCATAATTAAGTTTGCGAAGCAAATCAAATTAGAATTTGCAGTGAATCCATTCCAAAAGGCTACGAATTTCCATTTGGTTTGTGAGGCAAACCAATGCCATGATTGCTGTTATCCAATAGGCTTCGCAAACCAAATGGGAATTCTTAGCAATCACCACGCAGTGGCTAGTTTAAGATAAATAAGAGGTGGATATTTAAAATGTATTTAAACTTTTTTGCAATTAAAGAAAATTTAAAATTGTTGCACTGCAATATTAATACGTTTTACCGAAAAATGCCGAATTGAAAGAGACATTCAATATGTTGGAACATATGAGTGAAATATTCAGTAAGAAATTTTTATTTTGTAGGGAAATAATCTGCTAATATCAATTTTGCAAGAACGTATGGATATAAATAAATAAATATATATATTAATAAAGTGGTTGCCGCAGCCGCAGGATTGAAAACACATTTTGTTCAAAATTGTACAGGGTTAACGATGAAGTGGATTATTTTCCGAGGCGGCTATTAGTTTAGGGTTTATTAAGTGTCCCAGTAGGAAAAGCGTAATTTCTACCGCGTGTGAGCAAAAGACGTATACATTTTCAGTCTTATGGCTCCTGAGAATATTTTCCATCACCAATATCGCCTTTTTTGGGAACTTTTCTTCGTATTCCTCTTTAATAAATCTTTAATGATAATATACGCTGCACTCGCGATTATACGCCGACTTCGTAAAGAACGGGACCTTAAAACAATTTGCTTCAAACAATAAGTTTGCAGTTTAACTTCAACACACAACCAACCAGATTGATCGCGAGCACATGGAACATTTTGTGTCCGAGCTGTCAAACCAGAAAAACCAGAGAGATTGATTCACCAAACCTGTCTCCGGGGTTAATCAATCATCCATGTTTTGCTCTGCTTCTCCGGTGTGGACGCGGCTTAAGAACGAAGTGTTTTCCCTTCAACTGTCCCATAACTCTTACCCTCCCCTCATAAGAGACGCTGCGCGTCCGGTGCGGCTGGAAGGGGCGAAGCGAAGAAATGAGAACAGAAACTAAGCAGATCTGATCATTCCTTTGCTTTTTGATCGGAAATTTTTTTCGTCAATCTGAATTTTATAGATACAATCGAGGGAATTTTAATAAAAAAAATTAACGTTATATATATAAATGTATGATTTTGCTTTGAATGTATTTTTTTGTATCATTTTTATACCATCTAAACAGTGCACTGTTACAATTCTTCTCAACTAGGTAACACATTTCAATAATTTGATAATGGTATTCAACTAGTTACCACACTAGTTAAGCCATTCGGTGCATCGCCACGTAATTTTGAACCACGTTCAGATGACGGGGCAACATCTGCGCTGGCATCCCACTCTCCAAACATCCACACAAACCCAAACTGAGGACTTTTCGGCCATTACAGATTTAAGGTGCACCAGCCGTCTCTACACCATACGCTTACAAATATCCATGCCCTGACCCGGTTTTGAATCAGGAACCTTCCAATAATTTGATAATATAATAACTTTATTTTAAAACGCAGAAGAATAAAAGTGTATGAAAGCTCAGTCAGGGGTTATATGAACAAGAAAAGTTGAAACTCCTGCAAAAGCTTTTTATCAGAAAAAATAATTCTTGATTAAATGTTTTGAATTGTTTTATCACCTTTCTTCTACTGAACATGGTTTTAAATTTATAATATCTAACTTTACTGTAAATATCATTACTGAGGGCAAGAAGGGGGCGGCAAGTTTCCAGTAGCCAAGGGGTGGCTAACCTTTTGCATACCACACGCCAATTTTTTTCACATACGAATTCATATGCGTCTTACAACTCGAGCACCTTTTCTACTTTCTTAAGTTTTCATGGTCCAGGCATATTCTTAATAACCTTTTTAATAAAGGTATGTTTATACACATAAACATTACTTTCCATTAATGACACTTTTGAGACTGGGTTTGGCTAGTCTGAATGTTTGGTGTTAAATTTGGTACTGAGAACAGCAGAGAATTTTTAAAATTGAATCAGTCAATCGTGACTTTCGTTTTGCTTTTCATGAATGTAAATTTCATTAATGAAAATACTAGTTCACATCTGTACGTCGTTCCTAATAATAACAGCAGAATAATTATAGAAAACGTCCACAGGAAGATAGACAGAGAGGTTTTCTTGCCTTTTTGTTAACCTACTTGTTTCTTTGAATACCTTTTTGTCTGCCAGACACGAAAGCATAAATTTAAATTTTTTCAATTTGTCAGAACCAAATTGTTCTAGAATCAAAAGGAAATATCTGGAATACAATGTTTTCATAAAGGAAATCAAAACACTTATATGCCTTTGGATTTTCTTAATTACAGGCTTATTAGAAGAGTACTTTGCTTTTGTGAATATTAAGAGGTTCTTTTTTTTTCTATTTAAGTTTAGCTTTCTAATTAACCTTAGTTTATTTTGTTCCAAAGGGTTTACTATTTAAACTATGAAGTGAGGGCATCCATACTAGTTTTTAACATACTGAAAAATTTTAAAGTGTTGATTCCCCTCTTAAAAGGCATCAGTTCAAACCTCCGTAACCTTCCAACTGTGAAGAATCAGTGTCAAAATTAGCCAAAAAATACTTTGAAATTCAACCTCTGCCTGTTTTTAGTGAGTAGAAAGAAAAATTTGTTATAGTCAATTGTTATTCTGCTATAGATGCCAACTCCTAGTGTCCTGAACTCCTTGTATACCCACAAACGTGAGATGCAAATATTTCCAATGAGAAATTAGATAAATTGTTAAAAGAGCATCTACACCAAGCGTGCCATAGGAGTTTGATCCCCTTGAAAGTTTTTATGGTAGACCCAGGAACCTCAAACATAAGGGGTAAATATGACGAATAATAGAAATAACCAAATATGCAAAATGATTCGATCTCTCTTAATAGACTACTTTACCAGAAGCCTCAAAATCAGCGCAATTCTCTGAATGCGTGATAAATTTATCTTGCAATGAAGAACAAAATGACGTGGAACTTTATTATCGCACAACTTGAGCGCAAAGAAAATCAAACGATAAAAATTAAAGAGTCGATAAGAATTATCGAAAAACGATAATAGTTATCGATAAAATTCAATAATTAAAAAAAAACAAGGGCAATAAATTTTTTTAAAGTTGGAGTACGGGAACTTTTAGGACACCCTGTACAAAAGCTTCAAAAGAGACTACGAAATGTCTAAAATAAATATGTTGGAATTTCATGATCAGTAGATGTAGCGTTTTTTGCAGTTCAGGTTAAAATGTCCCACACAAATGTTAAACACCAATGTCCAATTAGTCCCCCAGAATATAATGAAATTAACCTAATTTGGGGCAGCATAACCTATAGCAGTCTTTGCGCCATTAAATAATAAAGAAACTGAAACAACATAGTAAAAATAACAATATAAAAATGAATTAAACGATACATCGGGTAAATATGCAATTATCTCCAACCAACACCCCCTTAAAAATTTTGTACCCCCCAGTTTATGAATCCTGGATAAACTCCTGTTTCCATATCACATTTTATTGTGTTGGATATAAAACCTTTCTGTTTGTTTTGCGGTTTGCAAATAATAAAAATTGGTGTTTGATTAATTGTTTTTTACAATTTGAATTTAAAATGTTAAAAATAATTTAGACAACTACCTATCCATACAAACGCTTACGTGTAACCACATTTTTACACAAAGAAAGCAAATTAATATTTCAATGAAATGGATTAAAATATTTTAGCCTACATGTTGATTGTGATTTTAATGTGCCAGCCAAGTAAAGGCACTTGCAAAACAATTCAAACTTGAATGTTTCAAGTACTTTATTTATCTTTCGAAATGGTTAAATAATATGGTAGATACTACATGAAAATGCACTTTTACTGAGCTTGATGTGAAGAGATATCCAATTAAATTTTAAATATGGAGGAAAATCTGAAATTCTTAGTAGAAATTGAATCTGGATTTTTACGATAGGGTCTTTAAAATGGAAAAAAAGAACCTTTTCCAATAACTTATTTTATTGGAGACGTGAGATTAAAACTAGTAATACTCATTGCTCTCAAATGGTAAATTAAGTATAGCAAAGAAGTGCAAAATTTTAATGCATACATTTTTTTATCCAAATTGCAAATCATCCCTCAAGCAAAGCTGTAATAAAAAGGATTTTTTTCAACTGTTCACATGAGAATTCGGACAGCAAAATGTAGTCAACTTGGCAAATATTTCACAATTTGATGGATTTTAAATATTTGATCATTTGTTGTATGTTATTAAAAAGGAATTAAATTTTTTTAAATTTGTTTATTAAAAAACATTTATACGTATTCCTCTTTTGTGAAAAAGAATTCTTAAATATGTGTGCAAAAGTGGCTAAAAATAAACAAAATTACTCCATTATAAAACAAAAATGCAAACTTGTATTTCTTCTTAAAAAATTCATGTCAGTAAATCTATGGTTCGGAACACAAACAAAACATGAAAAATATTTAAAAGACAGTTTATGCAAATTACAAGCTTTCCTGAATTGACCAGGAACACATTTCATTACTTTAATTTCCAATCACTTGTTATTATCGGTTACGTTTCCTGAGCGTACGTCATCTGAGAGTACAGGCCAAAATCGTGTCCTGAGCGTCCAGGAGTTCTTACCCCCCATTCAGGGCGTGTTCGGAACGCGTTCTGGCCAACTTTCCGAGGGAACGGGGAGGTGTCAAAAAAGAAAGGGGGTGGGGGATATAGGGAGAAAGGGACCGTTGTTATAGTGAAACATTGTTTTAAAGGTCCCTCTTCGTATATATTTACAGGTCATTTATATTAGCAGTTAGTTAGAACGTACAACATATCAATTATAGATATAGAGGGTAATTGGTAATTTTTTAGTTAACGTCGTACTAGAGCAACACAACGGGCTATTGACGACGGTCCGGGATCAGTCCCTCGAGGGAAAGATCCGAGGACAACACCTCGTAATTTTGAACCACGGTCAGATGCCGAAGCAACACCTGAGCTGGCACCCCACTCTCCAAACTTCCACGCCAACCCAACGTGAGGACTTTCGGCCACGACAGATTTAAGGTGCACCAGCCGCCTCTACACCATACGTTTACAAACATCCATGCCCGGGCCCGGATTCGAACCAGGAACCTTCCGATCTAGAGGCTAACACCTTAACCACTATACCGGTTGGTCATAGATATATAGAGGGAGATAAATAAATAAATATATAAATAAATAAATAAATATATACATATATATACACCCAGACATATATATGTGTGTGTTAATTTGTACATTTCGATCTTGGTGATAAATCGTTTTTTCTTGAGAAAGTTTCAAGGGAGAGGCAGATCTAGGTAGGTAGGTCTAGGGTAGAGGCAGATCTAGGTTGTTTATTAACATCGAACTGGAGCAACACAACGGGCTATTGACTACGGTTACGAATGAATCCTGAAGGCAAAGACTCGAGGACAACAACTCACAATGATGGTCAAATGACACAAGAACAACACCTGCACAGGCACCCCACTCTCCAAACTTCCATACCAAGCAAATGTGAGGACATTTGAGGCTACGTCAAATTTAACGTGCACCAGACCCCGTATGCGCAATGGTCTTTGTCTGGATCAAATTTCGAACTCGCTTTCCTTCGGTTACTAATTCGATGCCCGACTGACCTACCGGAGTCTCTAGATATTTAACTAAGAGTTAGCTAGAAAATGAATACCAATGTGTGCTTTTCTAGAAAATTTTGAATTTTAAAGTTTTGGAATTTTTTTTTTACATTGCACATCCTGTGAATGTAAATATGTTGTTGGGAAGATAGAAGAATATGTACAATGGGAAGATGAACAACGTATCCAGATCAAGAAATCAAAAGTTTTCTATCTAGTTTCAGCTTCGTTCGATTCCATTTCCTTCCGGTATGGTGGTTAAGGTGTTAGCCTTTAGATAGGTAGGTTCCTGGTTCGAATCCGGGGCAGTGCATGGATATTTGTAAGCGTAGGGTGTAGAGGCGTCTGGTGCACCTTAAATCGGTCTTGGCCGAAAATCCTCACGTGGTTAGTGTGGAAGTTTGGAGAGTGGGGTGCCAGCTCAGGTGTTGCCTCGTGCTGTTGTCCTCGGATCTCTCCCTTAGGAGATTGATCCCGAACCATCGTCAATAGCCCGTTGTTTTGCTCTAGTACGACGTTAATTAAAATTACTAAATTACCTACTGGGGTTAAAACTTTTATAGTGTTTCCAGTCATCAGATACATTTTTAACCTTCTCTTCATTCGTTAGAATTTCACAAAATTTCGTTGGGACGCGCTTGCATTTTAACTAAGAATTTTCTATATATTTTTAAAGTATCAATTCAGAAATAGTAAATCTCTACTTGTAGTTTTTAAATCCGTAATCACTGTATTTGGAAATAACTTTTCTTCGATTATTGTAGGTGTTATGGCAATGCTCTTTTGAATTCTGCTACTCATTGGATTGATTTATTTTCGATATAGTTAGTAAATATTTGCTTGGATTGTCACAACAATTATCTTTTTCTACTCAAGGGTTAATTAAACAGGGACCCATAATTACAGGAATTCAGAACTGCTATGAACATTCATATCTTGGCCAAGATTCGGACCCAGAGCCTGTTGGACCGAGAGACTCAGCCCTACCTATTCGGCTATCGGATGAGATCTAGGTATAGTAACACTAGACACGCTAGACAGACTGAATATTTCAATATTATTATATAATATTGAAATATTCACTTGAATATTATTTCATAATACTCAAGTGAAACCACTCCCCTACCAGGGTGGCAACAAAATCCTTGAAAAAAAGTTCCCTGATATTTCCATAATTTCCCTGATAGTCCCACAAAAATTTCCCTGATTTAACAATTCCCTTAAGAAATGTCGTGATCCGTGATTGGTATCAATATACAGAATCCACACAACACTATTTTTAAATATTTAGGGTCAGAGGCTGTAAAAGGATCATTCTCCACAAATATTTTGTATTTTTTTCTCTACAGATATTTTAATTGCTATTGTAAGGGTTGGAAACCGTAACGGAACTCTTATAATTGCAATTGAATAAACTGGAGAAAAAATGCAAAATATTTTTAATTATGAACTTTTTACACCTGACCCTGCATTGTCATACTATTCATTGAAACCAAATGCAAATATACATAACAAAAAATTCTACAGAAATACAATTACAGACCAAAATGATTAATTTAATACACAGAAAACATCATTTGTTACACAAATTTCAAATTGTATCCCACAAGTTAAATCGCTAGCCTTACGGCGACCAAGACGCTGTAGCCGCGAAATAAACGGTAGTTTTCGTGGTGTTAAAAAATTACGACGCTATGGTTCTTTATTCGAATTACAATTTCGGCGAATACGATTTATCCTATTCTCAAAAGCACTCGTAATCGCGCATCTCTAAATAGGACAAACGATAATGGTAGCCGTTTAAATTGTCAAAATTTCCCTGATTTTTGTAAAATTTGGAAATTTTCCCTGAGATTTCCCTGATTTTTCCAGAAATAAAAAGTTCCCTGAGAATTCCCTGATTTCCCGGTTTTCCAGGTTCTGTTACCACCCTGCCTACATGAAGATAAACACTAATGAGTCGGTGGAGGGGCGGATTAAGCGGTAAGCGGCCGCGTTGGGCCCAGAATACCGAAGGGCCTCGAGGTCTTAACATGTTTTTCCTCTAGGGTTGGAGGAAAGTTGTGATAGCGTCTTTACAACGTGCGTCTTTAAATGCAGTGAAAAGAGTTTCTAATACAAGATGGTCAGCAAGAGCAGATGCTGTATTAGCTTTAAAACTTGGTTTCACTCATATAAAGAGGCTTTAACTGAAATTTGTCATTTAGAAGAAGAAAAAAGTTACCATAGTGGAGGCGACTTCACTACTGAGGAAAATGGACATTTATGAAACCGCCCTCATGAAAGTGTTTCTTGAAATGCTAATTTACAAAGAATAAATGCTACTAGTAAATCACTATAATCAGTGGAATGCGAACTATTGGAAGGATCCTAGTATATAGGATATATCCCCTACTGAATTCATTAGAAAATTGTATCAATAATTTCAGAGAAAAAGTTGAAAAAGAAGCATTTGATTTATCATGGCTCTCATTTAATGTGGAAGATGGACAAACTCGCAAACAACAAATGAGAAAAAGTTTTATGAAAACGAAGAAGTCGGACACATGAATATATAATAAGAGAAAAATTCATATTCAATTCATTTTATGTCATACTAGCCACTGCGTATGGCCAGCACAATTGCACCAGCATTTATTGAAACTCTAAATTTATGTTATAATAAGAAATGAAACTCAAGATATAATTTGAGGTTTGGTTAAGTGGTTAAGGAAGTAATATAAATTTTGTGATACATTCCTATTTATATATTTTTGTGTATTTTTTTGTTCATTATTATTTATAAGTCTTCAAATTTTGTTATTGTATATTTGAAATTTTTGCATATTTTTTTTTTTTTTTACTCTGGGTTACATTAAAATGAAATGAAATTTAAGTTTGCAATCGGAAATCTTTTTTTTATATAATATCCATCGTAAATTACCTATTAGGTAATTTAAACTTTTGATTTGAAATTAATTAAATTTACAATTTCCTGATACAATGTTTCTTGTTCGTCTCAAGAACACATCCAAGAAAAATAGTTGAAATCCGTAACAAGGTATCAAAAAAGCTGATGGACAAATTGAAATGACAAGAATAAATGTCATTGGACTACATGAAGTACGTGATTGCTTCATCAAAGCTAAAATAAATTCACGACCAATTATGCGAAAAATGTAATTATTAAAAACAGTATAAACTAGACTGTGTGTTTAGTTTCACTTAAGTGTGTTTTTACCTTTCGAGATAATATGATGGAATTTTCCATTTCTGAATTTTAGGCTCTCAGGTAATATAAGATGTTTAAAGAAATTGGAAATTTAGAAAGATAATAATTAATTACAAATATATTAAATGAAAAGGGGCAGACTCTCTAAAATGACTGTGTATTTTTACTGGAGTAACTACGTCTTCTTTCCCCTCTTGTGAATAATTCCTTCAGCTGGTGCAATAGGCATTTATTCTGTGCACTCTATGTCCATATCCCTTTATTAGAAGACAAGGTATGCCTTTTGCAGTCTCAGCAATATAGAATTCGCTGTTCATATTCAGCTGTATAGTTGAAGTCTCTGGATTAAAAGTCAACTCAAGGCTCTCCTAACAGTGACTGCAGTCTCCGAGTCTCACAGAGTCCGAGTTGTGCATTCACTAAAAGCTCAGTGCTTCAAGTAATTTCTTGACAAAGCCTTATATGAAGCAAAAACTGTTAACTGAAGATGCCCATTACCCGACGACAACATTGTGATACTATATAAGAGTTTTTGCGTTCAACTATGGAAAACAGGAAAAGTCCAACTCTCCACTTTGTTAGAAAGGCGTGAGTACGCCCATTCTAAAAGACTGAGGGGTCTAGACAGATCTGTTAGGTAGGAAGCACATAAAAGTCAGCTACTAATGCGAATCGTTAAAAGTGACACCTTTGAAAATCAGATATGCAGAATTCTTTGTGTGCTTTATTTAGAGATAGGAACAACATTAGAAAGATAATATCATGCAAAAGAAAATTCTTCGAAACATGAGGACACAGAAAAACTGTTCTTAAAACCAATTGAACAGAAACATCAATCTTATGCTGACTCAATCGAACAACAATGACCCCTATCATTCAATAACCTCAGGCAACTCACACTAGACTACAAGAAAAAACATTAACGCGCGCGACGCACCTGTGCTTCCTAAAGGGAATGAAAATGACAAACCTCGTGGTGAAATCTGTTAACGATCTTTTTAAACGGCTCGTTCTTAACAAAAGATCTTGACTAGTTGTTCTTCAGAAAAATTAGCCAGATCTTGTCAGACGAGATATCTCATCATAACTACTTGGAGACATAAGCAAATACTTATATATATAAAATCCTCTTCTTTCTGGAAATTTACTTTTATTTTGTGTCATTGCTGGGGATTAGCACTTTAAGTACATATGTCAGAAGATGGTCGAGAGAGAGAAATTAAAACGAATGTCCAAAAAATCATTGCTTTTATACTTCCAGATAAAATTTATTCAATTAATTATTATATCATGTAATGAATAACAGTTCATAAATATAATCTATTTATAAACCATTACTTTTCTTGAAGATGAATAAAAAACGGCCTTCACGCATGCATCTAGAGTATTTTATGCGAATATTTTAAATACCAGAAAACAATACTTCTGGGGTGAGTTTTTGAACTCACAGAGCCATTCACTGGCTTACATGTAACCCTTCCAAAAATGAAACTTTCCAATTTTGGGTTCTAAGTTCTCAGATTCTGCAATACAAATGCATAATGTTAGTCATAAAAAAATACTGAGTTTGTAAATCACTTTTCACCATTGACAGTAGCTAAATATTTCAATTTAGAATTTAACCGGGTATAATAGGAAGAGTGAACAACCTTTCAGCAGATTAATTCAAATGTACCCCCCCCCCCCCGATTACATAATAACTCTAAGTAACTATACATTTAATTTCTCTTTTACTTTCGAATAGACACAAATTTTGTTAACTAACTTGGCCAAAATTCATGCGACTAGCTATTTTGAAAGTTGTGTGAAGCTAAATTACCGTTTTAATATACGAAATTTTTATCTCTACTTCGAAATTATATTAAATACTTTTGTTTTTATATCTAATCAATAATTACAGTAATAATAATTAATGATGTGTGTCGGGGTTCCCTCTGGTTGACGCCCCTCGGTACAACCAACATAAAGTGCGTTGTATTCACAAAAATCTTATTTTGAACAAATCTAGTTGACTTAAATACAAATTTAGTTTTACTTTTTAAACACATGAAAACTGAAAATGGGAATTAAGTTGACAAGAAAATAGTTTTAACTATTACTTACCTTCAAAAATTTACACAATATTAGTCAATATGCTTGGATGCAGGAATTTCTGTCTATCTCAACTGAATCTGTCTTTTTTACATTCCAAACAGTTCTTCATGAAGAAGATATTTACTAAAGCAGTTTGAAATTCTTTTTATTTTCATGTTGGGCCTGAGATATCTGAATTTTTTCCCTTGATTCATATATAAATTTGATTTTGAAATTACTTACCCTTGTCTATTGAATTCTTTCCTACTGCTGTAACATGAAAAGTGAATTCAGTCATACCAACTGGTCACTGTTACCCACCAGAAGATGAAAAGAATTTTTCATCATTCATTAAGCACCTTTTGGGGTGCAGAAAAGACTGATAAACCTGGGTTAGGCTTCAATCACCCCATCCACTAATTGACTTATAGTATCTGAAATTTTTGGTAACTGATTTTTATCTATAACTCCCACCCGAGATAATTGATGTATGCATTAATTTAAAAGATAGAAATAATCGTTTATAATCCTTTATTGGTTTTGGTAGCTCTTGTTACTACTTGCTCACACTTGTTAGTAGCTCTTATTACTACTTGCCGAAGAACAGAGTATGGAAATTTCAGGTAAACAGACCATCATATAGCGCTATTTGGCAAACTATTAAAAATGCGCAGGAAAACAAGCATGTAATGACAACAGTTGTTTTTGATTTGATGTCAGTTTACGGTGTAGTATAGAGGGGAATTGTTAAAACTCTAATTAATTGGTGTAAAATCATACATGTTTAATTGAATTAGAGGTTTTATTAGCCAGTACTTAAGTAGTCAGGTATAATAGTTGATCCTCGAAGTTTTAGTCTTTTCCAGACTTCTCTACCACAAGATGCAGTTTTGAGCTGTGATCTGTTTAAAATTTATATAAATGACCTTGTTTTAAAACTAAAGTATGTCCCTGGCATTAATTGTCTTCATACCGACTACTGACTTATATGGACTAAAACCCAAAATTGGAGGGAAGTGCTGAACTTCTGACTGAAAGAGCACTACATCAGGCTATATCATGTTTGAATGAATAGTGTAATATGAATGATAATGCAAGACTTTAAAATTAGGACTTATACGATTTACGTGAGCTGTCTCCATACCATATGAAACATGTACCCCGCTCTATGACAACCCATCTTGTTAAAAGCATTTGTCTGTCACTAGTAGGTCCCGGCCTGTTTGTAAGTACATGTATGTTTGTAGTTCCTATTTGGAGTAGCAGGGAACTTGGAGCTTCTTCACAAGTAACTATCAGTTCTCCTCAAGTGGTGCCGAAGAAAAAGAGATGAGTGGTTGGGTATCGGGGTATTGGAAAAAAAAGGACATTCGTTCCTTCCCTCTCAAAAGAACCAACCATTCCTAAATTATTTTTTTTTTGGGGGGGGAGAGATTTATTATTTATTTATTCCCAAAAATTAATTATCTACCTTAAAGATGCAGTAAATTTTCATTTAAGCTTTAAATAACTAAAGCTTAATAGCCTTTTGAATGGAGGAAAATTTTTTTTTTAAATTATTATTTTCATTTATAGCTATGTAATGTCACTTGCTACACCGTTTCATTAAAATTTGAAGGGTCTCGGACTAATCTGTGCGTTAGATTTAAGACGGAATTCCTCAAATTTTAAAAATTTCTGTAACTTGGATAGCGATATGCCAACTGAAAAATTGTCTGATTTAGAAAAGTATTTGCACAATCCTAAGGTGCCATACACAAGATTTCAGAATTACAGTAATTTATTTAACCAGGGAAGTCTACCATATAATTGACTTGGAGATGACTACTTTCATTAACTTTCCTTAAAACTACTACGTGTTTAAAGTTACGAAAAATAAAATAAATATTAAAAAAAAAAAAGATGTAATCCAAACATTTTAATACAAGTGATTGTTCAAACATTTTAAAGTTTTGGAGTAGGTATCTCTTACAATACGATTACAACGTTTACATTTTAATGTTTTTTTTTTAAATTTAACTATTTTTTTTTCATTAATAAATGTATTGATTGAACATCTGATCAAGCCACGTTATGTCTCTGAAGAGATGTGTAATCTCCGTTCAGAAATTGATAATTTCTCACATGAAAATGAGTGCTGTAAGGATCAACTATGTGCATATCGAATGAGATATAACATAAGTTATGAAGGTTTTATACAAAACTGCATCATTATCTCCAAAGAAAATAAACAATGTATTAAAAAAAAAATAATAATAATTTTTTGTCGCAATGACAGAAAGCTGTCAATATTACTAGATGAACCAAACTTGTTTTACATTAGTTTTGTTTAATCTATTAACAGTTATTAGTCAATAATGGAAGACATTTTTTTTTCAAAAACGACAGATCGATTTCTTATGCTAAAGAAAAGCTATGCTAGAAATTCTTTAAACTGTAACTCCGAAGTTATTAAAATATTTAAGTGATATCTGTATTTTCTCTGACGGGATTAGGAATTTTATTCTATGACTACTTTTTAACCTCCCCGAGCAGCAGAGGGTCATTCTACTAGTAATTTAATGAAAAATAGGCATCGTAAGTGATGACTAATATTGTCCATAGTAATAGACAAACGCATAGTAATTTTGCAAATTCCCAGACAAAGTTATGATAGCCTAATTGAATGCAAAAAGGAAACAACTTTATGGATTTGAAAATATTGTACTTCATCGCTACCCTAATTGCACGAAAAGAAATATGTTGCAATATAAAGCATGCACAAAGGTTTTAAGACTATTTGTCCGTGATCAAAGATGAATTGATATGAAACTTCGCTTATGCGATACAGTTATAGGAAAACAATTTGAAGTGGTGAATATAACTTCCATCAAAAGGAAGACTGAGAAACAAACTCCTAGAAATTTATTTGCAATTGAACATTTCAAGACCATTTCTGTTTAATCCATGGTCTAAGTGAATATCGAGCATGAGAAACACGCACCTGACGAACACCTTAGACGAGCGCAATTTTTAAGTTATCCCTCACCAGAAATTCACTGCCCTGATGGTGGCTCCACACCAACGGCGACAGCAACAAAGACAAGCGACATTTTGTTGCTTGTCTCTGTTAAAAAGGCCTTCACACCGCGAGCGACAAGAATTTATTTGCTTATGCGCATAAACTTTTTCGAAAGCAAAATATTTATTTGATTATTTCTTCTTCTTGCAAGATGTCTGACAGATCACGTCCGCATTTAACAAAACTCCTTTTACAGCGAAGACGATTGCTTTTAAAGCGTCTGGCTGACTATGAAATAAGACAGTGGATAAGAAACATTAATCTAAATCGGATTAGTCAAGGTGCTCAACAAAACTTAATCGCTGAGATGCGATTGAGCGATGTTGAAGGTTTCTTCGGCTATTTCCGAATGAATCCTACCGTATTTGATAAACTTTTAAGTTTGGTCGGACCAACAGTAAAAAAATTTGATACTAATTATCGAAAAGCAATTACATGTTCAGAGAAGCTTTCGATTACTCTCCGGTGAGTTTTTTTTTTCTATCAAAGTTAAATCTCCTTTACATGCATTTTTAGATATGTACAAATTTAAAGCATTTAACCTAAGCAAAGTTATCTCGTAGTTGGCAGTCTTTTCTGAACTTTTACTTGAATATGTTAGGAATAGAAGGTTTCTCCCTATCTCACTGTGGCTGTTTGCTAATTTCTATTTATTTTCACTTTAGCATTCAAATTATTGTTTTCTTTCTTGTCATTGGTCGAAGTTTTTTAATTTTAAAGAATTGTCCTTTATTTTTATACCACCTGCAGAATGTTTTCACTTAGCAAAGTGGAGCTAATGCTGGGTAAGCATTAGTATATATTTAATTATAAATTATTAAATGTTAACCACCTGTGTATTAACAATTTTGGAATACTTTATCTTATTTTTTATTACATGCTTGGAAAAACCTCATTATAATTTCTAACCTATTGATGTAAAATGCCCAGGCATTTATAAATTGGGGCAAATGCCTAGCTAAAATGCCCAAAATCCAAAATTGCCTGGGCATTTATGCATTTTTGAGAGTTATTGTTAAACAAACGCTTTTTGATGATATTTATTGATCAAATATGATATATAATCTTTGTATATTCAGTCTAATTGACTAAGTTGTAATACAATAATTGCTTTGAACAAAAACTCATCAAACGATTTAACTTTTTTCTGAAACTTCATTATGGTTAGTGTTGGAATTATTTGACAATTAACACTAATAAATTTTAAAATATATAGTAGCTTTATTTAGGCATTCCATTACAAATAACATGTATAAGGCCTAGCCCCAGTCCATTTAACAAAAAAAAAAAAAAAGGAATGAAATTAGTTTCTGTGGGAAAAAAAAAGAATATATGATTTGCCATTTTGTAGGCATGTGATTGTTTATGAACTTTAAAACAATATTTACAACCTACTCCCTTCCCTTTCAAAGTAAAACAATTCCAAACAGGTCCTCTTTTCTTAACCATTTTGCAGGAATGCTAATAGTATTAAAATTAACACAAACTTGCACTGGCACAAAAATACTTCCCACCTCACTCTAGCAGCCAACCTAGTCAAGATAGAACTGGTCACAAAACTAAATGGCTGCCAATTCTGTCTGTGTATGCTAGAATCTAGAAGTGATGCCAGTTATAGATTAAAAATTGAATTACTAAAAAATGACTTCTACTTTTCTTCACATAAATTGTTTATAAATTATTCTATTTCTTTTTTGTTTGGAAAAAAATTATTGTATACAATAACTGTACTGGTATTTTTATAAGCTCTAAGAATTATATAAAGTCGTGTCAAAGTCAATGAAAAAAAAATGTTTTCTTTTCAATTTCATAAATGCCCCAGCCCACTGGGCATTTGCCCGGCCTACATCACTATTCTAACCTTACAAGTCCACGACCCGTTTAGCCAATTGGTTTCAATTTGGTATACTGTATTTAATTAAGAGTGTTTAGTACTCTAAAGTTTTAATTAAACACGGTATTATATTGATGATATGAACAATTGCTTTTTCCAAGAGTCTCATCACAAAAAAAAATTATATTCTTACTTTTTTGCAGATATCTGGCAAGTGGGGACTCGATGACCAGTTTGGCTTACAGTCACAGAGTGGGTCTGTCAACAACCTCAGAGATCATACAGGAGACCTGTCAAGCTCTTTGGGATTGCCTGGCTGATATGTACTTGAAGGTGCCCACAACAGCAGATTGGGAGAAATTTGCTGAGCAATTTGAAGCCCAAACGAACTATCCCAATTGTGTCGGTGCTGTGGATGGGAAGCATGTCGTTGTATAAGCACCAATGCATTCAGGCTCCCTTTTCTACAACCATACAGGAAGCTATAGCTTAATTTTAATGGCTGCCTGTGATCCCACATATTGTTATTCCTTTGTGGATATAGGTGCATTTGGGAAACAGAGCGACTCGAATGTATTTGCTAACACAGCATTTGGGACAGCTATTCTGGAGGGAAACCTAAACCTTCCAAATGATAGAAAAATAGCTGGTTTGGGTAAACCGTTACCCTTTGTCTTTGTGGCTGATGAAGCATTTCCATTGAAAAGACATTTGATGCGGCCTTATCCAGGAAAAGACTTGACAGAGTCGGTACCCTTCTCTGTCGACCGTGAGGTGTGAATGCTTTGTCTTAAGTTAGGTAAGGGAGACGATTGAAAAAATATAAGCGCCACAGCGTAAAGGTTAATATAATGGTGATATGTATTCTTCCAAAGACCATGTCTCACGCATTATATATTTTCAATTTTGTATTTTGAAAGGAAAATACATAGGCTTGTAATGGATATCTAAACAGTCATAATGATAAAAGCATTTTGCTTTGATCAAACATGTAAATATTATTAACTAATTAATGTAAGTATTATCAATATATATTTTATTTTATTTTTTATATTTAATTTCTTTATTTTGAAAGGAAAATGCATTAATAAAAAATGTTACTTACTTTGAAGAACTCGTACCTCTTCCTCATTGACAAATGTACTCAGAGTCTCCATATCAGTATTAAAATCTAAAAGTATCAAACCTTACATTGCATCAAAGTACAGAAAGAAGTACTATTACAACAAACAAATAGGATCAGCTAAAAAATATCTATAATTCGGTATTTCTATGTGGTAGCCGAGAAAATTTTTGACAGTTATGAGACGTATCAAAGAACTCCCAGGATTTAACTCAGCAACTGGAAGACCTTAAGTCCATTCTTGTAGTTTCTTTTCTCTAGATTTGGATGAACTAATGGACATATTTGATGAAGCCCAGTTAAGCATTTTTATAAGAGGAATTGATGATAATTTTAATGTCTTTGAAGAACTTGGCAGTCTGGAGTCATTGCATGGTAAAACAAGAGGATCAGACATACTTGAAAAAGTAAAATCATACCTAGAAAACTCATCAGTGTGTACACTGATGGAGCACCGTCAATGATAGTAAAATCAATGCAATCATACAATTGGAACTTATTGATTTAAAAACAAATTCATTATTAAAAATGAAATTTGGTAAGGTTTATTTTTAGATTAAAATGCTTGCGACATGATTAATTTCTGGCATTCATTACCATGTGAACATTTTCCAGAACTAAGAAAATTTTCAAAACATTATAAATGTCGTATCAAAACGGATAGATGTGGACAACAATTTCATCCATGAAATTTATTAAAAGCAAATCGAAGTCCCGAATGACTGATTTAAATTTGAATTCTCTGCTGCTCTATGTAACAAAATTAACACCAAACATAAAAAGACTAACAAAATCCAAAAAGTCTCATTAATGTTATATGTGCTTGTATTGTATGCAAAAGATTGGCCACTCCTGGTTTTGAAGTTTTCATTTTTAAAGTAATATATTAAAAGTTAACTCATTTTAAAAACAGTTGGAAATTTTTTATCAATGGTAAAGTGGTATACATCTGAGCATTTTTATTATTTTAAAAATTAATATTGTTTTACCTGAATATCACTGTGATAAATCTGGTATTATGCAGGACAAGTAAAAATATTATGGAGAGAATTATCGTTCATTTGGAAAGCATAATACCTTAACATATTGCAAATAAATACTGTATCTTAAAGAAAAACATACCTAGCTATATTACGTGGAGCTTCTATATTAGGAGCAGAGAAGTTGGAGTACGTTCTGAAAGCAATTTCATGATATAAAAAAAAAATCACATAGTAATTTTATGGATACATATTTTTTTAAACTGCAGAGTACTTGAAACATTTTAATTATGACAGTTAAAGAACCTATTTTAATCATCATTTCCAAAAGTACATTTATTGCTTTTTTAACTGTTTAGAAATTTGAATAATTGAGATATTTTGTTTCATCTTTTAATAAAAGCTACATACTTCTTTTTTTCTTTTACATGGCCAGCTAAAAACGATAGGCACTGCATGTAAATCTATTCCTTCTTTTTTCCTCCACTGCTCCCACTTGGCGTTATTCGCTTTTCTCTTACAAAAGAACTTCGCAAATTTTTCCATTTTTTCTTAACCTCAACAGCTGAAAATATTAATGAAAAGCATATTATTTTTAAAACACATGAATGCACTAATAATATTCAATAATAGGGCCAATTTAAAAAAACAAGCGAAACTTACCATCCAAATTTAAAGCTGTAGCTATTTTTTTCCAGGAATTTTCCTTTTTTTTCATTGTCCCTGAAATCGGCTCTTGAGAAGTCATATAACCATGAACATTCACGGACCAAAGAAATTAAATTTCTTCCATAGTATTTCCGTATATTTCACTGAAATAGTTCGCTGAAACCAAAGCTATAGAAAACGTCAACAAAAACAAAACGCTGGTAGCGAGAGTCACAATCTTTATTCTGATTGGCTTTTGGCACGGCGACAGAGACAAAAGTTGAACTTCTTCCAAGACTTGAAAACACAGCGACAGCGACAGAGACGAACCGGGAGAAACAAAATTTGTTTGTACTACGCATGCGCAAAGTGAAGAGACCGCTGTTGGTGTGAAGCCACCATGAGAGTGGTTCTTCCCTTCCCATTTCTGAGAATTTCGCCAGAAGAACCCCAAGTCTCCCCACTAGCGGGTCTTTCTAGTAATGGCTCTTCGTTACGTGGACGATTCTATTTAGGACCGTGGGGAGGTAGTGAGTTCAGGAGTGGTTCTTAGATTATTTATGTAAAATCAACGGAAGCTTGGAAAAATATGAAAAGGGTATTAAAAATTAGGAAAAGTAAATTTGAATGAAAAGGAATTAAATTGGAATTTTTTAAAAATAATTTGGAGGATCTAAAAATTTTTCCGCCAGCTGGGTTCGAACTCGGGAAGTCATCCTCCGCTGCCGACGCTAATCTGAAGGTGGGTGACTTTAGGCATTAGGCCAACGTTGATTCACGAAAAGAAGCTCTTTAAAGTATAAGTACCCTTCCATCAATCATACATTCCATCAATCTGCTTTAAAAAATCATAGAAGACACACAAAAAAAGACTACCAGACAAGTAAATAATCATAGCTCACTGTAGATCAAATGATCAAAACAAGTTACGAAAATATCAAACTGAAGAATCGATTCACTTATCACGAGTTTAATATCTACCGACCTCCCTACGGTCCTAAATAGAATCGTCCACGTAACGAAGAGCCATTACTAAAAAGACGCGCTAGTAAATCTCCCCTCTGTAAGGTTGCCAGAAATGTCCGCTCAAGACACGGTCGGTCAAGAAACGTCCGCACAGGATACGATACCGTTATTATCCATCCCATTCCGCGCACTTTGCGCCATAAAACCCAACCATCATTTTTTCCCGCGGTCATTTCCACAACCCATCCTCGATTCATGTACGGAGAATCTTAAAAAGGCGGGAAACGGTAGGGAAAATGCCTCTTCCTTCCACAAAAAAGGATTGCCTTTTTTGGCAGTTTATGGCAAAGGCGAAATGGATCAAAATACTACATAATCGCCAAAAACATGACTGACTCTACTTTGCCGTCTAACGGCAGAAGTGAAGGTACTGCGCTGTACGGCTACATGGAATGAAAAGTTATATAGCCGTACTGTACGGTTAAATAGACAGTAGACACTGCCTGTTTTGAAAGTATTTGCAAATCGTTTCATTTCTCGTGTTTGATTTACATCGTTGGTGATTTCTGAAAGATTTTTGTTGCTGTTTTATTTCTTTGCATTAAAAGTTGATCCATTCTTACTTACTTTTGTGCGCATTCAGTATTTGAAGAAAATGGATAATGTGAAGAAACGTGCGTCAGGAAAACGTCCAAAGAAACGAGGCTTTCGTGGAAATCAATTTATTAAACGTCAAGTGAACAGTGTTCCATCCTCTGTGAACAACTCAAGCCCTTTCAAGATCGAAAAGTGGAACTGTCTGATTGTTTGAACTCGTCTGGGATAAATGCATCAGTTAGTGCTAATCTTGTGCCACCAAGTGCTTCTAAAAAGAAATTAAGAGTAGATATACCATTATTCAGTGACTCAAATCCAGCCTCAGGTAACATGATTATTGACAAACAGCTGTTTTTCACATTTTTGGAGCAAAATGTATCCTGCAAGCTGTGTCATGGTGACATTAGTGTTAGGGATAAAAAAGTTTCTGGATTGTCTGCGTTAATTTCTGTTACGTGTGACAAGTGCCCCAAAGAATCAACTACCAGAAACTCTAAACTGCTGGGAAGTAAAAGGAATATCCCATAAATTAATAGACGAATTGTTTATGCTATGCGCTGCATTGGACAGGGGTTAGAACCTCTGAAAATTTTTTGTGGAGTTATGAACTTGGATTCTCCAATTTCTCAAAAGCCGTATGATGTAATTTGCACCAAAATTAATTCTGCCTCCAAAGCTGTTGCTATTCACAGTATGAAAAAAGCAGATAAGCTTAACGCATTCAAACACAAAGCAACCATGCCGCCTGCAGTTATGGATGCTATCAAACCAGTATTTAATGCACTCGCTCATCCAACTCTTTTATCCCATTGCCTTGGAGCATTCACGCAGAATGCCAATGAATCCCTGAATTCAGTGATATGGCAAATTTGCCCAAAAACATCAGGTGCTGGTCTGAGGGTTGCTGAAATAGCAGCTTATGAAGTGACAGTTTCATTTAATGAAGGTCAAAGAGGAAGACTACAGATCATGAAAGTATTAGATCTAGATGTCAGTTTTCATGCTATTTTAGCAAAAGATAAAGCTGACAGAAAAAGTCCTTTGTGCTGAGATACGAGCTGCCCAAAACACTGCAGATGCTCAAAGAGCTAAAAGACTGAAAAAACTGAACACAAATTTGAAATTTATCGAAAAAGAAGGAAATGTTTATGAGGCAGGGGGTTTTTAATTTGTCTTTTTGTGGTTGGGTGTAACTTGTGTGTGTTGGGTGATGAAACTTGGTAATTTTTAATTAACGTCGTTCTGAACCAACACAATGGACTATTGACGACAGTCCGGGATCAATCTCCTAAGGGAAAGAACCGAGGACAACGCCTCTTATGAGGCAGGGGGGTTTTAATTCGTCTTTTTGTGGTTAGTTATAACGTGTGTGTTTGAGTAATAAAATTTGGTAATTTTTGATTAACGTCGTACTGTAGCAACACATTGGACTATTGACGATAGTCCGGGATCAATCCCCAAAGGGAAAGAACCGAAGACAACACCTCGTAATTTTGAATCACGGTCAGATGCCGAAGCAACACCTGAGCTGGCACCCCACTCTCCAAACTTCCACACCAACACAACGTGAGGACAAATGTTGCGTTGGGAAATAAATTTTTGTATCCGTATGAATCTCGCAAAATCTGCTGATTTTACAATACAAGTTTGGGCTGTAAATTAGGAAACTTAATGCTCCACAAATGTAAATATCAATATTTATACTGTGTTTCAAAATTTCATTCCATTATCTGCTGTCCAATCCATCATGGAATTTAATTGTAGAAGTTTTCAGGTAAAAAAAACCTTCAAAGTCATTTTTCTCCAAATGTGGTTTTTTGATGTTGCGCGCAGGATAACTTTTTTACTATTCAGTATTTCTTCTTGAAAATTTCAGAACATTTAAAGCACATTAGTACCTTTGAGCTGTAGCTTTTTTTTATTAAAATTTTTATTTTTTATTAAATATTTTCCATTTATTATTGCTGAATTTTTACAATTTTGGGATAGCTAAGTACAACTACATTTAAAAAATATAAATTTACTGTAAATCAGTAAGATTTTGCTAGGACATGTACATATACTTATAAACTGTATTTATATACCACAATTTTTAGTTATAATAATATAATTTAGAAATAATCTTGCGCGCAAGCTATGGTTATCAAGAATTTGTCTGAAACACATGCTCTATTTCGACTCTCAGTATAAAATTGTTTTATTATTGTATGAATTTAAAAAAATATTCTTCCTAAAGACAAAAGACAGCTGTAAAAAGGAAAAGAAAGTAAACATTTAAATGAAATAGATCAAGAGTTATTAAAATTCATGTAAACTTTGTTTCACTGCATAGCAAGGTGTAAAAAAATCAATTAATCGGATTTATTTGATTTAAATTGGATTTATTTGATTTAAATTGGATTTATTTGATTTAAATCAAAAATCTGATTTTTTTTTATTGAAATTTCTGTAGGGCATATAAATTTGTTAAATAAAAATAGAGTTTCTGACATGACATGTAAACTAATATTTAATTAAGTAAACAATCGGAATTTGTGATATGGTAAATTAATATTTATTTTACTAAATATCATTGTGTGTTACATGACAATACATTTAAAAAATGAATTTTCAAAACAAGAGCAAAAGATAGACATTTGTTTAACTTTAAAACACAAGTTGACATCCTCCATAGTTATTCTTGAGTAAATTAACATAATCATGTTAACAAATGTATCAGTAAGTGTAAGTGAGACCTAAATTAGTCTGATTAAATAAATATTTGTTATGGGTCACTACTCTTAAAGTGAAAGGTGACTGTTTCAGGGTGCATTTTACAAAATAAAAGATGGTCATTGTGTTTAAACTTTCATCCTTTCAAATAAAAAGCTCAGTTGAATTTTTATTTAATAAATTATTAATCACATCAACTGTGTTATTTTGTATTTATGTCTCATTTAAAAAAAAGTAGTTGAAAAATCACTATAGCTAAGCCATTGGTCAATCAATTAAAGGGGCAACAAGTAGTTTAGGCCTACTTTGTGGGGATTTTCTTTGGCTGTCTTGACATTTACGTAGATGTAGGCCTACTGCTTTATTGTTTGTAACATAAAATTATGCATGAACATTGTAAAAACTTTCAAATAGATGTCAACTTATTTTTTACTTTACTGTTTGGCAAAATCCCTGACTCAACAGATTACTTAGTCCATAGACACCTCAGATTATTTGCAAGTGTCCAGTGCCAAACATTTTTTTTAAAAGCTCATCAGTACGAGGTGTAGCCATTAGTGCTGAAATCACCATGTGTGCAGAAAGTTCAAAGCATTTGACAAATTCTGTGATTTTTCTAGAGTGTATTTACTTAGTTATAAAAATGTAAGATTGGTTGTGATTTAAATCAATGATTTAAAAAAAAAATCATTTGATTAAAATCATGATTTTAATCGTTGATTTAAATCAAGTGATTTAAATCTTGACACCCTGCTGCATAGCACCATAAGAGTGCTATGACCCCTTAAGAAAAGTAAAAATATATGAGCTACAATGCTCAACTGTATGGTTTAATAAAGCACGGGAAATTGGGAAAAGGGTTAAAATGACCCCAACAGCGCTTCTAGTGTTAAAGTATTATGCACTTGCATCATTTTCAAGAATGTTTTTCAAAATCTTTTTTCGTGCTTTCAGATATGAAAACTCCATTTTCCTGAACTTCATCTTCGAAAGTGTTTATACGAATAGAGTACTACAGGACTCCCCTTCCCAGCTGCCCTTCTTGGTAGTCAAGTCTTCCAAACTTGGTGAGTAGAGTACTACTTCTGAATTTTGCATTGGCAATTTCCTTTCCATTAACCACTATCAAGCAGGGTTGGCAAGTTTATGCCAAGGCGGTTTAAACCACTGGTTATAACCGGTTAAAACCATCATGGCCATAACTGGCAGAAACCCAGAAAATAACTATTTCATGTGATAAAAACTTATTGAAGTGCCACAAATAGCAGAGGAATGCATTTTAAAGTAAAACAAATTCAGTTATAATAATCAGATATATTTATTCAAAGGTTTGCATCACAGCAAATTCACCATTCAAGTTCACCTTTTCCACAAAGTAGTCTAGCAAAAGACCAATTTTGCTGCTGTTTCCAAACCCAAACAATTTATTAATTCATTGTGAATAAACGAAAAGTTTGATAATATTCTTTCAATCCCAGCAAATCTTGCAGGCAATATCATCATTGTACATACAAGATTTATGAAATCATTTACAATTGTTTTCTTTAAACTAGAACACCATGTAGAAGCTGAAACATTTTCTAAGACTTCATTGGAGTAATATGTTTCGGGAAAAGGAGCTGAATTTGCTTGAAATGCTATGAGGTATGGCACAAAATTTGGGTTGATGTCATTAAGTAATTCCCTAGCACTTTCTTCCAGGTCATGTGACAATTTAGATCCCATGTACTTTGGGTGAAGCATATAATCTAGCATATGATGTTGAATTACTGCCTGATTAAATCCACTTATAACCTTTTCTTTGTTTAGTTTCCATGAGGTTATTATCAGCCGTTAGTGTTAACCAAATTTCACAAGCATCTTTTTGCATCTTATCTAGGACAACCGCAATAAGGGTTTTACTTCTTTATTAATCATCTGATTATTTATGACTTGAACAACCCCTTTGTCATGTATATCGTCTTCATGATCTTCAAGTATTTGTAAGTAACATGGACTGTTATTTATGAATGATTCCAAGCAATCACTCTGACTGTTCCACCGTGTATTGCCAGGTATTAGTGGCTTCACAGCATTTGGGCATTCCTTAAGTCAAGCACCTTGTCTGTGATGATTTCTAAAATATCTTGTCCAAGAAGGTTAAGATAGTGAGCTGAACCTTCATAAGTTGTAACTGATGGGTTCTCTTCACGAATCTTCTTTCTCATTGATTCCATTTTATTCTCATTATCTGTTACAAGAGCTTTCACTTTACATTTGTATTCCTTTTCTACTTTTGTTAAGTTATTGCTGCCTTGGCTAAACAAGCACAGTAATGTGAGGTTTTTCCCAGACCCTGTATTTACAGAATTGAAGAAGATACATTCAGTACCAGCAGTGGCGTGTATAGGAGTTAATTTCGGGGGGGTGCCAAATATTCTCTAAAGCTATTTAGTATATATTGTACAAATGTATTGATTTTGGGGTAAGCAAACATTCGAAAGCTATTTAGGACTTCAGGATATCAATTTGAATAAATAATAACAATTCAATATAATTCCAACAATTTGAAATTCTCAAATTGTTTAACATTTATTTCTAAAAATAGGTAGTTATGCATTTTAAATAATGTCAATGTATATAACAATGACTTAAAACCTGCATGGATATTAAAAGGAATAAAAGGTCAGACATAGGTAAAAAAAAAGGACAGTTTAAATGTATTTTTAAAACTTGGGAAATATAATTTTAAATATTATTTTTACAGTGTATACATTTCTTTAATTGGAAAAAAGTAACTTGTTTACTTATTTAAAATATTCTATAATTTGTTCTTATATACAGGAGGCCCACTCTTAAAGTTGATGGATAGGTAATTTACTTTTAATTACCATCTCAATAGAAATTTCTTTGTTTGATGTATGAGTATCTTGATATTAGATTACTAATTATGACTGATAGAACTAGAGCATCGAATAAAAAAAAATATATTTTTTTAATTGAGAACTTTTTTTTACTTAAAACGTTTTAAATACAATTTTTTCCTTTCCAAACATTTGTGTTGTTGAAAATATGTATGTATAACGAATGGTTAAAAAATTAGTGAAGACATTATCAGTCAAGGTTAAGAGTGGACCCCCGGTAAAATTACAAATTGCTGAGAACTTTAAAAAACAAAATCTGTATTTCTTGGTGAACTGGTAAACTTATCAAGAACTTCTTCGTCTGATATTTTAATGTCTCTGTGAATTGAAAGCAGAGCCAGTCCATTTAGTCTCGTTTCTGAAGTCGTACTTCGTAAATAAGTCTTCAGTCTCTGCAAACTTGAGAAACTCCTTTCCTCGGTCGCAACAGAGACTGGAAGAACCGCCAATATTTTTAGTAAAATGAAAATATTTGGGAAGAATGTTTTATCGCATTTTTCAATCATTTTCGATACAGAACTCATGAACGACATTATTTAAGGACGCAATTGTTTGATGATGGGATGCAAAACGCTCTTTCAGGGAATTGCAGAGATAATCAAGAAAAGGTATATAAGCTACTCTCCTATAATATTCTTCTGCTATGCAGTAAGGGATGTTGGTCCTTACAGTTTGAAGGCGCCAAGTTCTATGAACTTCTTCTCTTTTCTTTATTTTTTTAGGAAATTCCTTTATTTCACTGTACAGAGTCTTGAAATTTTCATCGGCATCCGTCCTTAGGTTTGATGCCAGTTCCAACACATTTGATACATTTCTCTGCTTCCGAGAGGTCGATATTTTTTCTTAGCAGTTTTTGAGGAAATTGCAATGCGTGACTACAGGATCAAAATAGGAACAAACTACCTTTGAATTCAATGGACAGAGAAGAGAACGGACTCTTTCTGAAATACAACCAATCCGAGAATACCCAACACGTGTGTCTGTGTTTCTGAACAAATTTCTAGAATGCATTGTATTTCTTCCCTCCCGAAGTTTAAGAATTGTGTTTACCCTATTGGCAAGTATTCGTTCGTTCCACAACATTGTAATTTCTAAGGCTGGGGTCGTAAAACAAGTGAAATGCCCAAGGGGTTGTTTGGGAAGCTAGACATAAGGTTTCTTATCTCGCAAATTCGTAAAACTGTCGGGGGTGTCCTTTGGATTCTGCAGGCAGCGGAGGAAGAAAATGTTCTCTGTTGAGTTGCACTCTCACAACCACGTGGTTACAGTACATATTTCATCAACCATCATAAATTTTGGTGATCCCTGTGTATAGCCCACTGTGTTTACTTTATTCAGAAAAAATAGCTTTTAAATGTGTCCAAATAATAAAGTTTTTTAAGAAAATTGTTTCCGCCAGGAATACAAATTGGATTTCAAAAAATTCAATATAAAAAGTTATCATGATTGAACCTAGTCAAAATTTCGGGAGGGGCCCGGGCCCCCTTGGCCCTCCCCTTATATACGCCCTTGAGTACCAGTATGAATATAATTAGCAACGACCGGTTCATTGTGATGTTACTCTAACCATCCTGAATCAATGTAGCTGTTTTACCACTGACTTTCTTTTCAACTTCTGACAGCAATTCATTATGTACTTTATCTAGCAGGTCTCCAGTCAGTTGTTTTCTTTTTGGAGGTCTGTAACCTGGTATTAGTAAACTTATCATATTTTTAATATTGTGAAAAATTTGCCTTGTAGTTTCTGCCAGTTATTGCCATTTTTCTGCCAGTTATTGCCATTTTCTGCCAGTTTAAACCGGTTATATCTAGTGTCAGAGTGGCCGAGCGATGTCTACTTTGCAAGGAAATGTGTGTAGTTGTGGCCAAGAACAGAGGGACACTGCTTACCAAATTTGGACAGACAAATTTTATTTGTACAATGAAGAATGAAGTTTTCGATATATACACTGCACCGTCTGGTGCCAAAAAAACACACGTCTATTCTAAGTCCGCCGGTTCCACTGTCTCCCCGAACTACCTCTGCTCTCTTCACTCCCTTCTTTTTGTCCACGTGGACATGGCCAACTACCGAACACCCCGTGGAGGGAGGAATGTTGGTTGAGAAGGGAATAGAACGTAAGACCAGAACGCAAGAACGTTCGTTCCTATCTGTGTACATGACACCTGTCCGAAGATCGTAACACTCCTCCCTCCTTAAGCGTGAAATATGCCGCAAATGCTTATTTCACAAGACATAATATACACATATTTACACAACACAGAATAAAGTCACTTAAATTCACTAATATCTAATTCCACGAGACCATGTAAAATGTGCAAAATTATTCTTGAGCACAGTTGAATTTTGTACTCATGACCCAGTGTAAGTTATGCCATCTCTAATCTCGATATGGCATCTGCACTTGCATTCTCCTTTCCAGGAGTATGTCGGATTGTGAAGTTGTATTGTTAAAGTGCCAGTGCCCAACATGTCAACTTCAGGCTTCTCGGAGTGGTCACTGAGAGATACTTCAGGGGGTTATGATCTGTATACAGATGTATCTCAGATCCGAAAATCCAATGTTTGAATTTTCGTAGCCCGAATAACACCCCATAGGCTTCTTTCTCAATCCTCGACCAGTTCCGTTGGGTGTCCAATAACTTTTGGCTTGCGAACCCAATTGGTCTAAAATGGCCTTCGTTGTCCTTTTGGGATAGACAAGCTGAAACCACTAAATTTGATGCATCAGTATGCATTTGAAAAGGAATGGTGAAATCCGGAGTAGCGAGTGAGGAGGCGTTGCATAGTTGGCGTTTAAGTTCCCGAAATGACATCCACTCTTTCATCCAACGTTACTTTATTGGGAATAGATTTTTTTGTTAGTTCGATCAAAGGTGCCGAAAGTAGGGCATAGTTTTTAATGCAGGATCTATAGAAACCCATTAATCCTAACACTGAGCAAACATCCTTTTTTGTCATTGGTCTTTTTAACTTGTCAATGGCTTTTAATTTCTCTGGATCCGGTGCATGTTTCCCAGATCCGATGATGTGACCCAAGTACTTCACTTCATGTTTTGCAAAATCTCACTTATCTAATCTCGCCGTAAAATTAAAATTTGCCAGTTCTTCAAAAACGGAACTTATATGATTTTTATGTTCCTCCCAATTGTCAGAGAAAATGGCTATGTCGTCAATATATGCTTGTGCATATTTACTATGTTTCCTTAAAGCCATGTGGCTCCCGAAGTTTTTAATCCATATGGCATAGTGCACCATTGCCATACTTCTGAATGAGTTGTGAATGCCGTGAGATGCTTACTGCCCTCCTCCATAGGAATTTGGTGATAACCCTTGCACAAGTCTATAACTGTCAACCAGTTGGCTTTGCCTGCGACTAACATTAGATCTTGAGTGTTTTTCATAGGGAACCTCGACGCTTTGCATACCCTATTAAGGGCTCTAAAATCTGTACACTCTCTTATACTAGCATCTTTCTTACCGACGCATACAATAGGATAAGCGATTTCAGCATCGGTTTCCTCAATTAAACCTAATTTCCACAACTCCTCAATTTGTCTATCGACTTCCTCTTTATAAACTACAGGGATTTTGTACTTATGGGGTTTGGTCCTGGGTGCCCCACTTAAAAGTTTTTTTTTATGAGGTCGAACATTTGCCATCCTTATTGGACCCTTGAATAGTTTGTTGTGATGCACCAATAGGTTCCTTAATTCCCTTGCCTGTACACGGTTCCCACGGTCCTTGAAAAGTCCTTGAATTTGTTTTTCCTAACTAGGGGCCCTTGAAAGTCCTTGAAAATTAGGAAACTTGGTGAAAAGTCCTTGAAAGTACTTGATTTTTTTTTAACTAGTACATAATAGTGTAATTTCGTGTTCCATTGCTACTTGTCCAGACTAGTTTCCTCCAAAGCAGGTATGTCATTTGGGCGTCATTCTGAATGAAACCGATGTTTCCAGCTTTGACACTACAAGATATACTAGTAATGCTATGTCTAGATCGTCCATTTTCCACAGTATTCTGTCCAAGTTGACACCTCTGGTCTACGTTAAGACAGCCATCTTGTTATACCCGCCACATAATGACATCACGTTCGCTAGATAACAGCACTGCTTTCTTAGGAAACCGTAGCTTTAGCAGTCAGGATGTCATTGGAAACCTGTCACGCATCCAAAGAAATGAAGCCAAATTCTTATTGCAAAAACATAAAAGTTACAATTGAAAAAAAAAATTTTTTAAGAAAATCACATTGAAGATTTCTATTGTTGAAAATTTTCTGCAGATTTCAAATCCGTTGAAATTTTTCCTCTATCTTAAACGATCACAAAGATAGAAACTCAGACTAGAGAATAAAGAAGCCCTAACACCAGTCAAAACTTTTGATTTATTTTGTTACTCAAACAAAATAAACCATGACAGCCGTCTGTTGTAGGCAGTGGACGACAGGAAAATAGAGATTGTGTCATGTAGATTGAACCGTCTGTGCAAGCTCCCATACTCTTCTTCGTGCGTCTAAAATAATTTATCGCACGACCGAAATTGATATGTGTGCAAGTAGTCTGATAGCATTGAGTTGAGACAAAAAGCAAAATAAAAAAAGATAGTCCAAATTTTTACCAAAATTGATGATAAACTTTCTTTTCTTGGCTATCAGTAGTTTTAAAAAAATTGTCTTTTTTTTGTATACACATTTTTTTTAAATTGACAACTTTTGTGTATGCCTTGTTTTAGGTCGTTATAAAAAATTTTAGGTCCTTGAAAAATTTGTTTTGGGTTTTGAAAAGTCCTTAAAAGTCCTTGAATTTTTTTTGGATAAAGGTGTGGGAACCATGCTGTATCTCGCTTAGATGCTGTATATCTATGTCATTTATTTTATCAATTACCTCATAGTTTCATTTATCTCCCTGTGTCGGAAAATGTAGGGGAAGACGGGGTACAATGAAACAAAATTTACTAATTATTTTTTCCTATCCACAATTTTGCATGCACTAAAATATAATTAATGCATACTTTCAATCTTGTATTTTCCCCATCTAAATAAATTTTTATTAGGTTCTAAACAATGTCTTTATGCTTGAAAAATAACAAAAGTAAATGTCTCACAGTGTTTCATTGTACCCCGTATGGCGGGGTACAATGAAACAGATACTGGGGTACAATGAAACACTCCAAATGATGCAAGCAATTTTCACCCTATATAGTTTATTTTAGTCCCATTTGACTTCATTTAAATTTATGATTTCTCCAACAAAATATATTTCCTTACGTTTCAGTTCACCCTACTTAATTAAAACAATCATTTATACAAATACTGCTTATGTCACACATGTTATGTGTGGATATCTCATTCTTAGTACTTTGGTGATCAGCTGGAGCTGGAAAATAATCTGGATTATAGTCATCTTCAGTCTATAGGAGGTAGTTTGTTTAGAAAACAATACCTTCTTAGTTTTTTCCCCCTTTTTACTTTCTAATTGCTTAACAAGAGCAATTTTTACTGGTGTGCTTAGAACAAAACTCTTTTTATCTGTTTTCCTACTCTTACTTTTCTTGGACCAGCCTTTGGTATAGTTTTATCTCGTTGAGGAGAAATGTATTTCCTCACATGTTTAGAGCTAGTGCATGGTGTATGAACAATTGCTGAAAAACCTGCTGTCGGTGATTCTGATCTACTAATGGCAAGATCAACCACTTCTCTGATTCTTGGGTTTTGTCTGTCTGGTCTTCAGTTTCATTGATCTATCATGGAAATAATTTTCAGTAGGACAAGGCCTATCTCACACGCACGAACACAAATAATCTTCTTCACAAAACATTTCTCTATTAAAAGGCCATATTCCAGTCGCTGAAAAACCTTTTGTAATATTTTGTGGAGTGAAAGACTTACAATAATCAGTGCCAAATAAAGAAGATATCTCATAGATAGAGATTGTACGGCCTGGATTACACAGCATCCAATCATTTGCAGCTAGATTGAAGAAAATTTTAAGTGACTTGAACACAGTTTTGTCTAAAGGCTGCAATTTGTTACTGGTATGTGGAGGCAGTGTTACAACAACAATTCCGTTATATTTCGTAAAATTTAGACTGGAAATCATAATATGTGATTAATGATTGTCGATTATTAGTACAGCTGGATTTTCTTTCGAACAGCGTGTATGTTTCAAATGTGTTAGAACATTAACAAAAATATCTCCATTCATTAATCTCGATTTTGTTGCATCACCCGCAGTCCCAGGTGGAGCTCCATTCATCATGCAAAACTTGAAATGTATGCTAGTAAATACTAAATAATGGGGTATAGAATTTGCAGAAGCATTCATAAATCCACAAATAGTAACAGGAACACCCCTTTCACCAGAAGTTAATCAACCTATTTGTTTTTTGCCCCTTAGACTGAGAACTTAGGAGGATTGTGAACTGTAGTAAGTGCAGTTTAGGCCTATGAAATAAATAAACTATTCTTAAATGTTTTTGAATATAAAAAAACTAACTTACTATTGAAATTTGTACTTTTTTTGAAGAAAAAAAAGTTTAATTTTGCATGCTTTCAAAATTACTGTTTTGATTTGGTGTTGCCTTTTCCTATTAATGTTAGGTGTTGCCATTTCCTTAGTAAAAGTGTTTTATTTATATTAGTGACAACCAGTAATATGTTATTTTATATCAGTGATATTATGTTTACCAGTATATATTACTTCAAGTAAATGCATTCACCCAGGGCACAATGAAGCATGTTTCATTGTACCCCATCTGCAAGTGTTTCATTGTACCCCATACTGAGGTTACTAACTAAAAAAAAATTTCAAACTTTTAATGTTTTTTTTTTTTTTAAATTTTGGTTTTGGAGGTATGAAGACAACAGTACAAAGATACAGGGATGAGATTCTTCCGACTTTAGTCGGTATTTCCGACTTTTATCATTTTTTAAGAAAAAATTCCGATTTTTGCCCTTTTTCTCTTTTATAAACGTAAAATGCGCCAAATGAGACATATCTCGCCTAAATTTTTCCACGCTGATAAGTTTGCAAATTCCTCTTTTAAAAGAATACTTAGAAGCAAATAAGTTTAATGACAAACCTGGAGAACTTTGATTTTGAACAAGTTAACGTATGTTGTTGCTGTAAATTACGTAGGTAACAGCTCCGTTTTTTTAGTCTACGAAAGCTTTATCTAGCGTCCGTGGTACGTCATGATGCGGCGGAAAAGGTATAAATGAAATATTTTAAGTTGATCAGCTTTTAACTAGAAAATAAGATACTTGGTTATTTAACCGATAAAGTTATTTCGTCTTTTATGGCAACCTCGGCAAGCGGAAAGTTAAAATTTTTTTTTTGAATATTCTAGGAAGTACTTTCAAAATTTGTTAAAACTTCTTTGGCGACTTAAGACGTGCGCCAAGGAAGTCGTCTTTAATGGCAACCTCGGGAAGCGGAAAGTTTAAAGTTTCTTTTTGAATATTCTAATAAGTAATTTAAAAATCCGTTAAAACTTCTTTGGCGACTTTAGAAGTGTGCCAAGGCGGTGGACATCGCTTTAAACGTAGACTGCAGCTATTTTTTTGCAACGGAAATTTTCAAAATGATGCTTCTTTTAAGGGCAATATTTATGATTGCTTTAATAAGTAAAATTATTTCTTGAATAATATGGGTTATTAATTTTAAGTTTTATTTGGTTTAAAGTTGAAAAAATTAGAAAATAAGAATATTTACCGGAAAATATAAGCCGATTGAAATTAGCTAGAGATTTTGAAATGTCATAGCATATTTGAAAATAGGTTAATTTGAACTGAATTAAGTTATATTTTATTTAAAACAGGGTTACAGCTTCAGTCTGTTTATAGCAATGACAACGGCCTTGGCGCTTTTTTTTTGGCGGACCTCTTAAATCGCCAAGGAAAGAATTATTTCAAATGAACCAATGAAATCAAATGGCAGTTTAACGGATTTTAAAAGAACTTTCAAGAATATTCAAAATGAAAGTTTTAAACTTTCTACTAGTCCAGGTTGTCTTAAAATCCGTAATACAAATGGGTTACCTTAACCTGTCATTACTCGCTACTAGAAGTGCGCCAAATAAAGCGCCAATACCGTTACCACCGCTATAAACGTAGACAAGCTGTACCAAAGCAGGTTTTGATTTGTTTTAAATTAATTTTGTAACGATTTATTAACGTAATATCGGTAAAAAGCTGTAATTATGCTAATTTTTATTTTTAATGTCGACTTATTTTTTTCATAACATTTATGCTATTTAATAAAATTAGTATAAATTTCATTCATTCTTTTGTATAACATAGCGTTTTTATTTCCTGTTAATATAATTTTTGTATCAAGGTTTTGGAAAAATTGCTACTATTAAAAAAAATCGCACTTTTTTTAAAAATGTTCTACAATAGGCATATAAATAGCATTTTCAACTTTATGAAACTTATTTTATACTTTTTACAGAATTGCCAAGATATTTTTTCTTTTTGTGCGAAATACGGTTTTACGCGCCCCTTTTCTTATTTGCAAAATTTGAGTTTACGCGTATTTTCAGACTTTTTGTCCTTTTCCCACTCTCATGCCTGAAAGATAACAATGTGTAGAAAAAATAATTATTACTTATAACAATAAGGAAAAAGAAACAAAATTACTTTTAGTAAAGAAACTTACTTTCAATGGTGAAAACCAATAATCCTCTATTGCAAATGTTGTAGACGTGAGAATATATCCAAATCACATCAGTAATTGGAACATATAGTTGCATAACATATATATAAATTGCAACTTTCTGTGACAAATTTTACTGGTTTTAGAAGTAATGTTTCATTGTACCCCTTGTTTCATTGTACCCCTTCTTCCCCTACTACCTCCCCAAACTCTTCTTCCCCTTCAAATATTATATTTTTGAAGAATTCACTGGGGCTACAAATTTTCTAATCTTGTTTTGATGTACTTAACATCTTTTCCCGTCCTCCAGTTCAATGACGTATGTATAGGGTACATTGTGTTTAATAATCGTTCCTGGTCCTTGCCACCTGGCATACAGTTTGTTTGTGGAGTCTGGGATCAGTACTGTGATATATTTCTATATGTGGCAACAGCAATATTTATCTTGCATGTTGGCAACAACCTTTGTTGTTTACTACTACTTCTCTTGATACTGTGACAAGCATGGATTCTTAGTTAGTCTTATTCTTAGTTAATAAAAGCTTACTCAAAGCCAGTTATGATTCCCTATTTTTATTACAAATTTTATTAACTAAAGTATTCTTCAAATCTGATTGCTTGTACCATGGAGCAGCTGCTAAAACCAGAACGGTTTGACGTAGATCCTGCAAGTGTTGATGCCGAGGCAAAATGGCGGCATTGGAACAGAACGTTCTCCAACTTCATTCTTACAGTAAAGGACTTGAAAGAAGAAAATAAACTGCCCCTGTTGTGCAATTATGTTTCTGCAAATGTTTACATGTATATAAACGACTGCGCCTGCTACAATGATGCGATATCAGTTTTGGATGCTCTCTATGTAACGAAGAGAAATGAAATCTTTGCTTGACATTGTTTAGCGTCGAGATCCCAACAAGCTGGAGAAAACATAAATGAGTACTTGCAAGTTCTAAAACAGCTCAGTAAAGATTGTAATTTTCAGGCTGTAAATGCTGAACAAAATAAAAGCGAATATGTAAGGGACGCCTTCATTCGTGGATTACGAAATTCTCGCATTCGTGAAAGACTGTTGGAAAACTCTACTATCACTCTTCAAAACGCTTTTGATCAAGCTAGAACTCTAGAACTGAACTCAGCTTCGCACCTCAGCCAAAGTTCAACTACTGGAGTAACCTTGGAACCACTAAATGATGATGATCCAATGGTAGCAGCAGCCCCTAGTCGCTCGAGCAAGTGCTATTTTTGTGGAAACAACTATCACCCTCGGAGTACTTGTCCAGCTAGGGACTCGATATGCAAGAGTTTTGGCAAGAAGGGACATTTTCAGAAGTCATGGAAATCAAAATCCCAACATCCCAGTGCCTCTACCAAACCTCCTGGCCTCTGCTTCTATCTTTCCTCATTGCTTTCAAAAATCAGTAACTGAAGTAATTGTAAATGGGGTGTAGCTAAATGCTTTGATTGACACTGCATTGCATGTGAAGAAGTGTGGTATTTATGTAGTCCCATACTATGGTAGAATAACTATGGCCAATTCATTTATAACCACAGATGTTTCTGGCTGCTGTGCTGTCTCAGTGGAGTTACAGGATTATAAATATGAAAAGATTAAGGCATTGGTAATGAAAAATTTATGTGCAGGCTTTCTTATTGGTCATAACTTGTTAAGTGATCATTCATTGGTTGAAATCAACTTTAAAGGTGACAGGCCCCCTTGCATATATGTTCCCTTGCAGTGGCCTCAGTGAACCCTGTATCACTATTCTCTAACTTAATGCCAGACTGTAAACCTATTACAACTAAGTCGAGGTGACAAACAAGCGAGGACAGACATTTTATTTCTACTGAGATTGCCAAGCTCTTAAGTGAAGGGGTGATAGAACCCAGCCAGTCTCCATGGCATGCCCAAGCATTTGTGGTTAAGAGGGATAATCACACGGATAGGATGGTCATTGACTATTCGCAAACTATAAATAAGTTTACCCTACTGGATGCCTATCCTCTCCCTAAAATTGAAGAGTTGATTTCACAAGTGGCTAAATATGAGATATTTAGCACAATTGATCTTGGGAGTGCATACCATCAGGTGCCGATCATGGACTCTGAAAAACACTACACTGCCTTCGAAGCAGATGGGAAACTTTATCAATTCTTACGTGTGCCTTTTGGTGTTATCAATGGAGTGGCAAGTTTTCAAAGGACAATCGATCAAATAATTGCAGATGAAGGGCTAGAGGGTGTTTACCCTTATCTTGATGATGTAACCATTTGTGGTAAAACACAGTCTGAGCATGATTATAACATAGAAAAATTCTTGGCTGCAGTTAAGAAATATAATCTAACTCTGAACGACGACAAATGTCTTTACTTCGTACGGTCCATCAAATTGTTAGGATACACTATTAGCAACAAGGTTATTAAACCAGATCCAGATAGACTTGCTCCGTTGATTGATATGCCTGCACCTAAAGATGCTTCCTCATTACAACGAGCATTCGGAATGTTTGCACATTATTGTCGGTGGATCCCCAGCTTCTCTGAAAAGTTACGTCCCCTCTTGACAAAGGGACCTTTTCCACTTCTAAAAGAAGCTGTTGAGGCATTCAACTTATTAAAAGCTGATATTGCCAATGCCTCATTAGCAGCTATTGAAGACAACATCCCATTCAGAGTGGAGACTGATGCTTCCGAGTATGCAATAGGTGCTTCTCTCAGCCAGGCCGAGCGTCCAATTGCATTCTTTTCTAGGACCCTTAGTCCATCGGAAAGGAAACATGCGTCTATTGAGAAAGAGGCCTATGCCATTGTGGAGTCCTTACGGAATTGGCGGCATTACCTGGTGGGCAGACGTTTCGAGGTCTTCACTGACCAAAGATCGGTTGCCTTCATGTTCAACCAGCATCATAGTAGCAAAATTAAGAATGAGAAGATAATGCGTTGGAGATTAGAGTTAGCATATTTAAGTTCGATATCATTTACCGCCCTGGAAATAAAAATGCAACAGCTGATGCTCTTTCCCGGGTGAATGCTGCTACTCACCCCCAAATTAATTTATGTGAATTACACGATTCCTTGTGCCACCCTGGTATCACCAGGATGTATCATTGGGTTAGAACAAATAATTTGCCTTTTTCTCTTGAGGACATAAGAAAAGTAACCAACTCTTGCAAATGCTGTAGTAAAGTTAAGCCTCGCTTTTGCCAAAATAAGGGCAAATTAATAAAGGCGACTTCTCCCTTTGAAAGGTTGAACATGGATTTTAAAGGCCCTTTACCTTCTACATCAAAAAAACGTTATCTACTTACTGTGGTTGATGAGTTTTCTAGGTTTCCTTTTGCTTTTCCATGCTCCAATGTTTCTGCTGACAGTCATTTTTCATTTACGTAGCCTATTCTCGGATTTTGGAACTCCTGCCTTCATTCACACCGACAGAGGAGCATCTTTTATGTCCAAGGAGCTCAAAACCTTTTTATCTTCTCTTGGTATCACCACTAGCCGAACTACCCCTTATAACCCACAGGGCAATGGCCAAGTAGAGAGATACAATGGCATCATATGGAAGACCATACAACTGGCGGTTAATCGCAGGAAATTGTAATTGAACGTTGGGAAGAGGTGCTCCAGCAAGCTTTATACTCTATCCGATCTTTGTTGTGTACTGCCACAAACCTCACTCCTCACGAGCGAATCTTCATTCATCCCCGGCGATCATACCATGGCCGGTCTCTGCCTACTTGACTCTCTAATCCTGGCCCTGTGCTTCTTAGGAAGCATGTACGAGCCCATTGTACAGGAAGTGCAGCTCTTGGAAGCAAATCCTGAGTATGCCCATATGAAACTTCCAGACAGGCGAGAAACAAGTGTTTCTCTTAGACACTTGGCCCCTAGAGGAGATGACTCGCTGAGGGACAACCCACTGCAATGGATCGTAAAGGAATGGCTTCAGCCTATTGGGTATGCAGGTCTACCAAACATAATACATATTTGTGCCCTGCAGAACTAGGAGGACTGATTGGACCAATCAGGTCAATATTGACGACTTGGAAAGGTAATTCTGGTCTGGCTACTGGTGTAATGGGTGTCCGCTCACTCATTTTTACTGGTCGTCTTAACTGGCATTCTTTACAGGCACTACAATATTGCTTAACGTCTCTTGCCAACCCGTCCCAATAAAAAGAGTATTGTATTCTTTCCCCCGTTTTCAATGCGCTCATATGACCTTCATAAGGGGTTTCATGTGCCCTTCCCATAACCTCTAGCCGTTTCTCTGCGGGTAAAACAAGCTGAGAAACATCCACTCCCCCGACCTTCTCCTTGTGAAAGAGCAAGAAGTCGATAACGAAATAGTTTCCCTTCCCCCTTGCTGCCAAATCCCATTCATTCCTCAGTGCTAGAACTCCAATCTAGCATACATGTAGAAGCAATGTATTGGCAGTAAAAAACAAACAAGTACCTGAACAAGACTTTATTACTACAAGCCAGAAAGCAGCATATAAACATCCACCGAATCCAAAGTACAATTACGCAGTCGCCAACCATCTATATCACTTGGCCTCACTTTATAGATGTTTTAAACGTTTCAGTTCGATATGACATAATCACGGCCAATCAAAGACCGCGCCCGTGACATCACACTTTATACAGAATTTGCATGGGCCAAATGACGTCGCAACACTCAGTGAATCGCTTGTATTTTGTGTTCGTTGAATTTCGCCTATCGTTTTGTCATCATCCTCAATCTTTTTTTTCTCTCTGGCTATTTCCCTACACTCTATTTCTATTTCGCAAGTCTCGACTACTTCTGGTTCATTAAGGTCATTTTTTCCCTCTAGAATATTAACTATTTGTGGGTTAAGTATCGCTTCCTCAGAAATGTGTGGGGTAATCACACATAGTATTGGTCTGTGAACCACATTAGCATTACTTCCATATGGGATAGCCAAATTCACGTGCATTAAGTCTGCGACTATAGTCTCTCCAAAAGCTGGCTTTATATGGATTTTACCTCCCGTTTTCGATTTATTCTTGAGAAAGTTGTTTTCTCAATACAGTAACCTGGCATCTGCTATCTATCAAAGCATTGACAATTTTACCTTCCACACTGATTTTGATATGTTTTAGGGGTGCGATATATGGTTGTAGATTAGCATAAGTCCCTTTATTAATATTTATTTTGGCTACACATACCCCGCAATTTTCTATCTCTGAATCGGATGTAGCTACTTTGTTAATTCCGCGCACCTCCTAATTAAATAGTTTACTCATATCATTTGTAAATCTATTTTTATTTTTCGGGCAGTCTTTCTTTTTGTGAAACTTTGATCCGCATGTAAAACAACCTACGTCTTTCGTTAAATTTTGCTCAAAACGTTGTTTACATTCCTGATTTCCCCGGTTGAATGAATCGCACTGCACTTACGTGTTGGTCTCCAGAAGTTTTTCTCATTTTTCCCTTAAATCCTACCTGCCTCTAATTTTCCTGTTGGTACTGCACTCGTATAGTTATCTACTTCATTAGCCAATTCCACTGGTGTCAACCATTTGTCGGTTTCCTTAAGGTAGATATGTGTTTTAATGTTTGAGGGTAAACTTTCCTTTATTTTGTCGGAAATTAGCAGGTCTTTTATCTCCTCATAGGTGTTTACTTTTCTCGCTTTTAAATACAAATCCAATGCTGTTTCTACCCTAACCGAATATTACGTACACGTTTCATTATCCTTTCGATGACACATATCTAAGTTCTTTTTGTGTTCTATTGCGGTTATACGGAATTCGTTTAACACGATTTCCTTAACTCTTTCATACAGGTTCAAATCCTGCTCTCCTAACCTTGAGCTTAAGCATCTCACATGCCCTCGTAGATTGTACAAAATTATTTTTCCCTGGTATTCCTCAGGCACCTGGTATGTTTTAAACATTTCTTCTATTTGATGAAAGAAAAATGGCCATTCCTCAGATTTTCCCAGAGTATTTGGTAAACCTCCCTTTATCAAATTCAAATATCCAAGAAATGACTCATTTGTCCCATACCTTGAATTGTTATGGGATACTCCGGTTTGTTCTCTGCCCTGTGCTATTTCTAATTCCTTTAATTTCAATTCATGGTCCCTTTCTTCCCTTCTTTTGTCCCTCTCTATACGTTCCATTCTATCCCTTTCTTCTTTGTCCCTTACTTCCCTCTTGTCCCTTTCTTCTTCATGTTCACTTATAATGCTGGTTAGTAGTTCCCTCATTAAATGCTCCTCGTAACCTCGACCATTCACAATTAAATTTTTAATTCGAGAATTTTAGTGTTTGGAGGGATTTCCTCTCCTAATTCCTGAGCCAAATTGATCAAATCTTCCTTTCTAACCTTTGCAAGGAAAGCCATTTTATACCGTACAAACAATACAATTCTTAACAGTTCCCCATCTCTTATATTGAATATTATTCATTCAATAAACCTTTCCACATTTAAATATAAATTGGGTCGCAAAGCCAAAAAATTTTATCCTCACTCACCCAGGTCATGACTGCAATGGTCCAGTGTCCGGATCTGTTGAAGTATCACATTGAGGATAGGATTCACTTCAGGAATTCTCTAAGGCTGCTTGTGTAGTTCCCAGGATAGCTCGCTATCCCGAATTCAGCAACAGTCTAGTTGCTCTTCAGAAAATGGTGCAAGACTATGGAATCTAGCAACAATCCAGTTGCTCTTCAGAAAATGGTGCAAGACCATGGAATCCAGCAACAATCCAGTTGCTCTTCCTAAACCTCCAAAATGGCGCAGAGTCACCTCTTGCCGTTTGTTCTATGCAATCACCCAACTACACAACAACACTACTGACTCCAATTATGTCAGAATGGCCGAGCAATGCCTACTTTGCAAGGAAATGTGTGTAGTTGTGGCCAAGAACAGAGGGACACTGATAACTGAATTTGGACTTGCACATTTTATTTGTACAATGAAGAATGAAGTTTTCGATATACTATACACTGCACCGTCCGGTGCCAAAAGAACACGTCTATTCTAAGTTCGCCGGTTCCACCGTCTCCCCGAACTACCTCTGGTCTCTTCACTCCCTTCTTTTTGTCCCCGGGGTCGAGGCCAACGGCCAAACACCCCGTGGAGGAGGAATAATGGTTGAGAAGGGAATAGAACATAAGACCAGATCGCAAGAACGTTTGTTCCTGTCTGTGTACATGAGACCTGTCCGAAGATCGTAACATCTAGCTTCTGCCACTGGCATGGCAAAAACCAGTTTTTGCTGGCAGAAAGCCAATCCTGCTATCGAGGACCATGACAAGTTCATATATGGCAGTCTCTAGATTTTCCTTCTTGTTAGGTGTGTTGAAATCTACATACAGGTTCAATTTTCAGAATCTCGTCCTTAACATTCAATCAGTGTTCAATAATGTTCATGGTCAATCAGTTCAAGGTGTATTCTGGTCCTGAATGTCCCAAAAATTTTGTCCCTAAAATTTATCTAATTTCTTTAAGGTGAAAACAAAAGGTGGCTACAGCTGAACTTAAACAAATGAAAAAAAGAAAATTGCAAATAATGCAAACTGCAAATGATAAAATTAAACAATGCATAAAATATAAAAATACAAAAATTACACAACGAAATGTTTTTAAAGTAATTGTTGATATCTTCAATTTTTATTAAAATTTCAAGTATTCAGAAAACAAAAATAGTTAATATAACATAGAGTATTTCTTTAATGTTCATCTACTTTCACATGATTTATGGTTTGTCTTTATTTTTAAAATTTATTCAGAAAACAGCTTATTAAAGCTGAAGCCTTTCTGATTTTACTGTGAGGAGGTGTTGGGACCAGTGGACAGAAGAGACATCATTTACACGGTGACCAGGCTCAGGACGCTATCCAGACACAGGCAGCACCTTCACTACGGGCCCCTGCGTCTTCCTGAACCATCGCAAGGCGCCTGGCTGAAGGACATCTGGTATCGCGGCGCTCATTACGTGTGCTGTCAATGACACCCACCGACGCCTTCGTTTGGAGTGGTGTCGCTCACGATGGGATTGGACTGCAACGGAATGGAACCAGGTCGTCTTCAGCGACGAATCTAGATTCAATTTGAGCAGTGATGACTATCGTGTTCGTGTGTGGAGGCCCCGTGGTGAACGCCTCAATCCTGCCTTCGCTTTACAGCGACATATCGCTCCCACAGCTGGTGTAATGGTATGGGGTGCCATTGCTTACGATACACGGTCACCCCTAATATTGATCCATGGCACAATGACATCCTTCAGCCACATTTGATGCCACTCATGGCAGGGCTCCCAGGAGCCATTTTTCAACAAGACAATGCTGAAAGACTGCCTTCGCCACATTAACACCCTTCCCTGGCCTGCTCTATCCCCAGATTTGTCACCAATTGAGCATATCTCTGATCATTTGAGACGGCAAGTTGGACACCCTATGAGTTTGGTCGAACTAGAGGCGTGTTTACAGCAACTGTGGAACGAGATAGCTCAGGACATCATACGGAACGTGTATGCCTCAATGCCCGCTGGTATCGCATCATGCATTCGCGCTAGATATTGTCCAAATGAGTACTAAAACTTCCGTTCATTTGTACTTTTTCTGCAATAAATGATTCATTTTCTTTGATTTTCTAATCACTTACTTATATCAAAGTAGTACTTACATGTGTAAAATTTCGTTGAATTGTGACGACTTTTTCTTGGTACTAAAATTTTTATGGCAATAAGTGTAGTTAGCTTTCAATTAGGTTTTTTTCCCCTGAAACACAAGCCTCGGCCACAATGCACATACATTTCATTGCTACCCCACAGCCCTTGCTGTGCACTGAACAAACAGAACAAATTGCCCGTACACATCACACCCTTATGTTGAATCTGGTCTGTTGGCTTTAGGAAAGCTTGGCAGATAGAAATGAAATAGGATTCCAAGCAGCGTTATTCATTTGCATAAGCTTTGCGTTATTTAATTTGCAGAGTACCGCCAACTGCTGAATCGCTTGCCTCGACCCAGACACTCAGCTACGCTCCAAGTATCGGATGGCGCCAAAGAATTACACTTGCTAAAACATTTTTAGCATTCTCAAATGATTCTCCTGCCACATCAGTCCAATGAAGTAACTCATTAGGTTCTGTTACTGTAATTTGTTTAGATTTCTTTTTATTTTTGACACCTAAGAATTTATTTAAAGTAGCTAATATATGAGCTGCTTTGTGCTCAAAACGTCCTTAGAAATGAAATAATCCAAGAAAACACGTGTGTCTTAATTGTGTGATAGTGGTCGCTGTGTAAAATTTTTGATGCATTCTACACAATCTGTCAGAGGCTCAATACCTGATTTGGAAACTTTAAAACCTAAAAAATCAACGGAGGAAACTCCAAAAACGCATTTTGATGGTTTTAAACTTGTCATAAAATATTTAGTTGTTTGATATACTCTTCTGATGATTGTGAAACCACTAATATGTCATCAACAAAAAGCTTAAACGAATGAAAGATTAATAAATATTTCAAAAGTAGATGTGGCGTTACATAGAACAAATTACATACTTAAGCTCTTGTATAAACCGAAGGGTTTATTGATTTTACTTTTATGCACATCCTCTGGATTTATAGGGATTTGTTGATACGCTTTAATGATTATGTGCGAAAACATTTTGATTCCATGAAATTCAGAAGTCTTATGTATTGGCTTATGTATTATGTATTAGGCACTCCATAATTATCCTTGTGTGGCTGTTAAGTAATCTATAGTCCCCTACTGGAAGGATCCATGTGACCTGGGTCAATCATGCTTTAAAATTCCTCTTTAGCAATATGCAAGCAATCAGGTGCGAGACAGCATGGCAGGGACGTGCCAACGTTTTGAATAGAGGGGGGGGGGAGCATAGGCGTAACTAGGGTTGTTGAATTGGGGGGGGGGGGTCCTCCCGAAAAGTACCTTTGTAAAAAAAATGGGAAGAATAAATTAATTATATTAATATTGATTAATTATTAATAATAAATTATAAACAGTTAATTAATTTACATAAAAAGATATTCATCAATTAACACTTGATTTTAAAAAATCATATTTTTTTTCTTTATACAATAATTACTAAATGACTTTAAGGTGAATTTTAAAACTTACAATGCATTTAAATTAGAAATTAAAACGTCAATTTTTTCGTAAACGTCTTGATTTTTCTGAACTTTTTAGATTTATATTTTATTTGCTTGAAGCACATGGGTAAAAATTATCTTGATTCTGACTCTGCCGCCTATGAGTGCTCATAATTTTTTAAAAGAGAATCTATATTTAAAAATTCGGCTTCAATGAAGCACAGTAGGCAATATTTTTAAAAACCAATGAAATAGGATAAACATTAATTTTAAAAACTAATAACAATAATTAAAATATAAAATGTATTTGAAAATTTGGTTTAAAAAAACACAATTGACAATAATAAAAAATTCCATTTTTAATCAAAAAATTTTCCTTTGACCTTTTACTCTGCATTATCTTGTATGAGTTCTTTAAAACAGAATTTATCACAAAACTCATTTTCGATAGTTATAGTCAATCTACTTAGTCTATGTAGAGTGATTGTGGATCTGAAATAATTTTTGATGATTTTTAATTTGGAAAAACTGTTTTCACCACTTGCTATTTACATAGGCAAAGTTTTAAAATTCTAAGTGCAATATTAATATAAATATGATAGATAATAATAAAACCCCTGTGGAAAATTATATTGAAAATTCCTCGTTTTTTTGAGAATTAGGAAATTTTCTATGAATTAAATTTTAAGGCTCATATGTCGGTAATTGGTAATTATTAGTTGGTATCGTATTTGAGCAACACAACGGGCTATTGACGACGGTCCGGGATTAATCCTTTAAGGAAAAGATCCGAGGACAACACCTCGTAATTTTGAACCACGGTCAGATGACGAAACAACACCTGAGCTAGCACCCCACTCTCCAAACTTTCACACCAACCCAACGTGAGGTTGACAGATTTAAGGTGCACCAGCCGCCTCTACGCCATACGCTTACAAACATCCATGCCCCGACCCGGATTCGAACCTGGAACCTTCCGATCTAGATGCTAACACCTTAACCACCATACCGGTTAGTCGGCGGCTCATATATCGGACAAAAGTTTGGAATATAATGGTTCAGGTAGCCAATTTATTAGATTTATTATTGTCTAACATTTATCAAAAATTAATTTTTACAGCTTAGCGACCGCAAATTTTGTTCATACTACTTATATGAAAATAAGAATGTTTTTGTTAACTACAACTTGGAATAGATATTTTTATTGGAAACCTGTTTTTCAATAATTGGGTATTACTGTTGTTTTAAGTTAGAAATATTTAAGAATCTCTCTATATTAAAAAGAGTTACCACCACCACTGTCGCAGGGTTGAAAACTGGGTTTTTTCACTCGGTTCTCAAGATGGTTTGTTGATTGAGTACAGATCAGAATATTACGAGATTAACATGATTTATTCAAAATTGTACTAGGAACAAAATGGAAATGGTTTTTTTACTGATGCAGCTATCAGTTTAGGGTGCATTAAGTGTTAAAGTAAGAAAAAGCGAAATCACTTACGACAGGAGTGTTGGTTTGCAAAGCAACAAGTTTTAACAATGCACTGTTCTCACGTTTCCGTCACTTAATTACTTCACAAATTCAAGTGTTCACTTTCAAAACATTATTCTCGGAACCTCACTCGTCAAGGAAATCCGTAAGACTTAAATAATCCATCGGGCAAAAATTCAGAACAGTTCACTTGCAGGCAGTTTTCTCGTATTTACTTCAAATAAGAAAGCCGACAATTTAAAAGACCCTATATTGTAAATCATCAAAATAAGCAATGGCAGATTTGTTGCGATTTCCGGAATGCTCTTATCTTCAAACGATATTTCCGTCAGTTGGTCAGGCGCTTCTTGTCCAGTTTGGGACCTAGGGCAATAAAACCCTAACAGTAGTGGAGGAGTACGATACACACGTAATTCCATCGTTAAGAATGTATTTCTTATCATAATAACTACTTAATGAAATTTTATTTACATTCATAGTATAAACATTGTGATTTTTACTCGTTATTTGACATTGGTCATTTCTCAGCAACATTTTTTTTGTAAAAGTTTTAACAAAATGATCATGTTGTAGAGTTTTCAAAACATAAGATTTTATTCCTTATCCTGTTTGTTTACATTTATCTCCAAAAATGTATGAATACATTTTAGGTTTTAATCCACAAAACTGTTTTATAGGTAAACCAGCTGTTTCATCTTTAAAATAACCTAATGTCATGTAATTGGAATCATCATACGAAAAATGAGATTGATCATAATTTGAAAAGTCTAAAATATTAGTGAGTTTAAATTTCAAATCGGAATATAAATCATGTGTTTTGATTTCCAAACATAAACTATCAGTATCTGTGTATAACAAAGTTACATTATCGTTGTAAAATTTTTTAAAAACATCATAATAAATTCGACTCATATGCAATTTGGATAGCTCCAACACAGCAAAACCAATATAGATGGGTTTGTTGAGACACAAATTTTTTCGTTTCTTTTTAAATGCTACACATTGTTCATTGATCGGTTGAAAATAATCTAAAGTTGAGCTTTGTAAATGTTTTTTACACTCTTTCTCAGTAATTGCAATTGCAATATTTCTTAGTTTTCTAACGTTTAATAATGTCCGGCCAAAAAAGGAATTATTCATCAACTTAAAGAAGTTTTTGTAGAAAGTTCCTTTAGCAATTTTGCGTTCGTTATTGTTTAGTTCAATTTATGGTTTTAACCATGGTTTTTGATGAAAAGAAATAATCTTATGTATTTTTTGTAAAATAATTCCATGTTTAAGATAAAACTGTAAATTTAGATAGTGAACAACATAATTTTTTTTATTATTCAAATTTGGAATAAGTTGTTTGGTTTTAGCAAATCTTAAATTTAAGTTTTTCAATAGTTGTTTTTGATATGGTGATAATTGATCATAGGTTATTTCAAAATGCTCTACAGCTAAAGGATAAGAATCATGCGCATCATGTAAAGTTTTTGGATAACTTAAATTCACTTCTAAAATGTAACCGGTATCAGAATTTGGAGAAACGTTTAACACATTAAATTGTTTTATTTCCTCATCATTAAGCCAATTGAAAGAATCAATAAGTAAATAAGATGACATAATATAGCCATAAAGATTCGTCACATCTAACGAAATAATATATTTATCTTCTTTATTTACATCATAATGTTCAGGTAAATATTTTTTATTAGCTATACTCATTCGTTGTCCAACCATACAAACTCCTCCACGAATTCCATGCTCTATTAGCAAATACATATCCACATCTTTAATTAATTCCAGTGTCACATCTGTTAATTTTAATCCAGCAGACCAAGTTAAGTCTGCTGCGGATATGAATTGCAAAGCTTCTAAATTGTAAATTTTCATTGTTATATCTCTAAAACTTTCAAACACTTCTGCTAAGAGTAAACAGTCAGTAAATAGGTATAATTTAAGATAATCTTCAAGAGTTTTACATTTGAATTTTTTCCAAATTGTTTTTGCAAAAGTATATTCTTCATCAGATATGTGTTCACCAGTGAGATCATTGAAGAAATATTTTTTAATTGGAAGGTCAACTTCAGATAATTTTGTTTTGGAATCAAAATATGAATAAAGAAAAACACCTTTTCTTCTTAACAAACAAAATTTTTTTGTCGAGGAAAAAACTTATTAAAAATTGGAAAGTTCTAATCTGAACAATTTAAACTATCAACTAGATTTGATAACGATGAACTTAAAAAATTGTGACTGTCTAAAAATTTTAATTGATCAATCGTAAAGGTAGTGAATTTTTTATTGTTTATTGGAATCACTCAAATGTTTTTTGCAAACTGATTTGAAATTTTTTTTAAATATAAGATGTGAATCATATCCTGTTAAGTTATGAATAACAATTGGAATAAATTGACACACTTGTAAATTTAAATTACAAGGAGAGGAATGACACATTCCTCTAAATTGACCATCTAGATGGTTGTGATCTCTTGCAATAGTCTCTCCAGTTTTAAAATGTTTTTTGCATAGATAACATATTCAGAACTTTCTGGGAAATTGGTATCCAACATTGGAATATTTCGATTTAAATATTGTGATAAAGTCCTTTCAATCGATTGTAAGGTTTTTAGGAAGTTTTCAATACAGTCGCTACCTCTGTAATATTTATGATACTAGGGGGCTCCGCCCCCTGCTCGCTTACGCTCGCCAACCCCCGGGGATTGCTGCGCAATCCCATTTGGTTTGCTTCGCAAACCAACACTCCTGTCACAGATACCATTTGGTTTGCTTCGCAAACCAACATTACTTTCACAGAGTGAAACTATCTGAATAATTCGTATTATGCTGATTTCACTTTCCGGTTCATGACGTCACAGCGAGGGCTTCGCTGCGTCTCGCTTACGCTCGCCGACCCCGGGGATTGCTACGCAATCCGTTTGGTTTGCTTTCTCAAACCAATACTTCTTTCGCAAGTGATTTAACTTTTTTTTGCTTTAACACTTAATGCACCCTAAACTAATAGCCGCATCAGTAAAAAATCTTCTGCATCTTGTTCTCTGTACAATTTTAACTAAACATTGTTAATATCCAAACTTTACGATCTGTACTTTGTCGGTAAACTGTCTTGAAAACAGAGGGAAAAAAGCGAGCCTTTTTCCTCGCCAAATAAAAAGAAATCGTTTTTATGGCAATTGTTGCTACGATAAATTTGATATCTGGCAAACCCGATAGTCAAAAGTGTAACCCACTACTGCTTTCGGAAGCAGCTATGCGAACTGAAAAATACGAAATTTGTGTCACCAACTTTTGATTGCATCGAATTTATTTATGAACCAATTTTAAAAATAATTGTACCGTAAGAAAGAGTATATTCTGAGGTATACTGCAATATTTTTAAAATTAAAAATTAACAGTAATACTATACAGATATGACCATTTTAGTTTTGTATCGGAAGTTACGATCTGAAAGTTCCGAAAATTGTATGACCCACTTTTATTTGCATCGATTTTATTTATTAACCAATTTGAAAAATAATTGTACCATAAGAAAGAGTGTAATGTAATGTATTCAGTGATGTTTTCAAATTTAAAAAATAATGGCTTTTGCCGTAGACAAAACGGTTTTAACAATAAGTAGCGAAAATATCCAAAGATTCCGAATTTTGTATGACGAACTTTTGATCGCATCCAATTTAATTATTAACCGATTTCAAAAATAATAGTACCGTAAGAAAGAGTATATTCTGAGGTATACTGCTATATTTTAAAAATTAAAAACTAATAGTAATTAGATATAGATATGGCAGTTTTAAAAAAAGTAACAAAAATGTCCCGATTTTTCCTGAATTTCAAAAAAATATTATCAAGAACCAAATTTAAATTTAAAAAAAAACTCGACGAGCTGCAAAAATTTACGTTGAGAGGTACTCTTAAAAAAAAACTCACGACTGAAGACTGAAAATTTGAATGTGTTTTGCTCACTCGCGGAAGAAATTTCACTTCTTCAACTTTAACACTTAATAAAACCTAAACTAATAGCCACATCGGAAAAAAATCTTAATAATTATCCAGGGAATACGATGAAGAACAAAGCATGTTAATTTCATTTTTTTCCGATCAGTACTTTCTCGGGAAACCGTCTAAGAATCGAGCTAAACAACACAGTTTTCAATTCTTCGGCGGCGGCGGCGGCGGTAACATTTTTTTAATATAGAGAGAAATAATATTTTTATCATCAGTTACCACAAACAATGCATAACAAATTGGTTCATGCACTTGTGTCTTTACAGTATAGCTTTGTTCTCTTGAAGGAAAAACCGTTTCAACAGGTAATATCAAACTTTCAAAATCAGTATATATTACAAAATTTGTTTTCAATAATTTTTTAAATGATTTAAATCTCAAAGTTTTCACCCTCTTTTGGCATTGTTATGCGTTCTGGTCTGTTTTCTAGACAAAAAATTTGGTGAGTGGTTAACTCTTTCGATCCCACGTGTAGAAAAGACGTGGTGTTTAGAATGCCCAGGTCAGGGCGGTTGGAGGAAAATACGAAATGGACTCGTCCTTCTCTTTTGAGTGTGTGTGTTCGTTTACCCCCTCCCCTTCTTTTCAAAGGAGAACCCTAAGTAGCTGTTCATCAATGTCAAGAAATCCCCTTCAGGGCAGGAGAACGCGTGCCGTGTTTTGGTCGGCAACGGGACTCTTACTGTTTTTAATTCTTATTTCTTCAAAAACTCACGATTAGGAAAGCTAACTCTTGCACAATATGAACGTTTTTGGTATGAAATTCTTATAATTATCTAATTTAAATAAACTATGATCATCAATCAACCAATGTTTTATACACTACACACAATAATATTTTGAATGTAATAAACAAATTTATCACTAATCCCAAATTCAAGCAGTTCCGAATCTATCGTTAAGTGTTAACATATTTTGGGACATTTTCAAACATAAGAAAAGAAATACAATCTTATTTTTAAAATATTTATGCAATTTATTATTTTCACTCAAGTACGCGAGGAATTTAGAAATGAATGAGGAATTAAAAAAAGCTTTTATGAATTGAATTTTTGAATTATTTATTCTAAATATATAATACTTTAAGGTAGTAAGTAAAAATAATTTTAATTTCAAGAGTTTTGTTTACAGTATTTTATTGTACATCAACATTAACTCTACGATTACCAAGGGGAAAAAATGTGCAAAAATTACCACTTGAGTCCAATGGACCCAGGTTGTATTACTAAAAATTTTACAATTCTGGAAGATTTCGAACGAAATTTTAATTCCAATTGCATATAGAGCTCAAAAGTGTAGGAAAAGTCATGGAATTACATAGTTCTATATTTTCAAACAAAACGCGTGGATAAAATATTGCTGTCGGGTCCTATAGTAGTCGGAAGGTTTATCAAACTAGGTATTCACTCACTAGGCTTTCACTAGGATCACTGATCAAAAGTTATGTCCCAAAGTACCTTTTAATCTATAAAAGTTGAATTTTTTTCTAATTTTAATATTTAGTTAATATATTTCACGAAGTTAAAGTTTTTCGTTACCAATAAGATTAAAAAAAACTTCAAAACCAAATACTTAATTTTGATAATTATTTATTTATGATAGACCTGAAATACTTCTGAAAAATATAAAATCAGTTTCATTCCCTGGAAAATTAATTTGAAAACATTGAGAAAGACAATTTGAAGTACATAAAAAACCATATAATTTCGAAAGTTCCCGAATAAATATAAATGATATAATTTTACAAAATATTCAAATATTTCAAATCATACAAATGAATTAAAAAAATAGTACGATAAGTTATTTCGAATAGTACAATAAGTTTATTTGAATGGCAAATTTTAGCGTTCTGATTTTTTAAATATTCTCACTTGAAAAATCCAAATACTTGAAATATAAAATCAAAGAAATCTGTGACAAAATTCTGTGATGTTTCTTAGTCATCTGTAGATACTAAAACCCTAAACAATTTATACAAAATAATGAGATAACGTTACTTTTGAAATTGTTTCGCATTTTTGTATTTAACATCGATCTCTAAGTCATTCACTGAGTAAAACTAATTCATATACGTCAATAAGAACAGAGCTATTGTAGATTCATCGTACAGTAATTTTGTAAAGCTAGTTACAACTTTGAAAACTATTTAAAAAATCTTCACTTTCATATTGTATGCCAAGCACGCATTGATAGAAGTCTACATTAGAGACAAAACGTTTAATAACCAATACATTTACCTTTTCCTATTATAGTTCTCATATCAAATAAACTTTATACCGCGTTCTATACATTAACAGCACATAAATTTAATTCCTATGTGGAATTCCCGCAAGGAAAAGTATCTAGAAATATTATTTCTAGTTGATCGATTTTCATTGGTTTGTATTTAATATATGTTTCTGACAAATATAGTATTCTTGTTTCTTGAAATATACGCGTAGATATATCAGAAAAGAAAAATCTTTATACCTGTAAAAAAAAATATAAACATTAGGAGTAAAATACATGGAGTTTGTGTGTTTACTTAATTTTTACTAAATATTCCAAGACATGAGTGAAATGTAACGAAAAGATGTTGCTAATTTTGTTCTATTTTAACACTCTTTGCTTACGTTGCTTTTCACACTCATTTTAAAATCCTATAAAACATGCTGTTCTTTACCGTGAGAAAAAGTGCTTTCCCATGCCAATTTGTAGAAAATGTTACTCGGACATAGTAAAAGATATACAACGGATCAATGAGCACTCCTTCGGGTGACAAGTGGAACCAACGAGTAGGCTTTGTTGTGAGGGGATGACCGATTACTCCTTCTCAGTTAGAGGTAAAAGAAATGCAGATAAGAATTTCGAGCGGCTACTTGGTGTTAAAAGTGTGTACTTAGAATCCTTCAATGTCATCTGCTATTCTTTTTTCTGGACGTTAAAAGATAATGCTAACCCGTACTTCAAGTCACAAGACCGACCGTGTAGCCTGAGGATTACAATAAACATGGTCCCCCGGTTCAGACCTTTTATCCTCTGTCATCTTAGAGGAGCATAGCATCCAAAGAGGGCTATATACGTGATATTTTTTTTTTGCTTGGAAAAGAGGAAACCGAAATGTATTCAGGCCACGAAAAATGAGATGGTAAAGTAAATTAAGTAAACTATTATCTTACTTGATTCTCGGTATGATAAGCACCAAAGCAGGATATGCATAGACACTTGACATATACTGCACATATACGAACTTTGGATGTGATAATTTCCTGCAGTTCGTCGTTTTAATTTGCTACATCTTTTACACACACGTTTTCGTCCTTTAATCTTCACTCTTTCATGGATTCTTTCCGTGAAATTCACCGATGTTGATGGGGTAGAGGTGACAGACGGATTTCTTAAAACCTGTTGTAAGATCTCGTCAATTATTTCTAACTTAAAATCCAAGAGTTTTTTTTGGATTTCGGGTATGTGGCATATTTGTACAAGAGTACAAAATGTAAGAGTTGCTCACACAGGAATCAAAAATAAACCAAAACAAATAACGCCACCATTTACACGATCTTCTAGTACTGCAGTAATATTTCCTCATTTGATCAGAGCGATCCACTCCACCCATAAATGTGTTGTACTTTGCGATCATTGTAGGACATTTCACTAATGTAGTTTGAGCGCCTTGTCTTCTTTTTACGTCAACTAATTCTCCTGATGAATTAGTTGAAATTGCACACAGCTGTTTTTTGTCACACCAAGCACTACATAATAGGTCCGGATGTTGAATACACTGATATTTTTTTGTGTCTCCAGAGTTCTTTAATTTTAATGATTTCAGTGCAGCTGGTAAATATTTTCTATCAATTTTAATGGTACCGCATGCACGGTGCCCCAATTTCATCAGTTCAATCGTAATAGGAACACTGGAAAAAAATCTGTCAAAATAGATACGATGACCCTTGGATTTTATAGGGGCTAGAAGGTGACAAACTACATCATGCCCAAGTCCCATTTTGGTTTTGACGATTTTGCTTTTTTCCCCGCGTATAAGTCAAAGTTCAATACATATCCGTTGGAAGATGACAGCATCCAAATTTTCAGTCCTCTTTTTGCGGGCTTGAGAGGCATGTATTGGACAATTCCTAAGCGACCTTTATATTTTAGGAGTGCTTCATCAATCGAAAGTTCTCTTGAAGGCATATAATGACGCAAAAATCTCTGCCTCACATCATCAACAAATGGCTGGACCTTTTGCATAAAATTAAAATTTTCATCATCTTTTGATACTTCGTCTTCCCTGTTGGACACATGAAAGTACTGTAGAATTTTTTGAAATCTATTTCGGCTCATTGTCTTTTTAACCGTACTGTTTCCCAGTACTTCACTTGTTGACCAATGGTATCTTAACTTTGGAAGCCAAACAATTCCGAAAATAAGAATAATACAAAGAAATCTCCAAATTTCGAGAATATTTTCGATTGGTCTCCATTTTGTATCTATCATATTTTTTCTGCGTTGTTCAAACTCTGCATAGTTGTTAGTATGCGTTTTAATTATTTCGCAAAATGAGTCTGTAAAGAATAATTTAAAATACGATAGTGCTGAAGATCCAACACCTAAATTATGTACGCCCCCAGGGGCATTCCTTCTTAAGGTTTGTACGGGCTTCACGACCCCGGGGTACCTGAGTGATCTTCCCTCCCTTTCGTTCTGCTTCTCCTCTACCCTTAGCTTTTTGCTTTTTCTTCCTCCCTCGTTGTGGTTGCCTTTTCGGAGGTGAGGGCTCCCCTTGAGAAGCTTTTCGCCAATCTGTGCTTTCAGCTCCTCTTGGGGATTATATCACCCACGTGTTTGCCGTGCGTGGAGACCTGTGTCTTTGGAAAGGGTGATCCTGGTGATTGAGGGACCACATAACGCCCCAATACATTGCTTCGGCTCCTGCTTCGAACAAACAGGAAGTGTACTTTGGTCCCAGTACATTAATCGGCTGGTGGGTATATCCTGCTTGGGCTAAGGACCCGCTCACTAACTAGCTCCTTAGGGCAGTCATAGAGGTGAGTGGGGTTCGTATAGTCCCTGGTTAGCACCGGTACATTAACCTGTATCCCCTCGTTGGACTCCATGGTGGGTGGTGCCGCCGGGGACTGAATATTAAATTTTCAAACATGGAAAACCCAAACTCATCTTCTCCTTCAGTGGAGCACCAAATTAATAAAAAAAATGAAAGGAATTTACCAGAACAAACATTTTTTGTAATGAAAAGTAATGAGGGTAACCTTAAGAACATATCAGCAATCTTAATCCATAAAACGATACTGGGAATGGTTGGAGAGACCAAAAACATTAAAAAAACATTAGCAGGAGATGTACTAATTGAAATTTCAAATAAAGTACAGGCATCAAACATTCAAAAAATAAAATCCGTCGGGCCAATAGCAGTGACTGTAACACCCCACAAAACATTAAATTCATCAAGAGGCGTAATTTCAGAGTCAGATTTAGTTCATGATACGGAAGAAGACATCCTTGAATCCCTGTCCCAACAAAACGTAACAAATGTCAAAAGAATCTCTATATCAAGAAATGGCCAAAGAATCTCCACCAAACATATTATAATAACTTTTAATACACCAACTATCCCAAAACATGTTAAAATAGCCTATTTGAATTGCCCAGTTCGACCGTTCATACCTAACCCAGTTCGTTGCTTCAAATGCCAAAGATTTGGACACTCTTTCTTAGCTTGCCGTGGCAAAGAGACCTGTGCAAAATGCTCCAGTATAGATCATAAGACCGATATCTGTACATCATCATCCCTTTGCTGTGTAAACTGCAAAGGTGATCATCCAGCTTTTGCCAGGTCTTGCCCTAAATTTCAAAACGAAAAAGAAATACAAACAATTAAAGTTCAACAAAACATTTCATTTCCTGAAGCCCGAAAAATTATAAATGATCGCACCCCGAAACCTGGAATTTCTTACTCTTCAATAGTAAAAAAAACTTTCAAAACTAACGGAACTCAAACCGATGTAACTATTTTTAAGCCATCTGCCCAACATAAAACTTCAATGAACCAACCTATAACTCCTCTTTTTTCTAAAGCATCAGCTACAACCTCATCCAATACAAAACAGATAAATCAACCAAATCGGTCTATCAATACTTCTTTAAAAAGAGCCATATCATCTGAACAAAGTAATATCAAAATAGCTAAAAGTACTTCTCAAACCTCTCTTCAGCCTGATGTTACAACCAGAAACTTGATAACTAATCCTTCCACCAACGACCTCATAAATCTATATAACACTGAAAGCGATATTTCATCTGTAGAGAGTGATGGCTTGGAGACTTCGCCACCCAAGTCCAAGAAGGATCTTCGGCAAGACAGATCTCGTCCTAGGACGAGAAAACACAAGTAGTTTTCTCTTTTCTTTTAACCGTTATTTTTATGGCTTCCTTTCTTTCCTGGAACTGCCGGGGTTTTCGACAAAAAATTGATGTTAAGGACATCATAAACAAGCACAATCCCGTTGCAATCGCCCTCCAGGAGACCTATCTAAAAAACAATGATACCACCAACATCCGTTATTTTAGTATATTTAGAAAAGATTACGATGATGGCCAAAGAGCATGTGGAGGTGTTGCACTCCTAACCTCTCATGACTTTCCAGTTACTCAAATTAACCTAAAAACAAATCTGCAAGCTATTGCTGTTAGACTTCATGTCAATATTTTGATAACAATATGCAATTTATACTTACCTCCTAACACCCATATAGCCACTTTCGACTTAAATAATTTAATAGATCAACTTCCGCAACCATTCATCATACTTGGTGACCTAAATGGCCATCATATTCTCTGGGGCAGTTCAGACATTAATAATAGAGGGAAACAAATTGAAAAAATAATAACAGACAATGATTTATGCGTCATGAATAACGGTCAACCTACCTACTTTCATTCACCTTCACTTACTTATCATTCAATAGATCTGGCAATTTGCACTCCTTCAATTTTACCATTTTGGACCTTTTCTGTGGATCCTTACCTTTATAATAGTGACCATTATCCTATAAAACTAAAATATGCAGGCCAATACCAACCTCCCTCTGTCAGCCAACCAAACTATATATTTGAAACTGCTAACTGGCAACTTTTTACTAGCCTTGCTGACCTTACTAATATGGTAGAAAATGGTGATATAAATGAAATTACTAATAAAATTACAGACATAATTATAGCAAGTGCTGACGCCTCAATTAAAAAAGTCAATAATAAGTCTAAAAAACAGAAGAAACCTTGGTGGAATGAGGAATGTAGCGATGCCTATCGGAAACAGAGGAAAGCCTGGAATATTTTTAATAGATATCCAACAAGTGAAAACTCTATTTTTTATAAAAAAACAAAAGCGGCCTTTCGAAAAATACAACGACGGAGTAAGAGGGATTCTTGGATGAATTATATCAATAGTATAAATAGTAAAGTCACAAGCAAACAACTATGGAATAGAATTAAAAGAATTTCCGGTGTTTACCCCAATAGACAAATTCCTATTCTAGAACATAACAACCAAATACTATCGGCACCCAAAGACATAGCAAACACAATTGCTTCATGCCTTTCCGAAATATCTAGCTCCAATAACTACTCCGATACTTTTAAAAAAATTAAAATTGCATCTGAAAAGAATAAAGTTAATTTTTCTTCAAACCGTTTATTATCTTATAATTGTGATTTTACTTTTTCCGAATTGATGAAGGCTCTGTCTTTAGTCCACAAATCAACTCCTGGCCCAGATAATATTAGTTACATCATGCTCAAACATCTTTCAAATAGTTCTCTAAATAATCTCCTGAAATTTTACAACAGAATTTGGAACGAGCACTCCTTTCCGCAATCATGGAGGTATGCTACCATAATACCAATACTGAAACCGAATAAAGACCCCAAGAATCCTTCGAACTACCGTCCAATAGCCCTGACAAGCTGCTTATGCAAGATCTTAGAAAAGATGGTAAACGTGAGGTTAGTTTTTATTTTAGAAACAGATAAATGTCTCTCTCCACTTCAAAGTGGTTTCCGAAAAAGTCGATCAACTGTTGATAATCTAGTCGCTCTCGAGACCGATATACGAAACGCTTTTGTACAAAATAAGCATATCGTCTCGATTTTCTTCGATATAGAAAAGGCCTACGATAGAACATGGCGACATGGAATTTTAAAGGATATTTTTAATAATGACATAAGAGGAAATCTGCCAATTTTTATTCAAAATTTTTTAGAAAAAAGATATTTTAAAGTAGGGATTGGATCTATTTTCTCGGATATTTTTATACAAGAGGAGGGAGTGCCACAGGGCAGTGTTTTAAGTGTAACTTTATTTATTTTAAAAATTAACAATATCGTTTCTCAATTGCCTCCATCAGTTAAAGGTCTTATTTACGTTGACGACCTGCAAATTTCATGCGCAGCTAAAGACATTCGTTTAATAGAGAGACAACTTCAACAGGCAGTAAATAAAATCACACATTGGACTAATGAAAATGGTTTCAGTTTTTCACCTTCTAAAACCGCTTGTGTTCATTTTTGCAAAAAGCGTAATCTTCATCCTGACCCTGAAATATTTTTCAAAGATATTTTAATTAATGTTGTGGACAATTTTAAATTTTTAGGCATCATATTTGACAAGAAGTTGACTTTTCAACCGCATATTTTAAATCTACGCAAACGTTGCGAAAAGGCCCTCAACATATTAAGAGTTTTATCGAAATTATCATGGGGATCTGATCGTACTTGTCTTTTGAAAATATATAGAACTTTAATACGATCTAAATTGGACTACGGCTGCGTGGTGTATGGTTCAGCAAGAAAATCTGCTCTTCAAACTCTGAACACCATCCACCACACAGCTTTACGTTTATGTTCTGGGGCCTTTAGGACTTCACCTGTGGGGAGCTTGTATGTAGACTCTTATGAACCTTCCCTGGACCTAAGGCGACAGTCGTTGTCCTTGGAATATTATTTTAGAATTTCTTCAATACCGTATCACCCATTGCATACCATTCATCACAGTCCATATTTAAAACGCCTTTATCAAGCAAAAACATCCTTTATCCCTACATTTCATTTAAGAATGCTGGATTTAATGGACGGATCCGAAATTTCTTCACTTGACGTCACCCAGAAAAAACTTTATTATTTCTCTCCTTGGTTTAATCATTATTTTGAATTTCAAAACCCGTTCCAAAATTTTAATAAAGCAGATACCTCTGATATTATTTACAAACAGCTTTTTCAAAACCATATAGAGAAATACACAAATTTTATACAAGTTTACACGGACGGATCGAAAAGGGCAAACTATGTTGGAGCTGCGTTCACTATTAATAACTCTGTTCACAGTTTTAAACTTCATTCTTCATGTTCTGTTTTTACTGCTGAAATAATGGCCATTTACAAAGCATTAGAAAATATATCGGATCATCGTCATAAAGAATATATCATTTTCACAGATTCATTAAGTGTTTTACAGTCATTGAAACATCCTGATCATGCCAGTCATCCCGTTGTTTTGGAGTCACTAAAAACAATTTATAATCTTTCATCCAAAAATTTTAACTTAGTATTCTGTTGGATCCCATCCCATGTTGGGATAGCAGGAAATGAGGTTGTTGACCAAGCCGCCAAAACGGCAGTAAATAATATTAACCATAAAATCCCTTATCGTGACTTAAAAACCAGTATTTACAAGTTTTTGGAAGAGAAATGGCAGAGCGAATGGAGTGATCAAACGGAGAACAAACTCCGCGCTATTAAATCAAACATAACTCAATGGCAGTCACCACTTTTAAGAAGACAGCAGGTAATAATAACACGCCTCCGCATTGGACATACTAGGATCACCCATAGACACCTCCTCCTCGGAGAAGATCATCCCATTTGTAATTACTGCATTTGCCCACTAACAGTAAAACACATTTTAATTGAATGTTCTCATTTTAATAGGAAACGACTGATACATTTTAATTCTTATAACTTGACTTTAGAAGACATGATTGGAGAGAATCCTCATCCAAATATTTTTAACTTTTTACATGACATTGGTTTTATCTATCACATATAATTTTATGTAGTATTCATTCATTATGTTTTGACTCATTTCACTTTTTTATTATATTATATATTTGTTTTTTATCTTGAGTTTGGCATAATATGTCCCAGGAGGACCCAATGCCATAAAATCATATCCAATCCAATCCAATCCTAAATTATGTACTGGGCCAACTGCTGAATTAAATTCTCCACATGAAGTCAATAACTCACTGTCTACGTGATCAGTCCAGGTTATGCTCTCAAAATTTTCAGGATCACTCTCAGCTTCTTCATCTTCACAAATTTCTTGTTGCGGAATTTCTTCTTCAACATCCATATAATTTTCTCTATCATCATTCTCACTTTCAGACGAATCCAAATCACTTTCGCCGCTGCTAACAGTCAATAATAAATGTTCAATTTCAGCTTGAGTAAGAGGTCTTCGACGACGCACCATTATAATTGTAAAATATTTACAAAATATGATAAATTTTATAACTACACTGTTTTTAAAACTTCCGTACGCATCAGAAACACGTTCAACCAAATCTGAAAACAACAGTATGGTCAACAATTTAGAAGCAGGACAGTGTCGGCGACGCAAAGCGAAGGGAAGGTGATTTACAACTGTGTAAAAGTCTACCCCCTAAGCAGTTAAGCATCCCTTCTCATTCAACGTTACACAATGAAGCTACACTCCCCTCTAAAAGCTAGAGGCAGAGTTAAAGTTTCTTTTCATTGAAAAGAAGAAAGACAATTTTTACAATAAAAATGCAATCCATTCTTAGTACATAATAGTCTGTTAAAGTTTGATATTAAAAAATAATGATTTTTATACAGTAGTAAATCAATTTCTTTGGTATTAAAAATTTTGCTTATATATATTGGAAACACATTATTTTCATATCCGTAGATATTAATTGTTAATTGTTCTTTCAAATTTAGGAATTTGACTAATTTTAACAGGAAATTTAAGAAAACTAAAATCCAGATATTTAAGATATTTTGTAAAAGAACCCGTTTTACTTTTGTTATTTATAGAAGGAAATATTCCAGCTAAAACTGAGTACAAAAAACATTTGTTATCTGAATTTTTAATATGAATTACACATTTTTTAACTTTAAGAATTGTTACAAAACCACAACCACCCTTTGGTTCATCATAATCACCGATATGAAGTTCGATATATTTTACATTATTAATAACCCAACCGCTTCCCATTTGTATGAAATGTTCAATTTGATAGTAGTATTTTTTTGAATGCATTGTCAATTTTTTCGTTAATATGGTATTGTGATAATAATCTTTCACAGAAAGAGGAAAAATAAAATGATTGTTTCCTAAATGTTGTTTTATCAGGGGATTCATATTTTATAAATTCTACACATAGGCAAATAATAAAGCGTTGTAACGTCACAGCTGGGAGGTCCCTCTGACCACAGCTTTCATGGTGGTCCATGAATTTATGGCCGGATGGGGGTATCCCCTTCTCTTTGGTCGTTAGCGGCTTCGGAAGAACGTGTGGGGTCTTCTCTCGAGGAAAGGAGAATCGAAGAAAACCAGAACGTTAGCGGACGCAGGACTCTGCTCCGGATTGAGGCCGCGGGACTGAAACCCAAAATTGTACAGTATCTATTAGCCTCGAAAAACTTTTAACATATATGTATTCTTCTTTAATTAATTAAATGTGCTGTAATTTTAAATGTCGTTTTAATTATCTTCAAGCCACTCGCCACGCAACCTATACCCACGACGTTACAGCGTATTCTTAAAGATAGCCTATTGTTTTTAAGTAAGTTAAAAATTTCATTTTTATAGTTATTTAAAGCTATTAAAGGATCAGAATAATTATCTAAATCTGCACGAAACGTTTGAACAAAATTGTGAAATGAGTTTTCCTTCAGATAAAACATAATGTCATGTTTGAAATAACAAAAAAAGTTAATATAAAGTTTTGATTAAATAATACATTTCAAAATAGAAAAATTCAATAGTTATTCAAATGATTTTACATATGTATTTATGCATTTCATTCCTTTCATCAAAGTATCTAACATTCCTATTGGAATGTTAAACCTATTTTTAATTCTATTTTCCATTTCCCTTTTGAAACAAATGTAATTTGACCTTCTAAACTCTTTTATGTCAATTCTTAAGTTGTTACCTAAATACACAGAATAATCCGGTATAACAAGTTTGCTGATGCTGTCCTTATCTACAATCATATTATATTTTGCGGGGGTTCTGTCATCACCATCTTTAAAGGATTTTCCTTCATAACTGCATGAAGGTTGGGCAGCGTGAACCATTTTGACCTCCATCTACAAATACGAAATAGTGTCACAATATTGTATTTATAACATTAAAACAACTTTATGGTGGAGGGGTTCGTGGTTGAGTGATTATAATCATCTACCGAGGAAGTACTACTCAGCGAACAGCAGTGGTTCCAGATATTTGGAATAGTAGGTTACAATTGAGCGTAAATAAATTAAAACTTTACTTACCAGAATTCAAAGCGGAATCATCGCTCTTAGGTATTTTAGTTGATTTCTTCTTGTGTTAATAAGCATCTTGATGTTTCCTTTTTTTGAGGGGTGTTTTCTTTACTTCAACCTCTAAAAGAGATAAAAACAATAAAAAACTTGTCAATTTAAGAGATAGAAACTATAGTCTTTACTTCAAGCTCTTAAAGCGATAAAACACCAGTCAACTTAAGAGATAGAAACTATCCTTTTTACTCCAAGTTCTTAAAGAGATAAAAACAATAATTTAAAACCTGTGAACTTAAAAGATAGAAACTATCAGAAGTTTATATAATGTGTAATTTACCAAATTTATGAATATTGTTTACTTACCAGAGGAGGAATCAGAATCGCTATCGGAGTTAGTAACTTTAAGGAAGTTTTGCTCTTCACTGTAAGCTTTCTTAGATTTGGGTTTCCATTCTTTCTTTACTTTCGGACAAATGGTTCAAATACAAATACAAATATTGACGACCAGCTACAGGCTCAAGCCCAACAAGGCTGGTCCTTTGTTTATGAATTCCCCAATTCCCACTGACTATCCAATTGTGTCTTAAATTCGTACACTCCCTTTGAATTAACTATATTTTCTGGCAACGTGTTCCAACTGTCTATTCCCCTATTAAAGTAGTAGTTTTTCCTTAAATCCCGATTAAAATGTGTCTTATTCAATTTATATCTATGGCCCCTTGTTCTGTTATCCCTATTGAAATTTAAGCCCTCTGTGTCCCCTTGTTTTACAAACTTGAAAAGCTGAATCAAATCCCCCCTCCTTCTTCTTCTTTCCAGTGTATACATGTTTAGCTTACTTAAACGTTCATTATAGTCGAAATTTGCTAGCCCCTTTATTATTTTTGTAGCTCTGTGCTGAACCCTTTCAATTGATTCTATGTCCTTTCTCATATATGGAGCCCAGAATTGTACAGCATATTCTAGATGTGGTCTTACTAAACCCTTATATAATGGCAAGATTATATTCTCATCCCTTGAAGTTACAGTCTTTTTAATGTACCCCAATAACCTATTAGCCTTTTTACCCGTAGCTGAACATTGGTGACCCATTTTAAAATCCCTGTGAATTATCACCCCAAGATCCTTGACTGTTTCTCCCTCCTTTACCTTTACTCCCTGCAGACAGTACTCGGCTCCACTGTTCCTGTAACCCATATGCAGAACTTGACATTTCCCTACATTAAATGACATACCCCATTTTACAGCCCATTCGGATATCTTATCAAAATCCCCTTGTAAATTTTCTATCTGTAACTTGGTATCCACTGTCCCCCATATTTTTAAGTCATCTGCAAATATACTAATTCTATTCTTGATCCCCTGACCTACATCATCTATGAAAATTATAAATAAAATTGGTCCCAAAACTGATCCCTGAGGCACCCCACTTATAACTTCTGTCCACTGTGAATAATTTCCTTTTACCTGCACTCTCTGCTTTCTACCCAATAACCAATTCTTTATCCATATTAATGTTTTTCCCTGAATCCCCAGCCTTTCCAATTTAAACAGTAATGCCTCATGAGGTACTTTATCAAAAGCCTTTTGAAAATCTATGTACATGATATCCACACTGCTCTTATTATCCAGCTCCTCAGTAATTTTTTCGTAGAACTTCAAAAGGTTTGTAGAGCAGGATCTGCCATTCCTAAACCCATACTGATTCTCTGATAACAGTCCCCCTTCCTCCAAGTATAACATTATATGCTTTTTTAACAGAGATTCAAATATTTTGCAAATTACTGATGTTAGACTTACTGGTCTATAGTTGCCCGGATCACTTTGTATTCCCTTTTTGAAAATTGGAGTTATGTTGGCCAACTTCCAATCCGTTGGTACCCAACCTGTGCTATAAGTTGAATTAAATATCGTGTGAATTACTTCCCCCAGTTCTTCTGCGCATTCCACTAGTTCTCTGGGATAAATATCGTCTGGCCCTGGTGCTTTAGATGGCTTAATTCTTTTCAACTGATGTACTATTTCTTCCCTGTTGAATTTGCATTCTTTAATTATACCCCCTGCAAAGGCTCCATCCTTGGGATCCTTTTTTAAATTATAGTTACCATTGAAAACCCCCAGAAAAAAGTCATTTAACACGTTTGCCATTCCCACCTCGTCTTGAATTAATTCACTTCCCTTCCCCTCCAACGGGCCCAGTGTTGTACTAAATTTATTTTTACCACTTGCATATGCAAAAAATTCTTTTGGGTTTATATTTATTTCCCTTGCTAATTTTTCCTCCAAGGACACCTTTTGCTTCCGACTAATAGTTTTAAACTCCTTTCTGGCTTTCTGATATGCCTCCTTTCTTGTCCCTGTCGTTACCAGTGCTTTTATATACCCTGTATGTTCTTTGTTTTAATTTTAAAGCTTTGTGTGTTTCCCCTGAAAACCACATAGGGAGCAATTTTCTAGATTTTTCTTTTCTCCTGAACGTTACATGTTTTTTTAACACCCTGTCTAACTTATTCTTGAATTCCTCCCATTGTTCAGAATGATGCGGTGCTAATAATTCCCCTTTGAATGTTTCCTTTAACTCTTCCCTTATCTTATGAAAATTTACCTTTCTGAAATTTGGAATTATCCTACTATTGATTGTGTATGCTGACTGAAAATTTATACTTAATCTGATACTTCTATGATCACTTTCTCCCAGTGGCTTACCTGTAACCAAATCCTGCACCCTATCCTCATCATTGCTGAAAATCAAATCCAATATTGCATTGTCCCTAGTATCCTCATACACCATCTGGTACAAAAAACAATCCTGTATCACTTCCAAAAATTCTGCCCCTTTCCCATTTGTAGCTAGATTGTTTGTCCAGCCAATATTTGGATAGTTATAGTCCCCCATTAAAATTAATTCTCCTTTTTGACATGCTTCGTTTATCAGATTGTACATGCCCTTTTCCTGCTCTTCACTACAAACAGGAGGTCTATATATATTGCCCAGAATTAGTCCTTTGCCTTTGTCTGTATTCAGTTTCACCCAGACTGATTCTATACCCTCAGTTTTACTATTTAACTTTATTTCCGTATTGTTTAAAAGTTCTCTCACATAAATCAAAACCCCACCCCCTTTCCTATTCACTCTGTCCTCCCTAAACATTGTGAATCTACTTAATTCTAAAATTTATGCATCTTCACTGCTTGTCCAACTTTCAGTAATCCCAATGATATGTATATCATCTGCTTGTGCAATTCCCTTGAGCTCATCCATTTTATTTCTCACACTGCGAGCATTACAATAAAATACTTTTAGCTTATTTTTCACCCTTATATTGCACTTTCAACTTGTATTATTTGTCTTGGTATTGTTTTTCTCCCTTACATTGCACTTCCCTTTTGTATTCTAGTCTTCTGCAATTTAGACCCTGTTAGTTTTCCTAAGCAATTACAGTGTACTGTAATCGTTCGATCGAAAGCTAAAAAGATAATCACCAATTTATAGAAATTTGAAACTGCGTAAATAGTAATACCTGTAAGGAAAACAAAATATTCCATAAAAGTGTAATGGAAAAACTTACCTGTTATAGAGTTCATTTTTTGTTATTTTTGGAAGAGGAGGGGGGGGGGGAGCTATCATTTGAGTCTTAATCTGTAAGTAAAATTAGTGTTAGTATATTTATCTATAAAATCTGTAAAAGGGTTAGTAGTAGAAAATAAAAATCACATGTAAAAGGGTTGCTAGTCGACTAACAAAACAGCATATTAGTTAGTTTAGAGAATTTCACTTACCAAATTTGAAAAGTCGAGTGAATGATGTAGACACCGCTAATCCAGCACTAATACAGAAAACTTTTTCTAACAGCAACATACCTGATACAAATTTTTCAGCTTCTACAAAGAAGCTAGACCAAACTGATTTTGAGAAAGGGGTTACGTACCTGGTCTGAGGTTCTTCAGTTCATGCAGAGAACTTATATGAAACTAATCTTGAGAAGGCCCTATCTCATCGTTAATCACTAAATACCTTACACTTAGTATTCATGGTCAAGGATGAATGTGGGATATGTCTGGAGTTTGTTTTTTACAAAACCGTGGGTTGCAGACGTCTGCACGTGCGTGTGTACTGGGTTATTGTATTTTTTACAAACCAAATATAGTCAAACCATAAAACGGAGTCTATTTTAATACGAATGAATGTTACCGTGTTTTCTGTGAATCTGCTCAAATACCATATGGTAGAGTTATTAGGTATTAAACATGTGTCAATGAAATTTTTAAAGCATATGTTTAAATAATCACTGAAATTGAAATAAAGACAACATTTTTGTTAGCATAAAATATTTATTTTCATTATTATGAAGTTTACAACTTGTTACAACAAATGTTACTTTTCACATTTAATCAAATAAGTTTAAATTTGGAGGATGCATTTCTTTTACAATATTTTTTTTATTCAACACTTTAAAGTAAGCAATCTTTATAATATATTTTGGCTCATCAGGTAGACCACATTCAATTTTCTTGGGTTCTTGAATACATTCGATTATATTTTCAAAGAGTTTATTAGAAGAACTGTGAACAGTAGATAAGTCTTCCTTGTGATATTTATGTAAGTACACAAAACCAAATCTCTTACACATAACAGGTGTTTTTGATTTGGAATGAACAGAAATTTCATGTACAATATTATTGTAATTCAATACTTTAAAGTAAGCAATTTTCATAGCTTCTTGAATGCATTCAATTAGAGATTCAAAGAATCTAGTAGAAGAGCTGTGAACAGTATATAGCTCTTCGTTGTGATATTTACATAAGTATACATAACCAAATTTCTCCGACATTGTAGTTTTCAGATTGAAGTTTCTAATTTGAAGAACACACACACAGGTTTTCTATCATGAGGTGTAACAAAACTTCTGACAATCAGTTACAAAGCAATTTCTTTTTATAAGGATTTTGAACACGTTTTACAGATTTCGAAGGTATATATTTCCTTTTAAAACAACTGGGATGACAATATTGAACGTGTTCTAACATGATAGATTGGTTGTTAATGCATTTACTCACAACTTTGGTTGATGAGATTAATTTGTTAAAAAAAAGTTTTAATGATACTTTCATTGAAAGATGTGACATTAGGAATTAAATCTATATCTTTAGACCGACAAACTCTATTTAAAAAATACAAACAAAATTTTCCACAAGTTTGACTAGTTAAATTTTGATAACACGCAGTATTCCATTCAACAGTGTTACAGTTCATTTGAATAAATTTAACAATATTTCTGTTTGATGGAGAAGTTCCATAACTACAAAAATAATAGCAAACATTATTTTTGAAATAAAGTGCAACCCAATGGCTACCTGGCTTATAACTCGGATCTAAATTAACAATAAATGATTCATACTTATTTCTTTTCTTAAGTAATCGATCAGAAGCAAATACTCCTCCAAATAGTTTTTTTTATAATGCAGTCTTTTACGGATAACTTCCATAATGTTATAGTATCCATCAATTGTCAGTGTAAATTGCTCTAGATTTATCAATTTCAATAACTGATCTATATTCAGAATATACAAGGAGATTAACAGTTTCTGGTATTGGTTGAGAAAATTTTAAATCAATTGATAAGTTTGATGATGGGATAACGCTTAAATGGTTTTCGCTAGCAGAGAAATCGGGGGTTAGATCAAAAACAAAAAAGCTCAATCCGTTTTTATATTCTGTAAATGTTATATTAACCAAATGTTCGTGATAATATGATTTTAATTCGGTAAATAAGCTGTAATATGCTTTAGTGTAACAATTGCGTTCAAAATCTGGAGTATAAGGTTTTGCAGGTATCTTTAAATGACCCATTAAAACTCTTATTTGTTACGAATGAGACTATAATGCGAGTAGGGAGAATTCCAACAAATGCATTAGGAATAGTTGTTGATTGCAATCCACTGGCTAATGTAAAAGATTTAACATCGATTTTACGAAGATTTAACTTTATTAGTCCGATGTCTAAAGCTTTTTGATGAGCAATGAAAACACTCGGATTTACTTGAACTTTTCGCAATAACAAAGTTGCAGTTTTTATTTGAAATTTATATCCATCTGAGTTCGACATCTAAATAAAAGAATCCTTATATCTTTCTAATTTAATTCTAACACTAACTCCATTTATTAATAATTTATCTTGGTTTGCTAGATCAATGTGTAAAGGTCCAAGCAAATCAATTAACTGACTTTTTTTGTTCTACTAAATCGGTTACTAAGTCCATGGTTTTTTTTTACCGTTGTGAGTGTAGGATCAACTGTTTCAAAATTTCCTCCACTGTCTTTGTAGAATAAACCTGTTTTTAAGAGCTTTTCTTAAGATGATTGATCATAGAACAAAAGTGCTTCAATCATACATCTATATGGATAGTTAACTTGTGAAGATATTTGTTTGTCATTCAAAAACACTGAGCATTGAGAAAAACAAGAATTCAATGGGTAATTAACAGTGGTTACTAAATCCTTGTCTTCTGTGTCACATCGCCATTTGATTTTACTATTCGAGCAGTTAAGTGTAGAAACGTTTGAGCAAAATCTAGATAGTTTTGTCCATTTCCTTCTATGTGAAATTCAATGGGAGAGACGTCATCCGTTATTGTACCGATGGGGTGAACTTCAAAAAGTGAAGATTCATCTATTGCCAACTGAGTAGGAGGAACCGAGAATAAATCAAGTTCAGACTTCAGTTATCATAGATCTTTCATCCATCATTTTGAAAATATATCTTTCCCCTGTTTCTTCTTATGCTTGATTTTCGGTTTCTTTCCTGAAGAGTGATTTAATTTCTGTTTGCGTTTACGTTTTATACCCGATCCAGATTGTAGTTTGCGGATGACATCATCTCTTACTTTCCTTCCTACGTCAGTAAAATGATGTCCTGCTGATTCTTTAAAAGGTTTACCAGTTGCTACATCTGCAATAACCTTTTTACCAGTATGAAATAATTGTTTTTTTAAATATTTTGCACCGTCAAAAATAAAAGGTGATATTTTTTTAAATATATCACCAAATATTCCATACCCTCTTTGATGAGAGATTCCTTTAAAATAATCACCTCCACCTGCTTGGTTACAGTAATAATGTATACAATCAGAGGTATCCATTCTGTAACGAAAAAAACTGTAAATTTGAATGTTACTGATCAGCTCTCTCAAGAAGAATGATTTCAACTCTACATGGTTGTATATATATATATATATATAAATTTATATAAATTTATTTAATCATTTATTTTACCGTTGACGAAATGAAAGTATTAAAATCGTTTTTCCAGATGTAAATGTAATTTTTGCACTACTACTTGTTCGTAATTCTATTTCAATAGTTTCAATATAATTTGGTTTAAGAGAGAAATACAAGGGGTTATTATAAATTCGTACAATTTGATCATCTTTTTCACCTCTAAGTGGTATGATTTGAAGAAGTGGAGAAGTTCCCCCAATTCTATAAGGTTCAATAATATCCGAATACACAAAAATTTCAGTGATTCCTGCATCTAGTTCAATTGGATAATCACTTATATGTTCTCCTTCTGTATAGAAATTTTTACTAAACCCTAACAACTGTTGTATTCCACTCCCAAACGTTACTTTTGTCTGTTCATCTAATGATAACATGACTTTTTTGTCTGAGAGCAATGACAATTGAATATCTTTAAAAGCTTTAAATAATTCCGCAGGTGTAGAATATTGACCTACTGGTATTGTTAAATCTTCTGTTAAATTCACATTTGTTAATTTTCCTCTATTAGAAGCCTTTCTTACTAATTGGAAGTATTCCCTCGACTGTGTAAGTTTGTCATAATCCTTACAGTTGTATGCTACGTTTCTTTGCAGCACAACATCATTCAATGATAAACTTAACGCATTTAAAAGATAAGGAGCATGTTGTAAAGAAATATGTATTTTATAATCATCAGAAACATGAATATATACTAATTCAGGTTCAGATTTGGGTTGAACAAATTTTACTTTATCCGTTCTTGCAAATAATTGTGTGTTTTCATTAATATCTTGAAATAATGTTGTAGTGTTTGCTCCAGGAGTTTCAATTGCAATGGAATATGAATAGATTCGTCTTTAGTTCTACGTTTATCAATAACATAATAGACTTGATCATCTAACTTTGCAGTTGTGTTTCGAAATTTAAAGGTTGTTGTCCTTGTTATTACTAAATCTTTCATGAGTTGATGTAAAACATATAACAGTTTTTCCGCTTTCTCTGGATTAATATGAACTTCGAAATCCCCTCCATGCCATAACTGAACTATAACATTTGAATCTCTTACAAGAAAAATAACACCATTCGTTTTAGTTAAATGTTGAATATTATTATTTATATTAGAAAATAACGATGAATGAGAATTTTGCAGAATTGGAAGTAGATGTATCTCGTGTTTTGTAACATCATCATATTCAATAACTTCTTTTTGATATGTCAAACTGTAAGTATTGTTATAATGAGTAATATTAAAATAACTTCTAGGAATTATTGCTTCCACTAATCCTACTTCCCATTCACCCCTTAACATTAGCTGTGGTGATAATTTGGTTATGAAATGAGATTGAGTATTGCCTGGAAATAGATCCGTACATGCATTGCTAGGTAAGGTAATGTAGAACTCAGATTTTACTTCAACCATGATGATTTAATCCAAGAATTAAACTTTTCATCAAAACCAGTCCACTTTACAAAATATTATTTCTTATAATCCAAAAACTATCTGGAATTTTTGTAACACACGTTGTAGATCTTCTTGATAAAATCTCCCCTCTATTCTTTCACCTTGAATGTCTCGCAATTTATAGACCAGCTAGGGTGATACCCACGTTGAAACGTTTTTCTCGCTTTTGATATTCGAACGTAATCATTTATTTGAAACTTGTATTTTGTGCTAAGTTGAAGATCACCGTATAATTTATGAAAAATTTTTGAATGGTGTAAGGGTGTTACCTTCGATGGTGCCATACCTATGCTTCTATGAACAGAATTGTTATAACTTTTAACTACATCATCTAAAACATCTATATATCTGTATGAGTTGCGATGAGTAAATATCCGGTAAAGTTTATTTTTCAGTGTTCTATGAAACCGTTCAACAACGCTTGCTTTTGTCTGACTGTGTGTTGAATAGTGATTGATATTTTCTCGTTTATAATATTGTCTGATTACATTATTGTAAAATTCAGTACCTCGATCAGTTTGAAGATTGTTTGGTTTTGAGATTTTGAAATTTTTTTTTAAAGTATCAAGAATAGTTTCAGGTTTCTTATTTTTTTATTGTAAGGGCAAATTCAAACTTATAAAATACATCAATAACTGTTAAAATATGACAAAAATTATTATTCACTTTTGATAAATGCCTCATATCTACTAAATCAGCTTGAAATAACTCCCTTCCCCCAAAAGGTAATGTCTTTCTTCTAGAATAGTGTAATCTTACGGGTTTGTGAAGAGTGTACACATCTTGAGTTATAACCAATCTTGAACTTTCTTTCGTGAAATTTTACCTACGTTTTTTTAACCTTCTTTGCAACCATAGTCTTATCAGAGATCTACATAATTATGCTGATATTTTGTAGTAAGTATTATAAAATGTCTTTTGGGATGTCTGTGTACAATTTTGAAAACATTTTCCTTTGTCGTCTTTGATGGATTGATTGTTAAATACGAAGCTCTCGGAATATTTTATAATTCTATCTTCGTTTGGCAAACTTAGCATTTGTAACAATTTTGGGGCATCATTCGCTGTAATGTGAAGTTCATAATTGCGCGCAAGAGTTATGTTGATATTCTTCTGGTCCAGCGTTAAAACCACATTTTTTCCGCATTTACCTACAATGCTTTCATTGATCATGCCTATTACTTGACTATGTGAACTTGTTTGTTTAATCTGGAATATAACATCGTATTCAAGAAAATCTTTCTATTCCGGTTCTGTTTCTTCATAAGTTATTGAACACTTATTATTATCATTTCCAATGTTAAACCAAGTTCGAGTAATAAATATTTCTGATAAACCTACTTCCCACATGCCATTAAGTATTATGGGTCGAGCAACTTTTGTTCGAAATGATGCTTGTGTATTTTGCGGAAAATAATCCATGGATGAGTTGCTTGGTAACATAACGTAGAAGTCCGACATCATTTCATCATGACGATTTAACCCACGAATTAAATTTATCGTCAAATCCTTGCCACTTTACGAAATACTCTTTCTTAATGCCTGTACCTTTTGTTTTAAGCACTTTTCCTATGTTCCAAAAGTCATGGGATTCTTTAACAACTTTCTGAAGCTCCTCTGCTTAAAAACGTCCTTTTATTGGCTCTTCTTTCAAGTTTTCTACTTCCTATGTGTTTGGAAAGGAGGGGAAATGTTTGTTTATTTTAAACACTTCATATGACCATCCAGGAAAAAAAACCTCGATGAAAATTTTGTTTTTGTTTTCGATATTCGCACTAAATTATCAACATTAAAAGAATGTTTAGAGTTCTTAATTTTATAACCATACGACTTTTTGAATATTTGTGTCTCTAATTGACGAGTAATTTTTGATGGTGCAATGCCAATACTCCGATGTTCACTGTCAGTATATGACTTTACAAGTGATTGTAATACATCTTCATATTTATAAGAATATCTGAATGTAAATACTGTAAACATCTTATTTTTTAAAGTTCTGTTAAACCTCTCAACAATACTAGCTTTATGGTCACCTTCAGCAGAGTAATGATTAATATTGCGACTTTTAAACAAAGATTGAAGTTGATTATTGTAAAACTCCTTTCCTTTATCACTTTGAATATTCTTGGTTTAACCTTTTGCAATAGAGTTTCAAAAGCTTCAACAACCGCAAAACCAGTTGTACTTTTGAGTGGTATTACATATACATATTTCGAAAATACATCAATTATAGTGAGTAAGTACTTTATACCATTATTACTTCTGGCAAAATGCTGAAAATCAACAAGATCGCACTGCCATACATCATTTATACAATATGAAATCGTCGATCTTCGAAAAAATTTATGTCGAATCGGTTTATGTAAAGTATATGTATCTTGAGTCATTAACCAACGCTTAGCCTTCTGATATGGTACTTTGGCCATTGCTGAAAGTTTCTTAACTCCACCAAACGATGCTGGATTTTCGTAATCGCAAAAGTTGAGTCTAATACTTTTTACATTGTATTTTCAGTCGCTTTTTCCTCTCACTTTCAGGAAAAATATCCGCACCCAAAGATTTTATATCTATTTTACTCTGCACTGTAGATATGTCTATCTCTGGTTCAGAATATTGAAATAACCTTTGATTACCAATCCATAGACTCGGAATATTTATTTCCTTTATTGCGTTCCAAAAAATGGGGAAATCGTTCAGTTCTGCAGCTTTTTGAACGTTTCTCATTAGGTATGAAAATAAATCAACAATATTTGTTTTTGTCATGATCTCACCGTCCTTAATCAGTTCACCAGTCAATCAGTATAGTTACGTGTTTTCAGTTTCTCAACAATGAGAGGAAAGAATTTTTGAAAATTGCGAGGAACAGATAAAATGATATCATGAAGCATGAATCTGCTCATGCTCTTATTTTCTACTTCTTCTTGTGTCTTTTCATTCGATTCTTCAATAACAACACGCAATGGTGCTTTACGTTAATTTATAGCTTGTTGATACCTCATAATAAGCTGGCCTAATATTTTCACTTTCATATCATCTGGTAACTTATTTTGCTCAAGCAATGTCATTATGTCATCTTCTATTCGCACTTCAGGTACTTTAGGATGATACGCTGCGACTAACTCTTCAGTAACAAGAGCCATTCTTCGAGACATTTTTTAAGAAAGGCAATCGCTTATGTCGTGGATTTTTTTAATTCGTTTTCCTAATAGCTCTAATTAGCTAATAAGCCAATTCCTCTATAGCTAAAATTCCGACTTTGAAGCAAGTGTGGGTGGAAACGTGAATGATTCTTTCAACGTTTTGAAAGGCGCGAAACCTCGTGCGCTCTAAAAAGTAATCAAACAGCCTATGAATGGTGGAAAAACAAACCATTCAAAATGATTCAGCTTTTATCAACATTACTTTGGGATGCAGTTATGATCAACGCGAAAGTGCTGATACAACGGTGATACAGATATGATAAACCCAAATGGGTGATACAGATATGATCATGGCTATACTACTACTAATGGTTCAAATTCAGTAATTCTGGTACCAATTTGAAGCTATTCATACCAGGAGTGTATATATATAATGCCAAAGCAACAATAAATTTACTTTGTAATACTTTTATTACATGTGAAGTGGAAAAATCTCCTTCAAAAACAGTTAACTGTAATAGGCCACAAAAAAAAATGGGACACAATATTTTTCTTTTAAACTTGGTAAAAACACTAAATAATATGGGTACTTTAAGTTGAAAAAAATCAGGATGGTAATATGTCACATCACATCAACTGGTAATTATTTTTTAATCATATAGAATGTCAAGTTTTATAAAAATCCATGGTGTTGTAATATGCTAATAAAAGACTTCCTAAAAACCACACATTTAACCATTCTTATGTGAATTAGAAGTAATAATTAAGAAAAAAAGACATTCTATACCAATTATTTCTATTATACAAACAATATCAGTTATTATGTGTCATGTAGCTGGCTGGTAGTACATGATCAATGTTTCATTGAGTACTGAGTTTATTCCTATGCTTAAATTGTCTTCAAATGATTTGGAATTATAAAAAAATTATGTAGTCCATATATAAATACTGTTATATCTTGTAATAAAGGAATAAGAGTGTATTTCAAGTCTAACAAGACATTTAATCATCATAAAGGGACATCACAATTGACAGGCAAATAATGATCCGAGCAGCGTAAAGACTCAGAGGCAACTGGGTCAATTACTGCATATTTTAAAAGAGTGCATCAGCCAGTTGTAACTGATTAGAATATATATATACATACTAGAAACAGTAATGTAAACAGATGGCATCTTAAATCTAAATGTAGTGAAGAGTAATGTATAAACATTCCTGATGAACAGCACTCATAATATACACACACTTAATATAAAATACTTAAGCAAAGTATAAAAAGATATATTCTATACCAAATATTTCTTCTATACAAAAAATATTAATTATGTGTCATGTAGCTGGTTGGTTGTACATGATGCAATTCTTGAATTGGTTGTTTGTGTTGCATCATCTATTTTCTGATTTATTGAAATCAAAGTATGATTCAATATTGATCATAAACTATCTGAGAGGTGTAGTTATTCCTTTCATTTGAGAGCTTGTTTCTGCAGAAGTGTTTAAAGTAGGGATGCGACATCGATCGACAGCAAAACATCGATGTCCAAAATTAAAACATCGGTGTTGACAATACATCGTCCCCAAATCATCGATGTTTTTAAAGTTCAGTGTATTTAAACTTGTTTCCCCATTTCTTAAAACTGGTTTAGCAACTAGTGATGCGACATCGTCTCCAAAAGATCGATGTTTTTTTCTGAAACATCAATGTTTAGAAAACATCGACATCGATGTCGCATCTCTACTCTTCCGACCCTTCATCCTTGGTCACTTTGGTCTAAAAGTATGCTGGTGGAAGTATTTGTATTGTTCATAAAGATAAATATTTAAAGTGGTACAGTTTAGAGCAGAGAACACGTTGTGATCCGTTTAATAAACATCCTGGAAATGTTGGAGCCAAATTAAAAAAAAAAAATTATCCGATTTTATCTAAGACGTATTCAGATAGACTAATTCCTGGGAAAAAAAACTGTTCATTTTGTGTTATTCTTCATTGAATTCATCAGTTAGTGAGTCAAGAGATTCCTACTGCTGATGATGAAGATTTTCGTGAATCCACAATAGTGATGGAACAATTGAATAAAAACTGTGAAATTTTGAATTTATCACCAGTAAAGGTTAGTAGATTTAGCTCTAAGAGTAAACTTAGTTACATGCATAATGAAGTTCAGAAAATAAATTCTTGTGTTGCTAGTAAAGCAGCTGCAGTATTAGATGTTGAAACAATTAGTGAGTCACAAAATTCAAAAGACATGACTTGCAAAGACTGCATATCTATGATGGAAAAATTATTGGTTAAGTTTAGAAATGTGTCATTAAAACAAAAGGTACAAATTGTGACATTAGTTCCAGATTCTTGGACAGTTGAACAAACTAAGACTTATTTGAATACCACAAAGGGGGATTATCAATGCTTTTAGTCTTAAATTAAGTTTGGATGCTATAAAAAAGGTTACTAATTTTTATTACCTGTATGATGATAATAACAGTCGTATGTGCCCAGGGGAAAAAGATTACATATCTGTTCCTGGTGAAAATGGGAGGTTACACAAAAAAGATTGACTGTGTATAATTTTAAAGAATTATATGTTGCATTTACAGAGCAATATAAAGAATGAAAAATCGGGCTCTCTAAATTTTGCTCACTGCATCCAAGAGAATGTGTGACAGTTGGAAGCAAAGGCATTCATTCTTTGTGTGTCTGTGTATACCATCAGAATATTAAACTTATGCTTCATGCTAACTATATTGGCAACTACATATCATTGTTAAAAAAACTAGTGTGTTGCACTGAATCGGAGAAGTGCATGGTGCACATGTGTGACAATTGTCCGTTTCCAGATATTCTTCAAGAAGAACTAATGCTTTCCACTGAATTAGAATTGATTGAAGAAATGAATTACAAACAGTGGGAGAAAACAGTTACTACATCTGTTGATGAATTTGTTGACGATTTAGTTACTAAACTGTGCACATCACTTTTTTACAAAAGCTCAAAGACAATATTTTAAAATAGCGAAAGATGAATTGAGTGAAGATGCTGTTATTATTTTGCTTTTCTGAAAACTATTACTGCATCATACAGGATGCTATCCAAAGTGTTCACTGGAAAAAGGAACAGGTTACAATTCATCCTTTTCTAGCCTATGTAAAGGATACTATGAGGGATACCATAAAATCTATTTCTATGTGTGTCATAAGTGACCATTTAATTCACGACGCTACAACATTTTGGACCTTCCAAAAGGTAATTGTGAAGTATTTAATTATGAAAAAATGTCACACATTAAATACATAAAGTATTTTTGTGATATATATATAGATACATATATACACACATACCATCCTGAATTTTTTACTTAAAGTACCCATACTATTTAGTGTTTTTACCAAGTTAAAAAAAAATATTGTCCCATTTTTTTTCTGCGGTTTTTTCAGTTAAATATTTTCTCAAGGTGATTTTTCCACTTTACATGTAATAAATGTATTAAAAAGTAAATTTATTGTTGCTTTTGCATTATATGCACTCCTGTTATAAAGCTTTAAATTTGTACCAGAATTACTGAATTTGAATTATTACGTCTCAAGTTATTAGGTTCAAGATGGCCGCCAATTGGTAAAAATCACCTATTTTGAAAAGCCTGTATATTAGCTAATATTAGGCAAAATAGTTTAAAAATTGATATTTGAGCCAATTATACTACCATGTGTATCTATGATAAAAATTACTTAAAAATCTGTGACTATGTTGCAACAACTTTTTCTTAAAATGGCTATCTTCATGTGGAATGACCCTGTATCAATACATTGTGAAAAAGAGGTGTGAGGACGACGACGACAACCAAATTTGTTTCACGAAGACGATGCTTCGTGACATTGCGATTTTCCCCGATCTCACGGTTTTCCGATGTTACGGTGTTTTTCGCTCAGCGCCTACACCATAGCGCCGAATTAATGAGGAATTTCTCAAAGCCATTTGGGTCCTAAAAATGACTTTTGATTTCAAATTATATTTTTTGTAGCGAAATTGAAATTCAGTATAATTTAAAACAAAAATGATTTTGCACATTTTAAGTTGAATTTCAAAAACCCCATTCTTGTTTCTTGATGATACAATCAATCCGTTTGCATCCTTTTTTCTTGCATACTTCTGTTGTAATCTAGGTCATATATGCCGTCATCATTACTTAGTGGAATCGAATGCCCCTTTATTTCTATTTATGCTGAAGTTTTTCTAAAAAGCAAATTTTGAAGCTTCATGAGCATATATGGTGTGTGGGGGACACACATTCACACACACCGATACTAGGGTTTATCAAACGCCCTTTTAGAAACAAATTAATCAGTTTGTCCCCAATCTCAAAATTTTCTATTACCTGTAAATAGTTACCATACCAATTCCACGAAAACTTTGAAATTTTAGATTTTCTGTATCAGCATCATCAATTACAACCAAGATAAAGTTGTTGCCAAAACCATCTGACACTCTTTATGAACTGATTATCAACTTTTGTTCATTGCTAGTTTGATTCTGATTTGGACAGTGTTCACTGGCTTAACCTTAACTGAAGTTTTAGTTCTGATTGCCCTATGGAAATCAGACTTCAAATATTTTTTGCCTTGGAAGCAAGATAACTTGTGATGATTCAAAACTAAATTTCTCCGAACTTCCAACTAATTTGCAAGTTTTGAGGTGTGTGATGTATCATATTGAAGAAGGTGTCCAAGAAAATAGAAGTAAATGGGAGTGTCTGCAAAACTAGTCCTTTCTCAAGCAAAGCTGTTTCATGAAAAAGCAAATATCTCAATAATCAGTGTACGAAAAAGCTTGCGAAAAACTTATAAAACTTCTTGATGGCACCGGAAAATTAAGAGTGATACCCCTTAATCAAAGATCTGCCCCCAAATACTAGGTAAAACTGATGGAATATAAACTAGCATTAACATATTCTTAATGGCCTGTGAATGTAGAAAAGCAAATACAGGACAAAGAAGACCTTGCGTTCCTTCATTGAATGCAAAGTGACCATTTGGCAACATTTGGATCGTATGACAAATGTCTTGCGGAAAAACTAAACGAAAAGAACAGCAAAAAAAGAGGAAAAGTGAATAGAGAAATGAGTTCTAACTTAATATTATGTGATATTCTCAGCTATTTCGATGATGATTGTGATGAACAAAATGATCCAAATGATGTGGAAAATTTCCCTTTTGAAGGACGATCAACAAATACTCAAAGTCATAAAAATAAAAGAACAGGATCGACATTATTCACTCCACACGACATTATAATGAAAGCTAATCTTGTTTCACTAGCAACACATTTAAACATGAGTCCAGCACAACAAGCAACATATTTAAAAGCATTAATTACATAACTAGGAGGAGAGACATCTACAATTGCAGCATCTTACGCAAGAGCATATAAATCAAGAATGCAAGTTTCAATGAAGATTTCAACTACCTGCAAGGAACAGCGGTGCTTTCCTAAATGTACGACTGCATTTAGATTCAAAATCTTCAACATCATTGTACAATAAGTATAAAACTGAAGAATTGTTGTACCATTGTCGTTGGAAATGTTCAAAACTTAATATATAAACAGCTCACCTCTTTCCAATGCACACATACAATTGTGTGAACATGACATTTGACACAACTTCTTCCGACACAGGTCATGTTACTGGTGCGCCTGCATCAGTGTGCAAAAGAAATGTGGACTTGCGCTTCTTTGGTCAGCTTGTCGGAGAAGTCATTTTATCCTACGTGTTTCATGACTTAAAGATCGAGTCTTTGAAGTCACGAGATATAACCTTGTTTAAACGATTTCGTGACAATTTTGATCATCTTGAATATTTAGATAGTGAATTGGAACCTTTTGACTCAAAGTCAGTAATGTACAAGCGAGAAGCATAGTTGATGGTCTTGGAGACAAATCAATCCAGACAGCAACATCTGCCATCGATTCATGAAAAAACAGTGATGACCATGTGGAGTTCATAAAGCTTTGCCCACTGTACCTAGACTTTCCCAATAGTACAGTAGCCTTGCACAAAGCATGTTGGATGGCCAAATTGTTATACACAATTAAAATTTGTCTTCTTGAGAAGCAAATACAGCAACTACCTGCTGGCACAATAACTGTAAAACAACAGGTTGCCAAACTGTGTGACTTTGTTTACTTTGTCACTCTCATCCACTGCACCTGGTGTATAACCTGCGATTCTGCCATAAATGCCCCTTGTAACGACCTACAAATGCTTCATTCTCTTAGTTTACAAGGCTGTCCATCCCATTATATCTAAAAGTGCAATCAGTGCCTTTGAAAACCACTACTGGTATCTTACAGAAGAGATGGTGCTACTTGCCCTTTGGAGCAACAAAGTTCCACCACAAGAACAAAAAGCCATCGCTAATGCCGTCCCTTTTGCCCCGTGCCTTCTATCCACATCTTCTACACGTAGTCTTATCCTGGTGCTCTATCCCCTCCGTTTCGCTTTGTAAATTTTTTCTAGGCATCCTTCCCTCCTGTCAACATGTAGTTTGTTTTTCTCATTCTTTTGTAGATGCCATTACTGATGTGCTCTGGCCAGCTCCTTTCACATTAATTGTCTTTTACAAATTTGGCATTTTCCAAGTTTCTCATTTTTGTGAAGATCAATTAGAAGCCTGTTGATGTACCTTTCTAGTTCAGTTGGTGGAGACACTGGCTTCTCTATTACTTTTCTTTTGTCTCTAGAGGGTGGGTTCCCTTCTCTCTTCTATTATTTGGTACCTCTTAATATATTTCCATATTTCTACATTGGCTCTCCGTGTGCTCCTCCAATTCCATCCTGTCCCTGCATGTTATTAACCACATAGTGCACCCTGTCTTATTCCTCACTTCCCTGTTATCAGTAACCCCGAATTTTTGTATGTAGTCATAGTGCATCTCCAGATATGTTCAAACTGGCTGTATAGTCTTTAGCGATATCAGCATACGTTTATACCTCAAGAAGTGTTATTGTTACGTATCACTTCCGTCTACTATATCGTATGATGATAGTCTTTTCCTCTTTGTGAGTATCTCTTTTTGACAGTGTCATAGGGTGTTGAATAGTGAAGATGGGCTCACTCCTCCAATATCCACGGCATTAAAAGAGCTAAATTTACCATGAATAAACCCAAAAAGCACCAGAACACGTAAAATTGCGTCCCTTAAAAAAATGAGTCCGGAACTCGCGCGCTACCCCTATAAAACCTTTTGGTTGCTCACCCGCGCCTTGGCGCGGGAAAATTTTCAAAAAGTACCAATTTTTCAGAATCTCAATTCCTGTTTTTTTGCTTGTACGGCGCCTGCGGCGCAGTAAAGTTCCACCGCCTCTTCCATGTTTCCTTTTCTATATTTTCCACCAAAAATTGCGTCCCTTAAAAAAATGAGTCCGGAACTCGCGCGCTACCCCTATAAAACCTTTTGGTTGCTCACCCGCGCCTTGGCGCGGGAGAATTTTCAAAAAGTACCAATTTTTCAGAATCTCAATTTCCTGTTTTTTTGCTTGTACGGCGCCTGCGGCGCAGTAAAGTTCCACCGCCTCTTCCATGTTTCCTTTTCTATATTTTCCACCAAGTAGACTGGTGGGGAGTAGGTAAAATAAAGGACGCTTACTGAGGAATGATGAAAAGTTCCTTGTTTGCTTTTCGGGCGAGTCGGCTGCGCCGACTGTGCGCCCGAAAAGCAAACAAGGAACTTTTCATCATTCCTCAGTAAGCGTCCTTTATTTTACCTACTCCCCACCAGTCTACTTGGTGATGGAGAGCAGTCACTGTGAACCCCATGTACTTCCATGCCTTGTTATAGTATTCCCATTCTTCCACACGTCACGGTTGCGTCGATCCCCATTGTCATCCTTTTGGACACTTCATATTGCATTCATTAATCCATTACTGTATATTTACTCTCTCATGATCTCATTTGAACCTCAGTTTATTAGCTGTTGTATCAATCACACGTGCCAATGTTCTCCAACAATTCATAACTGAGTCATAACTGTTATTTCTTGAAAGTAAATGAGGTTGTAAAATGTGTTGAATTAGGTAGGGAATTGGTCCCTTCTAGTTCTGCTGCATTGTTGTCTCAGTAAATGTGTATGGAATTTGCATTTGGTTGGTTGCATAACAGTTCAATTATTAATTTCGCATCATTTTCTACTACTGAATTTTCGTAACAAAAAGTTGACTTCATTTAGAGCATTACATTATCTTTATGTGGGAAAACTCCACTTTGCAATCTGTTGAAACCGTGAAAACTAAATGAATTGGTGTATTGTAATTACTGTCCTCCTATCAGACCAATATAATGCACTTACAACTCTTGAAAATGCCACACGGGTAGTCGTAAAATAGCCCTTTTTTAACATTGGAAGTTTGTCTAAAAAACTGTTATTCTCCACAAATGTGTAAAGTTTGTTTTTTTATAGTAAATGGAAATAGACAAGGAAGCAAGTTCTACAGACACCTGTAAGTACACTCTTCTTTTGCTTGCAATCTATATTATTCTGCAGATTTGTATTTATTGGTGGTATATTTGTGGTTTAACTGCAATCCCTCCTAGTTGGTTGTGAAGAAATAGAGTAAAAACCTTTACACATTTCCCTTTTATTCGGTACGGAAATACTTTTAAACCGCATATTTTAAATCTACGCAAACGCTGCGAAAAGGCTCTTAACATTTTACGAGTTTTATCAAAATTATCATGGGGATCTGATGGTACTTGCCTTTTTAAGATTTATAGAGCTTTAATTCGATCAAAATTAGATTACGGCTGCGTGGTGTATGGCTCAGCAAGAAAATCTGCTCTTCAAACTCTGAACACCATCCACCACACAGCTTTACGCTTATGACCCCGGAGACAGGTTTGGTGAATCAATCTCTCTGGTTTTTCTGGTTTGACAGCTCGGACACAAAATGTTCCATGTGCTCGCGATCAATCTGGTTGGTTGTGTGTTGAAGTTAAACTGCAAACTTATTGTTTGAAGCAAATTGTTTTAAGGTCCCGTTCTTTACGAAGTCGGCTCATAATCGCGAGTGCGGCGTATATTATCATTAAAGATTTATTAAAGAGAAATAGGAAGAAAAGTTCCCAAAAAAGGCGACATTTGGTGACACCCGCGATGGAAAAAATTCTCAGGAGCCAAAAGACTGAAAATGTATACGTCTTTTGCTCACATGCGGTAGAAATTACGCTTTTCCTACTGGGACACTTAATAAACCCTAAACTAATATCCGCCTTGGAAAATAATCCACTTTATCGTTAACCCTGTACAAGTTTGAACAAACCGTATTTTCAATCCTGCGACGGCGGCTGCGGCAACCACTTTTTTAATATATATATATATATATATATATATATATATATATATATATACATACATACGTGCTTGCAAAATTGATATTAGCAGATTATTTCCCTACAAAATAAAAATTTCTTACTGAATATTTCACTCATATGTTCCAACATAATGAATGTCTCTTTCAATTCGGCATTTTTCGGTAAAACGTATTAATATTGCAGTGCAACAATTTTAAATTTTCTTTAGTTACAAAAAAGTTTAAATACATTTTAAATATCCACCTCTTATATATCTTAAACTAGTCACTGCGTGGTGATTGCTAAGAATTCCCATTTGGTTTGCGAAGCCTATTGGATAACAGCAATCATGGCATTGGTTTGCCTCAAGAAGACAATAATAATTAAATTCCAATAAATTATTTTTTAAATGTTTTATATTGAATTTTAAAATTCAGGCTGGACACAAAAATTGCAAAAACTTCGAACTACCCGTGTGCCAAATTTCATTATTGTAAGTGCAATAGATTCGTCCGGACATTGCGGAGGTCGGACACTTCATTTTATAATAGCAGAGATTTAGACGTGCAAAGTTCCCCAAGACCACTAATATAGACCATCTAAATACACATGGATGAACACATCAATTTTGACACTAATATGGGCAGATTACATTTTCACAACTGAGTTTTAATCGTCAACTATGTATAGCAAAACACACAATGCTTACAAATAGACTACTTAAATAATAGTATCACTTTAAAATCCGAAGATATATAAATATTTCTAAGTTCCAATCCCCGACCCGTTTCTTAACGATGACCCCGGTGATTGATTGCACGTCGAGCAAGGGAACGAAAACACGCCGTCCAAATAGAGCGAGCACGAGCACTTGCTTTCCTTTGATGTACCGACAAGAAGCGGATCATTTTGCTAGTGCTCAAAATGTTCATTCACCGTCTACACTGAACGAGCTGCCAATCAAACCTGTCTCCGGGGTTAATCAATCATCCATGTTTTGCTCTGCTTCTCCGGTGTGGACGCGGCTTTAGAATATTATTTTAGAATTTCCTCAATCCCTCATCATCCATTGCACACCATTCATCACAGTCCGTATTTAAAACGCCTCTATCAAGCTAGACACCTCCTCCTCGGAGAAGATCATCCCATTTGTAACTACTGCACTTACGGTGAAACACATTTTAATAGAGTGTTCTCCTTTTAATTATCAAATATTTTAATTATTATACCTTGGCTTTAGAAGACATGGTTGGGGAGAATCCTCATCCAAATATTTTTAGCTTTTTACATGACATTGGTTTTATCCATCACATATAATTTTATGTAGCATTCATTATGTTTTGACTCATTTCACATTGTTATTATATTATATATTTGATTTTTTATCTTGAGTTTGGCATAATATGTCCCAAGAGGACTCAATGCCACAAAATCATATCCAATCCGGTACGGAAATACATTATTGCTTTCGTAAAGCAAGCACATTTGTTTGCTGTACTTTGCTGTTTAAAAAAAGGAAGTGGCTGTCTACTGGCGTTTATCAGTCTTTAGTGTTCCATCTATTTTAAAATGTTCCCCTTTCTTGGATGAAAATAAACACATTGCAATGGTTAAAATGTCACAACAGATAGTATGCATTTGGACTCCTAATACTGACAATTTGTGATGTTTAAGGAGTTGTCTTTCACAATGAAATGTGTCTATTTGAAAGGGTTCAATTATTCAAAAGAACATTGATTTTGTACACTTGCTTTCTTCTCAGTCAAAATATTCTATGAAACAACTTGATCGAATTTCAACTGCCTCTCTGAACCAATTTGAATTTCGTTTTCCACTGTTACAAACTCGACTTCAGATTGCTTAATTTACAATGACATGAATTGCTGTACAAAGCAAATACACATTCGAATGAAATTAGAGTTGTAAACACAGTTAAAATGCTTCAATTGCATACTTTGTGGTACATTCTTGAGCCATATGTATCGACCAATATTCCTAGCCAAATGACTTAGTTACACTTTTTGGTCGCCTCTCTGCATCGGTGGTACTTGAAACTCACTCTAGTACCTTCCTAAGCTTTGTGACTTGTATTTATTCATTATTCCATGGCATTTACTCTGTTTTGGTTTGTACTGCTTTACTGAATTAACTTATTCACTTCCTTTCAATTTGTGACTCATTTGTAGTACTTCGAACTGTATTCCAACGACCTTTGCTTCAGACTTGGTTAGATTATCTCCACTGTTGGAGTTTCTTTCTCTTCCACTTTTTGGAATCTTCATTTTGGCACAATTACATGCTCTGCAGTGTTTTTTCAGGCTGTACTTGCATTTCGAAGTCATACTGTAAAGTCTGGTGTTTAAAATTGGTCCTCATTCTTTCGACACATCTGGAAAGGGCTTTTGGGTCCCCATGACCCACGGTAGAGCCTTCCTTGGACCTCAAACTGTTCTCTCAAGTATTTTGATGTGTTACACATGTTTTGTTACAAGTTTTTCCTTTCGCGGACTTTTAGAGTGCTATTTTCATACTAATTTAATAAATCAAGCCATGTCACAAGTCAGAAACATTTTTATATTTGAAAAACCATCGTATTTCAAGTGTATTTTTGAAGAATTTGATTGGAAACTGAAATTCCAAACATCGAAATGTGCTTTTTTGTCAAATATTACTTCACACGCAGTTTTGCAGCCGATTTGTATCCTACTCACTCCTACAAGCAATTTGATATGTCGCACGATAGGTTTCGGCCTCCCAGGGCACCAGCAGTCAGGTCGGGCACGTGTAAGCCCCATGTTAATTTTTGGAAGCTTTTTACGACGACACAAGGGGCAACATATACCTCATACAGAGACTAAAACATTAGTGTGCAGTTTTTAGGCTTGAAATTTTAGTGACTTCATCGGTTACTGAAAAAATGAAAAAATTTTTTTTTTGCTTGGGGGGTGGGGCGAAATTTCGTGGCTCGCTTCCTATTGCTTGTTATCGCTTCTCGGCCTTTTGGCTAAGATCAAAGTGTAGTATCTGTTCTTATCAGCTTAATATCTGGTATCGGGTTCATAGAACCCTTTCGGTATTAATCTAATTTTTGAACTTAGTTGGTGTAGTTAAATTTATTTAACCACTAACACGGGTTGTGGTCTCCCTGCACTATCGAGATCGTTTAGCCCATTGAATCATAAAGAAAGAATACACACCCAACCAACCAATCTCTTGTACATGCTCTTGGGTCCAAAAATGGCCATTTTTGGTCAAAAATTGGTCATTTTCGAGCTAGGAGAAAAGTTGCATTTTTGTGTGATACCAGCCCCTCCAAACAGCTGATAAGAACACGCCTCTTGTCTTTCTTGTTGTGTCCTGTTTCGTTTTTTATGAAAAAAGTTGATATGCGCCGACTGTGCGCCCGAAAAGCAAACAAGGAACTTTTCATCATTCCTCAGTAAGCGTCCTTTATTTTACCTACTCCCCACCAGTCTACTTGGTGATGGAGAGCAGTCACTGTGAACCCCATGTACTTCCATGCCTTGTTATAGTATTCCCATTCTTCCACACGTCACGGTTGCGTCGATCCCCATTGTCATCCTTTTGGACACTTCATATTGCATTCATTAATCCATTACTGTATATTTACTCTCTCATGATCTCATTTGAACCTCAGTTTATTAGCTGTTGTATCAATCACACGTGCCAATGTTCTCCAACAATTCATAACTGAGTCATAACTGTTATTTCTTGAAAGTAAATGAGGTTGTAAAATGTGTTGAATTAGGTAGGGAATTGGTCCCTTCTAGTTCTGCTGCATTGTTGTCTCAGTAAATGTGTATGGAATTTGCATTTGGTTGGTTGCATAACAGTTCAATTATTAATTTCGCATCATTTTCTACTACTGAATTTTCGTAACAAAAAGTTGACTTCATTTAGAGCATTACATTATCTTTATGTGGGAAAACTCCACTTTGCAATCTGTTGAAACCGTGAAAACTAAATGAATTGGTGTATTGTAATTACTGTCCTCCTATCAGACCAATATAATGCACTTACAACTCTTGAAAATGCCACACGGGTAGTCGTAAAATAGCCCTTTTTTAACATTGGAAGTTTGTCTAAAAAACTGTTATTCTCCACAAATGTGTAAAGTTTGTTTTTTTATAGTAAATGGAAATAGACAAGGAAGCAAGTTCTACAGACACCTGTAAGTACACTCTTCTTTTGCTTGCAATCTATATTATTCTGCAGATTTGTATTTATTGGTGGTATATTTGTGGTTTAACTGCAATCCCTCCTAGTTGGTTGTGAAGAAATAGAGTAAAAACCTTTACACATTTCCCTTTTATTCGGTACGGAAATACTTTTAAACCGCATATTTTAAATCTACGCAAACGCTGCGAAAAGGCTCTTAACATTTTACGAGTTTTATCAAAATTATCATGGGGATCTGATGGTACTTGCCTTTTTAAGATTTATAGAGCTTTAATTCGATCAAAATTAGATTACGGCTGCGTGGTGTATGGCTCAGCAAGAAAATCTGCTCTTCAAACTCTGAACACCATCCACCACACAGCTTTACGCTTATGACCCCGGAGACAGGTTTGGTGAATCAATCTCTCTGGTTTTTCTGGTTTGACAGCTCGGACACAAAATGTTCCATGTGCTCGCGATCAATCTGGTTGGTTGTGTGTTGAAGTTAAACTGCAAACTTATTGTTTGAAGCAAATTGTTTTAAGGTCCCGTTCTTTACGAAGTCGGCTCATAATCGCGAGTGCGGCGTATATTATCATTAAAGATTTATTAAAGAGAAATAGGAAGAAAAGTTCCCAAAAAAGGCGACATTTGGTGACACCCGCGATGGAAAAAATTCTCAGGAGCCAAAAGACTGAAAATGTATACGTCTTTTGCTCACATGCGGTAGAAATTACGCTTTTCCTACTGGGACACTTAATAAACCCTAAACTAATATCCGCCTTGGAAAATAATCCACTTTATCGTTAACCCTGTACAAGTTTGAACAAACCGTATTTTCAATCCTGCGACGGCGGCTGCGGCAACCACTTTTTTAATATATATATATATATATATATATATATATATATATATATATACATACATACGTGCTTGCAAAATTGATATTAGCAGATTATTTCCCTACAAAATAAAAATTTCTTACTGAATATTTCACTCATATGTTCCAACATAATGAATGTCTCTTTCAATTCGGCATTTTTCGGTAAAACGTATTAATATTGCAGTGCAACAATTTTAAATTTTCTTTAGTTACAAAAAAGTTTAAATACATTTTAAATATCCACCTCTTATATATCTTAAACTAGTCACTGCGTGGTGATTGCTAAGAATTCCCATTTGGTTTGCGAAGCCTATTGGATAACAGCAATCATGGCATTGGTTTGCCTCAAGAAGACAATAATAATTAAATTCCAATAAATTATTTTTTAAATGTTTTATATTGAATTTTAAAATTCAGGCTGGACACAAAAATTGCAAAAACTTCGAACTACCCGTGTGCCAAATTTCATTATTGTAAGTGCAATAGATTCGTCCGGACATTGCGGAGGTCGGACACTTCATTTTATAATAGCAGAGATTTAGACGTGCAAAGTTCCCCAAGACCACTAATATAGACCATCTAAATACACATGGATGAACACATCAATTTTGACACTAATATGGGCAGATTACATTTTCACAACTGAGTTTTAATCGTCAACTATGTATAGCAAAACACACAATGCTTACAAATAGACTACTTAAATAATAGTATCACTTTAAAATCCGAAGATATATAAATATTTCTAAGTTCCAATCCCCGACCCGTTTCTTAACGATGACCCCGGTGATTGATTGCACGTCGAGCAAGGGAACGAAAACACGCCGTCCAAATAGAGCGAGCACGAGCACTTGCTTTCCTTTGATGTACCGACAAGAAGCGGATCATTTTGCTAGTGCTCAAAATGTTCATTCACCGTCTACACTGAACGAGCTGCCAATCAAACCTGTCTCCGGGGTTAATCAATCATCCATGTTTTGCTCTGCTTCTCCGGTGTGGACGCGGCTTTAGAATATTATTTTAGAATTTCCTCAATCCCTCATCATCCATTGCACACCATTCATCACAGTCCGTATTTAAAACGCCTCTATCAAGCTAGACACCTCCTCCTCGGAGAAGATCATCCCATTTGTAACTACTGCACTTACGGTGAAACACATTTTAATAGAGTGTTCTCCTTTTAATTATCAAATATTTTAATTATTATACCTTGGCTTTAGAAGACATGGTTGGGGAGAATCCTCATCCAAATATTTTTAGCTTTTTACATGACATTGGTTTTATCCATCACATATAATTTTATGTAGCATTCATTATGTTTTGACTCATTTCACATTGTTATTATATTATATATTTGATTTTTTATCTTGAGTTTGGCATAATATGTCCCAAGAGGACTCAATGCCACAAAATCATATCCAATCCGGTACGGAAATACATTATTGCTTTCGTAAAGCAAGCACATTTGTTTGCTGTACTTTGCTGTTTAAAAAAAGGAAGTGGCTGTCTACTGGCGTTTATCAGTCTTTAGTGTTCCATCTATTTTAAAATGTTCCCCTTTCTTGGATGAAAATAAACACATTGCAATGGTTAAAATGTCACAACAGATAGTATGCATTTGGACTCCTAATACTGACAATTTGTGATGTTTAAGGAGTTGTCTTTCACAATGAAATGTGTCTATTTGAAAGGGTTCAATTATTCAAAAGAACATTGATTTTGTACACTTGCTTTCTTCTCAGTCAAAATATTCTATGAAACAACTTGATCGAATTTCAACTGCCTCTCTGAACCAATTTGAATTTCGTTTTCCACTGTTACAAACTCGACTTCAGATTGCTTAATTTACAATGACATGAATTGCTGTACAAAGCAAATACACATTCGAATGAAATTAGAGTTGTAAACACAGTTAAAATGCTTCAATTGCATACTTTGTGGTACATTCTTGAGCCATATGTATCGACCAATATTCCTAGCCAAATGACTTAGTTACACTTTTTGGTCGCCTCTCTGCATCGGTGGTACTTGAAACTCACTCTAGTACCTTCCTAAGCTTTGTGACTTGTATTTATTCATTATTCCATGGCATTTACTCTGTTTTGGTTTGTACTGCTTTACTGAATTAACTTATTCACTTCCTTTCAATTTGTGACTCATTTGTAGTACTTCGAACTGTATTCCAACGACCTTTGCTTCAGACTTGGTTAGATTATCTCCACTGTTGGAGTTTCTTTCTCTTCCACTTTTTGGAATCTTCATTTTGGCACAATTACATGCTCTGCAGTGTTTTTTCAGGCTGTACTTGCATTTCGAAGTCATACTGTAAAGTCTGGTGTTTAAAATTGGTCCTCATTCTTTCGACACATCTGGAAAGGGCTTTTGGGTCCCCATGACCCACGGTAGAGCCTTCCTTGGACCTCAAACTGTTCTCTCAAGTATTTTGATGTGTTACACATGTTTTGTTACAAGTTTTTCCTTTCGCGGACTTTTAGAGTGCTATTTTCATACTAATTTAATAAATCAAGCCATGTCACAAGTCAGAAACATTTTTATATTTGAAAAACCATCGTATTTCAAGTGTATTTTTGAAGAATTTGATTGGAAACTGAAATTCCAAACATCGAAATGTGCTTTTTTGTCAAATATTACTTCACACGCAGTTTTGCAGCCGATTTGTATCCTACTCACTCCTACAAGCAATTTGATATGTCGCACGATAGGTTTCGGCCTCCCAGGGCACCAGCAGTCAGGTCGGGCACGTGTAAGCCCCATGTTAATTTTTGGAAGCTTTTTACGACGACACAAGGGGCAACATATACCTCATACAGAGACTAAAACATTAGTGTGCAGTTTTTAGGCTTGAAATTTTAGTGACTTCATCGGTTACTGAAAAAATGAAAAAATTTTTTTTTTGCTTGGGGGGTGGGGCGAAATTTCGTGGCTCGCTTCCTATTGCTTGTTATCGCTTCTCGGCCTTTTGGCTAAGATCAAAGTGTAGTATCTGTTCTTATCAGCTTAATATCTGGTATCGGGTTCATAGAACCCTTTCGGTATTAATCTAATTTTTGAACTTAGTTGGTGTAGTTAAATTTATTTAACCACTAACACGGGTTGTGGTCTCCCTGCACTATCGAGATCGTTTAGCCCATTGAATCATAAAGAAAGAATACACACCCAACCAACCAATCTCTTGTACATGCTCTTGGGTCCAAAAATGGCCATTTTTGGTCAAAAATTGGTCATTTTCGAGCTAGGAGAAAAGTTGCATTTTTGTGTGATACCAGCCCCTCCAAACAGCTGATAAGAACACGCCTCTTGTCTTTCTTGTTGTGTCCTGTTTCGTTTTTTATGAAAAAAGTTGATATGCGCCGACTGTGCGCCCGAAAAGCAAACAAGGAACTTTTCATCATTCCTCAGTAAGCGTCCTTTATTTTACCTACTCCCCACCAGTCTACTTGGTGATGGAGAGCAGTCACTGTGAACCCCATGTACTTCCATGCCTTGTTATAGTATTCCCATTCTTCCACACGTCACGGTTGCGTCGATCCCCATTGTCATCCTTTTGGACACTTCATATTGCATTCATTAATCCATTACTGTATATTTACTCTCTCATGATCTCATTTGAACCTCAGTTTATTAGCTGTTGTATCAATCACACGTGCCAATGTTCTCCAACAATTCATAACTGAGTCATAACTGTTATTTCTTGAAAGTAAATGAGGTTGTAAAATGTGTTGAATTAGGTAGGGAATTGGTCCCTTCTAGTTCTGCTGCATTGTTGTCTCAGTAAATGTGTATGGAATTTGCATTTGGTTGGTTGCATAACAGTTCAATTATTAATTTCGCATCATTTTCTACTACTGAATTTTCGTAACAAAAAGTTGACTTCATTTAGAGCATTACATTATCTTTATGTGGGAAAACTCCACTTTGCAATCTGTTGAAACCGTGAAAACTAAATGAATTGGTGTATTGTAATTACTGTCCTCCTATCAGACCAATATAATGCACTTACAACTCTTGAAAATGCCACACGGGTAGTCGTAAAATAGCCCTTTTTTAACATTGGAAGTTTGTCTAAAAAACTGTTATTCTCCACAAATGTGTAAAGTTTGTTTTTTTATAGTAAATGGAAATAGACAAGGAAGCAAGTTCTACAGACACCTGTAAGTACACTCTTCTTTTGCTTGCAATCTATATTATTCTGCAGATTTGTATTTATTGGTGGTATATTTGTGGTTTAACTGCAATCCCTCCTAGTTGGTTGTGAAGAAATAGAGTAAAAACCTTTACACATTTCCCTTTTATTCGGTACGGAAATACTTTTAAACCGCATATTTTAAATCTACGCAAACGCTGCGAAAAGGCTCTTAACATTTTACGAGTTTTATCAAAATTATCATGGGGATCTGATGGTACTTGCCTTTTTAAGATTTATAGAGCTTTAATTCGATCAAAATTAGATTACGGCTGCGTGGTGTATGGCTCAGCAAGAAAATCTGCTCTTCAAACTCTGAACACCATCCACCACACAGCTTTACGCTTATGACCCCGGAGACAGGTTTGGTGAATCAATCTCTCTGGTTTTTCTGGTTTGACAGCTCGGACACAAAATGTTCCATGTGCTCGCGATCAATCTGGTTGGTTGTGTGTTGAAGTTAAACTGCAAACTTATTGTTTGAAGCAAATTGTTTTAAGGTCCCGTTCTTTACGAAGTCGGCTCATAATCGCGAGTGCGGCGTATATTATCATTAAAGATTTATTAAAGAGAAATAGGAAGAAAAGTTCCCAAAAAAGGCGACATTTGGTGACACCCGCGATGGAAAAAATTCTCAGGAGCCAAAAGACTGAAAATGTATACGTCTTTTGCTCACATGCGGTAGAAATTACGCTTTTCCTACTGGGACACTTAATAAACCCTAAACTAATATCCGCCTTGGAAAATAATCCACTTTATCGTTAACCCTGTACAAGTTTGAACAAACCGTATTTTCAATCCTGCGACGGCGGCTGCGGCAACCACTTTTTTAATATATATATATATATATATATATATATATATATATATATACATACATACGTGCTTGCAAAATTGATATTAGCAGATTATTTCCCTACAAAATAAAAATTTCTTACTGAATATTTCACTCATATGTTCCAACATAATGAATGTCTCTTTCAATTCGGCATTTTTCGGTAAAACGTATTAATATTGCAGTGCAACAATTTTAAATTTTCTTTAGTTACAAAAAAGTTTAAATACATTTTAAATATCCACCTCTTATATATCTTAAACTAGTCACTGCGTGGTGATTGCTAAGAATTCCCATTTGGTTTGCGAAGCCTATTGGATAACAGCAATCATGGCATTGGTTTGCCTCAAGAAGACAATAATAATTAAATTCCAATAAATTATTTTTTAAATGTTTTATATTGAATTTTAAAATTCAGGCTGGACACAAAAATTGCAAAAACTTCGAACTACCCGTGTGCCAAATTTCATTATTGTAAGTGCAATAGATTCGTCCGGACATTGCGGAGGTCGGACACTTCATTTTATAATAGCAGAGATTTAGACGTGCAAAGTTCCCCAAGACCACTAATATAGACCATCTAAATACACATGGATGAACACATCAATTTTGACACTAATATGGGCAGATTACATTTTCACAACTGAGTTTTAATCGTCAACTATGTATAGCAAAACACACAATGCTTACAAATAGACTACTTAAATAATAGTATCACTTTAAAATCCGAAGATATATAAATATTTCTAAGTTCCAATCCCCGACCCGTTTCTTAACGATGACCCCGGTGATTGATTGCACGTCGAGCAAGGGAACGAAAACACGCCGTCCAAATAGAGCGAGCACGAGCACTTGCTTTCCTTTGATGTACCGACAAGAAGCGGATCATTTTGCTAGTGCTCAAAATGTTCATTCACCGTCTACACTGAACGAGCTGCCAATCAAACCTGTCTCCGGGGTTAATCAATCATCCATGTTTTGCTCTGCTTCTCCGGTGTGGACGCGGCTTTAGAATATTATTTTAGAATTTCCTCAATCCCTCATCATCCATTGCACACCATTCATCACAGTCCGTATTTAAAACGCCTCTATCAAGCTAGACACCTCCTCCTCGGAGAAGATCATCCCATTTGTAACTACTGCACTTACGGTGAAACACATTTTAATAGAGTGTTCTCCTTTTAATTATCAAATATTTTAATTATTATACCTTGGCTTTAGAAGACATGGTTGGGGAGAATCCTCATCCAAATATTTTTAGCTTTTTACATGACATTGGTTTTATCCATCACATATAATTTTATGTAGCATTCATTATGTTTTGACTCATTTCACATTGTTATTATATTATATATTTGATTTTTTATCTTGAGTTTGGCATAATATGTCCCAAGAGGACTCAATGCCACAAAATCATATCCAATCCGGTACGGAAATACATTATTGCTTTCGTAAAGCAAGCACATTTGTTTGCTGTACTTTGCTGTTTAAAAAAAGGAAGTGGCTGTCTACTGGCGTTTATCAGTCTTTAGTGTTCCATCTATTTTAAAATGTTCCCCTTTCTTGGATGAAAATAAACACATTGCAATGGTTAAAATGTCACAACAGATAGTATGCATTTGGACTCCTAATACTGACAATTTGTGATGTTTAAGGAGTTGTCTTTCACAATGAAATGTGTCTATTTGAAAGGGTTCAATTATTCAAAAGAACATTGATTTTGTACACTTGCTTTCTTCTCAGTCAAAATATTCTATGAAACAACTTGATCGAATTTCAACTGCCTCTCTGAACCAATTTGAATTTCGTTTTCCACTGTTACAAACTCGACTTCAGATTGCTTAATTTACAATGACATGAATTGCTGTACAAAGCAAATACACATTCGAATGAAATTAGAGTTGTAAACACAGTTAAAATGCTTCAATTGCATACTTTGTGGTACATTCTTGAGCCATATGTATCGACCAATATTCCTAGCCAAATGACTTAGTTACACTTTTTGGTCGCCTCTCTGCATCGGTGGTACTTGAAACTCACTCTAGTACCTTCCTAAGCTTTGTGACTTGTATTTATTCATTATTCCATGGCATTTACTCTGTTTTGGTTTGTACTGCTTTACTGAATTAACTTATTCACTTCCTTTCAATTTGTGACTCATTTGTAGTACTTCGAACTGTATTCCAACGACCTTTGCTTCAGACTTGGTTAGATTATCTCCACTGTTGGAGTTTCTTTCTCTTCCACTTTTTGGAATCTTCATTTTGGCACAATTACATGCTCTGCAGTGTTTTTTCAGGCTGTACTTGCATTTCGAAGTCATACTGTAAAGTCTGGTGTTTAAAATTGGTCCTCATTCTTTCGACACATCTGGAAAGGGCTTTTGGGTCCCCATGACCCACGGTAGAGCCTTCCTTGGACCTCAAACTGTTCTCTCAAGTATTTTGATGTGTTACACATGTTTTGTTACAAGTTTTTCCTTTCGCGGACTTTTAGAGTGCTATTTTCATACTAATTTAATAAATCAAGCCATGTCACAAGTCAGAAACATTTTTATATTTGAAAAACCATCGTATTTCAAGTGTATTTTTGAAGAATTTGATTGGAAACTGAAATTCCAAACATCGAAATGTGCTTTTTTGTCAAATATTACTTCACACGCAGTTTTGCAGCCGATTTGTATCCTACTCACTCCTACAAGCAATTTGATATGTCGCACGATAGGTTTCGGCCTCCCAGGGCACCAGCAGTCAGGTCGGGCACGTGTAAGCCCCATGTTAATTTTTGGAAGCTTTTTACGACGACACAAGGGGCAACATATACCTCATACAGAGACTAAAACATTAGTGTGCAGTTTTTAGGCTTGAAATTTTAGTGACTTCATCGGTTACTGAAAAAATGAAAAAATTTTTTTTTTGCTTGGGGGGTGGGGCGAAATTTCGTGGCTCGCTTCCTATTGCTTGTTATCGCTTCTCGGCCTTTTGGCTAAGATCAAAGTGTAGTATCTGTTCTTATCAGCTTAATATCTGGTATCGGGTTCATAGAACCCTTTCGGTATTAATCTAATTTTTGAACTTAGTTGGTGTAGTTAAATTTATTTAACCACTAACACGGGTTGTGGTCTCCCTGCACTATCGAGATCGTTTAGCCCATTGAATCATAAAGAAAGAATACACACCCAACCAACCAATCTCTTGTACATGCTCTTGGGTCCAAAAATGGCCATTTTTGGTCAAAAATTGGTCATTTTCGAGCTAGGAGAAAAGTTGCATTTTTGTGTGATACCAGCCCCTCCAAACAGCTGATAAGAACACGCCTCTTGTCTTTCTTGTTGTGTCCTGTTTCGTTTTTTATGAAAAAAGTTGATATGCGCCGACTGTGCGCCCGAAAAGCAAACAAGGAACTTTTCATCATTCCTCAGTAAGCGTCCTTTATTTTACCTACTCCCCACCAGTCTACTTGGTGATGGAGAGCAGTCACTGTGAACCCCATGTACTTCCATGCCTTGTTATAGTATTCCCATTCTTCCACACGTCACGGTTGCGTCGATCCCCATTGTCATCCTTTTGGACACTTCATATTGCATTCATTAATCCATTACTGTATATTTACTCTCTCATGATCTCATTTGAACCTCAGTTTATTAGCTGTTGTATCAATCACACGTGCCAATGTTCTCCAACAATTCATAACTGAGTCATAACTGTTATTTCTTGAAAGTAAATGAGGTTGTAAAATGTGTTGAATTAGGTAGGGAATTGGTCCCTTCTAGTTCTGCTGCATTGTTGTCTCAGTAAATGTGTATGGAATTTGCATTTGGTTGGTTGCATAACAGTTCAATTATTAATTTCGCATCATTTTCTACTACTGAATTTTCGTAACAAAAAGTTGACTTCATTTAGAGCATTACATTATCTTTATGTGGGAAAACTCCACTTTGCAATCTGTTGAAACCGTGAAAACTAAATGAATTGGTGTATTGTAATTACTGTCCTCCTATCAGACCAATATAATGCACTTACAACTCTTGAAAATGCCACACGGGTAGTCGTAAAATAGCCCTTTTTTAACATTGGAAGTTTGTCTAAAAAACTGTTATTCTCCACAAATGTGTAAAGTTTGTTTTTTTATAGTAAATGGAAATAGACAAGGAAGCAAGTTCTACAGACACCTGTAAGTACACTCTTCTTTTGCTTGCAATCTATATTATTCTGCAGATTTGTATTTATTGGTGGTATATTTGTGGTTTAACTGCAATCCCTCCTAGTTGGTTGTGAAGAAATAGAGTAAAAACCTTTACACATTTCCCTTTTATTCGGTACGGAAATACTTTTAAACCGCATATTTTAAATCTACGCAAACGCTGCGAAAAGGCTCTTAACATTTTACGAGTTTTATCAAAATTATCATGGGGATCTGATGGTACTTGCCTTTTTAAGATTTATAGAGCTTTAATTCGATCAAAATTAGATTACGGCTGCGTGGTGTATGGCTCAGCAAGAAAATCTGCTCTTCAAACTCTGAACACCATCCACCACACAGCTTTACGCTTATGACCCCGGAGACAGGTTTGGTGAATCAATCTCTCTGGTTTTTCTGGTTTGACAGCTCGGACACAAAATGTTCCATGTGCTCGCGATCAATCTGGTTGGTTGTGTGTTGAAGTTAAACTGCAAACTTATTGTTTGAAGCAAATTGTTTTAAGGTCCCGTTCTTTACGAAGTCGGCTCATAATCGCGAGTGCGGCGTATATTATCATTAAAGATTTATTAAAGAGAAATAGGAAGAAAAGTTCCCAAAAAAGGCGACATTTGGTGACACCCGCGATGGAAAAAATTCTCAGGAGCCAAAAGACTGAAAATGTATACGTCTTTTGCTCACATGCGGTAGAAATTACGCTTTTCCTACTGGGACACTTAATAAACCCTAAACTAATATCCGCCTTGGAAAATAATCCACTTTATCGTTAACCCTGTACAAGTTTGAACAAACCGTATTTTCAATCCTGCGACGGCGGCTGCGGCAACCACTTTTTTAATATATATATATATATATATATATATATATATATATATATACATACATACGTGCTTGCAAAATTGATATTAGCAGATTATTTCCCTACAAAATAAAAATTTCTTACTGAATATTTCACTCATATGTTCCAACATAATGAATGTCTCTTTCAATTCGGCATTTTTCGGTAAAACGTATTAATATTGCAGTGCAACAATTTTAAATTTTCTTTAGTTACAAAAAAGTTTAAATACATTTTAAATATCCACCTCTTATATATCTTAAACTAGTCACTGCGTGGTGATTGCTAAGAATTCCCATTTGGTTTGCGAAGCCTATTGGATAACAGCAATCATGGCATTGGTTTGCCTCAAGAAGACAATAATAATTAAATTCCAATAAATTATTTTTTAAATGTTTTATATTGAATTTTAAAATTCAGGCTGGACACAAAAATTGCAAAAACTTCGAACTACCCGTGTGCCAAATTTCATTATTGTAAGTGCAATAGATTCGTCCGGACATTGCGGAGGTCGGACACTTCATTTTATAATAGCAGAGATTTAGACGTGCAAAGTTCCCCAAGACCACTAATATAGACCATCTAAATACACATGGATGAACACATCAATTTTGACACTAATATGGGCAGATTACATTTTCACAACTGAGTTTTAATCGTCAACTATGTATAGCAAAACACACAATGCTTACAAATAGACTACTTAAATAATAGTATCACTTTAAAATCCGAAGATATATAAATATTTCTAAGTTCCAATCCCCGACCCGTTTCTTAACGATGACCCCGGTGATTGATTGCACGTCGAGCAAGGGAACGAAAACACGCCGTCCAAATAGAGCGAGCACGAGCACTTGCTTTCCTTTGATGTACCGACAAGAAGCGGATCATTTTGCTAGTGCTCAAAATGTTCATTCACCGTCTACACTGAACGAGCTGCCAATCAAACCTGTCTCCGGGGTTAATCAATCATCCATGTTTTGCTCTGCTTCTCCGGTGTGGACGCGGCTTTAGAATATTATTTTAGAATTTCCTCAATCCCTCATCATCCATT